>JARBJD010000025.1:0-443822 GCA_033064195.1 Blattamonas nauphoetae | reverse complement strand
GCCAAAACTTACAAAACTGACCTACTAAACAATAACTCTCGTCTAAAGATCTCTACGACCAACGTTGGCTCCAGATTTCACGACACTTTGGTCAGCCTGAGCAAGCTCCTAATGTTCACATGCTTTGCCCTTCTCTGGACTATTGTTCGAAAACAGATGGGAGGACTTCAATCCGTGAATGAAGCGATCTTGGCTGTCGTCGTGAGCGAGTCTCAACGAAGGACCAGGACTTGATGGATCGGAATTAGCCTTCCACCGCTCATTCAAGCCGACCTCCTCTCTGAAGTCACCAGTACCCTTCTGAAAGTGGTTGAAAAAAGACAGAAGAACATACACACAAACTTGTGTCAACGGCTATCCAATCATCTCTTTACACTCGACAGCATCCCGGAGAAATATGAATCGCTCTTCGTACTATCTATCTGTTCCGCTTCTGCAACGATCTATTTTGTTCCTCCTGCACCTTTGGACTGTATTCGCTTCACTTGTCGAAAGGGAACCCACAACAGTTTCTTCGTTCGCGTCATTGCTCAGATTTGTGTCTCTGCTTCAAAATTGGCAACTGACCTTGACTGGAATCAAGTCTTTCGTCCACATCTTCTACTCTCCTCCATACAAAGGATCCCTGCCTTTCACTCCTTCCAGTTTCTTTGTCTCTTTTCCGACGCCCAACATCAATCCGAAGCTGAAGTGGTTTTTTGACCTCGCACACACTCTCCTCGACGGAAAGAAGCGTTTCTGCACCCTCCCATCTTTTAGACTCGCTGCTCACTGCCACCCAAGTCTTCCTTCTGCCCTTCTCCACTCTTCTGCAACGGAGATTGGCGAACGAAGTGTGGGCGGAGAGGTTGATTTGTGTGTTCTCACACTCTCCTCCCTCCTCACCAACACCCACGTGGCTGTTACCCAGTCCAACCAGGAATCAGGTGAAGGCAGTTGGTGTGTTGTCGACCAGAGCGACGAGAGACAAGGAAGATGTAAGTGCGTTTGAAGAGAAGATGAGCGAAACAGAAGCACAGAATTCCAAACCACGCTGAACAAGACGAGCCAAAAGAACAAGCTGATGACGACAACGAACTATTCCAATCTCATTCCTGACGGATGGAAATCCGGGCAGGATGGAAGGAACCGATGTGTTCATGGTTGAGGAGGAGAATGGGAGGAGAAGGAAGATGGAGAGGAAGAGGCGGAGAGGGGGAGAGGAAGTGAAAGAAGAGCCACAACAACAAGAACAAGAAGGAGGGATAATCGAAGAGTTTCAAACGAAGACTGAAGAGGAAACAGCGACAGGCAAAGGATAAGCGGAGAAAGATCCACACCCGCAGGAAGGAGGAAAAGAACAAAAGACAGATGGTGGTGAACCAGAAGCGAAGGAAGACGAAGACGCAACTGCTCAACCAGACGAAATGGAACAGAATCAGGAGTGTCCGTCTTCCCAACACACTCCCTGGTCTTCGCCTCTCCACAAAGCACCCTCTCCTCTCCGATTCATACAGACACCTCACACCACACTCTTGTCACTCCAACCACAATGTCCAGTCTTCACCAGATTTCGATGCTGAGTGGCACTCGTATTCGCATGTTTGGGATTTGGTGGACACCATTGTGTTTTGGGTGGGTGGATGGAGAATGAGAGGAAGGGAGGAAGCAGAATGAGTTTGAGCTGATGACACAACATATCGGACTTGTTATTGTGAACTCACTGGTTAGAATGAAGTCGGAGTGGAAAGAGTGATGAACGAGGAGAAAAGGAGAGAAGAAGGTCGTTGTCAAATTCATGATCGACAGTCTCCCCTCGTTCATCCGAAAAGAGATGAAGACAAGAACTATCAAGCTTGTCACTCTGAATCCCACTCGCATCGTCGACAACGCCCAATCCGAGCTGATCGTCGTCTTCTTCCCTCCCTCTGCCTCGACTGGCTTGGACGAGACTAAACGGGCACCAAACGCGTTCGAGATGTCAGTGGTTGGATTCGACGAGTTCAGCATCGAGCCGCTATTTGTCACAGCTGGCGAGAAATCAATGCTTTTGAACAGTCATCTGAAAACACGGATGAGTGTGGGAGAAGAGGTGGAGGAAGGAAGGAAGAGAAGAAGAGGGAGGATCAACTTGAGTAACAGCTCAAGCATATCGTGCGAGCGAGGGCCCGCGAGTAAGGAGCGAGAAGAAGCCAATCCATTCCCACCGAAACCAAAGGATCAAATCGAAAGGACAAGGCGGGAGATTATGAAAGTGAAGAGAGAGCGAGAGGAGAAGCTGATGCAGATGGAAGAAGAAGAGAAGGATAGGAAGAGACAGGAAATAGAGAGAAAGCAGCTATCATATCTCCCTCATGCACTGAATGACAATGCGACTCGCCAACTGCAGCAACTGTGTCGCCTGCTCTGACGGACTCCCCATGCTGTTAAACTTCCTGGCAGCTCACCTTATCTCCTGTCCTCCACTCTTACTCCACCGCTCTTCATCGTCCTCAGAGCAGAAAGTGAAGAACAATGAACTCCTCATTTTTCATCAGCTGCAAGACGATAGCTTATCGTCCACAGTGAGCAGTCTTGTCTGCCATCGCTCCACGCCGTCTTCCATCCCTCACGTTGATGAATATCCTCTACCGGCTGTTTATGTCATCTGTACTGCGCAACCTTACTGAAGAAGACCAGTTCTGTGAAGGAAATGATCGCAGAGTTCTCCATCGAAGTACTGTCTCAGTTTCCAGTTCGTTCGTTCCCAAGGATATGTCTGCTGATGGTTATTGGGAGGAGGATGGAAAGAACACAGCGAACGCGAACACCCTGCTCTTTTCATCTCTCGTTCGCAGAATCCCTCCAAATCACATCATGCTCCTTCTCCTCCTCGATGAATGACTCGATCCTTCTGGATAAACTCAGAATCTGACGCTATCTTCGTTCTTTTCTGCTCTAGCGCACATTCCTCTCCTCATAAAACTTCACCATCGATCTTTTTTCTCTCGATAGTTTTCATAAAATTAAATCAATGACAAAATTGACGAAATGAGCTGAAATTACTTGATCTCGTTGGCAGGGCCGTAAAATGGATCTACAGATCAAGAGAACACCTTCATGATCTATTGAGGGTCTACGACATTTAAGCTTCATTTTCCGGTCGTTTAAAGGTGGATTGGATAGCCCAGAGGGGAGAGAACGATCAGACACAATTTCAATGTGGTGAGGAGAATTTGTGATGATACCGCCCGTGAAAACCTTCCCGTAGCTTCTGCTTCATTTTCACGGAAATGGTAACCATCCGCCAACTGGAGGACAGAATTGGAATGAGCACTGATTGAACGAGCACGATCGTAATGTATCCGGAATTTGCCGTACTTTCACTTCATTGCTGGTCATCTTGATCACTTATTGGTCATTCCATATGAACGAATCATCCCAAGTTACGCTAAGTTGGATTCCAATGAAAAATGAAAAGTGTCGTTGTTCAGAACTCCCAAAGTGGTGAAACATGAAAGTAGCATTCACCAAGCGATGTAAAAAGTGATCGTTGTGTGTTTATCTTCAGATGTTGGAGTTTGAGAAACGAAAGGAAGTGATGAGCCTGGCTGAATCACAGCGACAGAAACGGTGAGGTTGGGAAAGAGGTATGTGAAGATGAGGAGGAGTGGTGTTTTGCCAATAAAAGAAGAATAGAGTTCACTTGACTTGAATCTCATTCGACGACTGGACAACACTTGTCTGCGATGGAGGCAAAGCAGAGAGTTTCAGGGTTGTGTAAAGTGACTGGTGGGTGGAGATAAGTTAGAAAGCGAGGAGGTGGGAGTGGGTGGGCGTCGATTGACAGCAATGATGGAGAAACTGTCTGAGTGGCAAAATCGTTGCTAAACGTAATCCGAAACTCAGTTGAGGCCGAAGATGGAATTGAACACGTTTCTGTCTGAGTATTTGATTGTCTTTGCTGCAAAATACTCGCGTCAAGAAGAGTCGTGTGGTTTTCAACGAAGAAACAGTGAGAGATTGTGATTGAATGAGGAGGAATGAGTAAATGTAGACCAGTGATGTCAGTCAGAGATGGGACTGCTTGAAGTGCGTAGGATTTCTTATTATCTTCTCCGTTTGCAATTTTCAGCGGAAAGCGTGGCGATGATCGGCTTGAACTCATCGTCCAGCAATTTCATTCTGTGAAGTACGCACGGCGTATTCGCAGCTGTACGTTTACTGTCCTCAAAAGCCTTCCTCGTTCACGACTGTAAAATTCTTGGTAAATTTCCAGAATCTTCCTTTTTGTCAAAAACTGTGTGTGATTCGTTGTCCGGTATCATCAGGGCGCCAGCGAGGATAATATTGTGCAACGTTGTGACGAATTCATGTGTGATGTCCATGTTATGGTGTTCAAGCAAGCAGATGAGGACAGGGAGAGTGGGTGGTTTGATGAGGTGAATCTTTCGTCAGTTGTTCCTTGAGACAAGTCACATATCGAAACGAATGTTTCCTCAACAACACTATGCATGGACGTCTCCTATTTTCATTGATTGGCAGCAACATTTGGAGAGTCTTGATGTTCGAACTCAACGGTGGCAGCGTCGATTGTGCTGAGAGAGCTTGTTTGACCTGGTCCGCTGGGCCAAGAGCATGACTTCGCTCACTGAGACATCTGGGTGTGATGGAGTGCGATGTAGTGATGTGACTGGGGTGGATCCTTGCGTCTTCTATTTTGTCTTCGGTGCCGTAGAAGTCTTTAGTTTAGCCTGATTAGCAGCAGCTACTTTGGCTTTCGCTTTGGTTGGAGGTATTATCCATGAGTAGATGGAGGATGACACGGAGGATGAGAATGGATCGGCCCTCATGACGGAGGATAAGGATTCGATGACTCTGGATAGAATCAAGATACGATCTCTCCACAATAGTCTAGACACCATGTCGGTCCAGTATTTAGTAAAAGCATGGAACTCTCTGTAAGTACAGAATGGTAAAGGCAGTAGGATAAAGGTGTGGTGAAAGAACATAGACGGCTAAAAAATGTCGGGAGGGTTGAGTGAGTCATCATATTCCATTTCCTCGGCAGTTGCCTGGGCAATGATGTCCAAAATACGGGCAATGGGGACGGCATCTTGAAGAATGCCTATGTGGTCACAGCCACGGTATGTGTGGAACTAAACGAGCGAGGTGTCTCTCCACCAGTGGGGTGACTGCGAAGGACGAGAAAAGAGGGAGAATAAGGCGAGGGAAGGGAGAGCAAGAAGAATGGCAAGAAAGGGCACAGAGAGAGATGGAACGGGAAAGAGACACACTACTGAGTGAAACAGTCGGAACTGTGCCATCACCATCCACGTAGTAATCAGAATGCGTCTGACCACCAGCGCTGACTGGTTGCATTCAGAATCACACCAGCTGTGGTATTGATACCTAACGACGATGAAGAAAGTCAGAAAAGAAGGAAACACGAATGATGGGCAGAAAAGGCAAGAGTAACGGAGAATGATGGAGAGAGCATGGGAATGGCAGAAACAGGAGGAATACAGACCAATCGAGTACATCACGTGTGTCATCACCTTCGGTAGGACGAGAGGCTGGTCGGTGTTGTTTCGTGTGCGTTGGACGGCTGTCTTCACACAGGCCTTGCCTGCCTTGTTGTCAGTCCACGTCATGTTCTTCATGAAGATTTTGCACACATTGTCACCTTTGCAAGCAGAGAGATGGGAGAGGGGAGAGTGGGTGAAGGGAGGATATGTTGGAGGGGAGGAGGGGAGAGGACTGTGGATGTTTTGAAGATGTGAACGAAAATGGTCAATAAGATGAAGGATGAAGTGGAAAGCACACTTTTGAGCCGGACAACGACGCAGTCGTCGTCGAATGTGTTCTTGTTGGGGATCATCCAGTGCAGACAGGCGCAATCTTGCGTCAGAGCAATTGATTGTGGATGCTCCTACCTGCGATGGAAAGAACGACAAAGAATGAACGAGTACAACAGAAAAATGGTGTGAATCATCAATAATACCTAAAGAAGGCTCAGCTCTCCCAGCATACCCATGAGAACAGTCACTTTCGTGGTGACGCTGAAAACCCATCCGCCATTGGAGCACCACCGAAGGGAGCACCCGAAGTGATGACAGCAAAGATGTATGTGTCTATCCAGGACTGGTCTACGACGCTACTTGTCAGAAAGCGGTAGGTGATAATGTCATCTGTACTGTGCCCGCACAGCACGACCTTCTTGTTGTTGTTACTGTGAGGAATGGGGAAGAGGGGGACACACGCGCGGAAGGCGGGTTCGTCTCGCGTTTTGAGATCTTTGTCAGACGGAAAGGTTGGGTTGTCGTTGACATTGACGAGTCTCCAATCATACTAACCTAGACGAGAAAAGAAGTATGAAGAAAAGAAAGAATGAGAGAGATTGAGGGACACACAGGGCAGCGTTCTGATACTTCCGCTCGACATAGCCTGCTTCGGAAAGAGCTCTCGTGAGTTTGTCCAGTCAGCTGTTGAGGAAATTGACGCCCTATAGGAACAGAAATGAGAGTGAAGGAGAAGTTGGGAGGAATGGAAGACAGTGATGGAGGATAAGGGGATGAAAAGTGGGTAGAGGCACACAAACAATCTGCCGAAGTCTTTCACATGAACGTTGAAATGGGTACTGTCAGATTGGTCATGGCTGTTGTGTTGAACGTTTGTCTGATGTTCTTCATCCATCCCGTGGAAATGACAACACAGGCGAAGTTTCCATCACGTGAAATGATCGAACGGAAAAGCTACAATGAGGGAAGGAAAAATGATGGAGAGGGAGAGATCGAACCTCTGATGGCAGGGGAAGGCGAGGTTGGGCGAGAGAGGAGTGAAAACGTGTGGGAGGGGTGCTTGGTCAACGAGGATGCAGATATGCTGACTGAGAGATGTCCAAAGAGATGCAAAGATTAGAGGGCAGAGCACACCGAGTTTTATCTCACTTCTTTCTTCACAGCCTGTGATGGGGGGAAGCACTGAGCTTTTCTCAGCTGAGGGAAGGGACGTTGGAAGGAGAAAGTGTTGAGCACTGTGAGGATGTCTTGCTGGGAGAGAGAGATAGAAGAAAGAAAAAATGAGCATACAGGTGAGATAGAGGAGGAACAACGCGAAAAACGACGGAGAAGCCAAGTATGTTAGATTGATGTGAGATGACAAAATAGAGAGAACATACTGTATCCAAAATACTGATGGCAATTTTATTCATGACAAAACTGCAGTAGACAGACAGCGAAATCGGAAAACGCCCTTTCAGAAAATCTCTGACAGAATATCACAATTATGGTTCGATCACACCACATCGGAAAGTTGAGCAGTCTTGGAGATCAAAACTTCAAGAATCTCAATTAAAGAATACATATCATCTCAATTGGTGAAGGATTTACGGATTTTGAGAAATTGTCCATTCTAGGTTTGGAACGATGATGTCAAAAATATTGTCCCATTTCATAGATTGACTCAACATTTTTTCTTGTTTCTGAAAACGCCGAGTCCACAGTCAATCCGTGAAGGATCGGATCACGAGATGGCCAATACAAACTCAGAACACACCAAAGAAAATTCAGGTTGTGATTTTTCATCTTTTGATATTTGGCAACCATCTATAGTGTTGTGGCACAATTTTTGAATTGCTTCACAGATGCGAATGACGACAATCCGGAAAGGGAAGCAGAAGAACACAACGATAAAAAAAAGACTAAACGAAAGTCAACACGAGCCGTGAAGGCCAAGGTTGACAAGGATTTTGTCTTTGGAAAGTGACTTTTTGTGTTGACGAAAAAAGATTCTCATTTCACACAGTTTGAAATCAGAATCAACATCAAATGCAAATTTGCGAGCAGATATAAATAAATGGATGAATTCCTTCGGGTTTTGAAAGCTACTCGGGTTTTGAAAATAACTATCACTTCGACATTTAAATCTCTCGGATACGGAATAGGGAAGCCACCGAACGGCTTCTCCAAGCAAATCATGACATTTACATCTGCTTGCTCGCCGATTTCTTGAAAATAGAATGTGATTTAATGTTTTGTTGAGATCTGACCAATATTATTATTCTCGGGTGACACTGACTGGCCAAAAGTACCAGTCAGCCATACCGACCACATACTGTGATGAAAGTGCATTTTTGGACATATTTTTTAGCTCCTCATGGCGAACGAAGTCACAATGAGCGAGATGGATGGACAAAACTCTTAAGTCGCAGTTTGTGTTGTTCAAACAAGCAGGGCACACCTCATATTAATCGTGGAAGGCCGTGGAGGTTATTGTTCTTAATAACAGTCGACTCCATTCCCAATGTTCTTTCAGGTTGGGAAACACACTTGAGCGAGCGAAGGACTCTCTTGTGAAATAGCGAGTCGTCCTGCCTTTCTGAACACGCCTCCCGCATTCTCTTCCGATCTCCTCATCAACACGCAATTGACCCAACGGGGGTCAACATCAGACAGGGTTTCTGGGTGTTGTCGAGGGTATTCGGTTTTGATGCCTTTTCAAGACGTCCATAGCCTTTCACTGCAATCTGATCGTCTTCCCTCCTCTCTTTCATCTCCTCTAAGCATCTACTTGAATGAGTGTCGGAATTGGGAGGGTGTCTGAGATGTGAAGGAGAGTGAAACAGGTGGAAACCTGAGAACACGAACACTGATCTCCAAACAAAGCAGGAAACACCTCAAACAGATTGTGGATGGCTCTGGAATGGCTGAAATGTGGGGCACATCCCATTTGAACGAGATAAACGAGATGTGTTTCTGAGATGTTCGAAAGTCGAGATTGGGAAAGATAATCTGGTCACAATGCATCGTCCAGGGACGCCAGAAATTGTGTGGAGAGAGGACGGTTGACGATGTGACAGACACAGACAGCCGTGTGGATAACCACGAACCCAAAAGAGCAAACTATTTCTGGACGATTGGAGGCGATCCCAGAATCTGTTCGTCAGCACCAGCAATCAGCGCATTCCCAACATCCGAGGAGAGTCCGCAGAAATGAGATAGAGTCATTCGAGAGGGGCTCCTTCGACGTGTCATTTGAGATGCTACCATCGCGTCTTTTTTGCATTCGATCCCAGCGATTGTGAGATGCAGTGGATAAATTCAACAATCTCGTTGCAATAATAGTCTTCATAGTCGTGTTTCATCATCTGTTCGAGTGCGTCTTCGAATCCTTCCGAGATCAGAGCTTGCATCATCCGTTTTACAGATTGGATCACTTCTAGACCTTCTTTCTTCCATTCTTCCAGTGAACGGTTGATGTAGTTGAGAATAGTCCAGAGAAACGAATCATCTTCGAAGAACGAGAAACAACTTGAGAATGCCATCATAATCGGAGAGGCGAGAACAAATTCCAATGTTGGACAATGAAATGTGCTTATTTGAAGGAGTGTGCTCAACAGATACATGAAAGAGAGAGATAAGTCTCCTTTGAGGACGTGTCGATTTGAGATCAGAAATGTCAGAAATTGAGGTGATGGAAGAACGACCTTCTGGAAGATCATTTCACGATGGTTGGATTGGTTGACGACAGTAGTGAGGCCAAGATCGAGGAGTGAGGATGGATAAGCGAGGTTGAGGGAACTTAAGATGAGTTTGTTCAGATTGTCGAATATCTCTTCATTTCCTGACACTGGCAGAGTGTGTGGTTGGACAGTCGTTAATACTTTGGCGATGAGATCTGAGTTTACGAGACGACATCGAATTGGCGGTGACGATATCCGTGCTGTTTCGTTGATGAAGGACAGCGCTGCTGCAACTATAGTCGAGTCGGGAGATGACAATAGAGTCAGAATGCTTTCAAGGAAACCAGAATCCGATCCAGCCGAGGAGGAGACGAGGTCTGTGACGAGGCGTGCTGCTTGACGCGATTCACCCCATTGCGGTCTGAGGCTCTTCAAAAACATGACAACTCTGTCTTGAAGAGCATCGTCGAAAGGATATTCAGCTTTCACAAGAGTAACAAGCGAATTGTAAATCCTCGATTTGTCTTCAAATGACAAATCATAACAGTGATCGAAATTGAGGAATGGTTCGTCTTCTGGGACAACCGTCCGATTGGAATCGGGAGCATGATATGGAATAGCGGTATCAACATGAGATTGAATCAAAATGTTGTCTTCCATTGTGTGCCAGTTGAGATCATGCCCATTACGAGCATTGCATGTTTTCTGAACTCATTGTGGGATTGACAGTTCGTCGTGTCTTTGTGTTCAACTGGATGTCTCTGAATAGTTCGAACAACTCTTTTTACTAAATTCAACTATCATGACGATTGTGTGGGCTTGATCTCTGTTGATTCTCAATGGATGACGACATGTTGTTTCAATCTTGTGCCGACGCGACTAGTTCTGGTCATGCTCCCGAATCCGAAAGGATACTCATTCCAGAACGTGAACCATTTCTCAATTTCGATCTCAATTCGGAATTGTCATTTGAAGACAAATCAGCCGTTTTCAATTCGCTTGTTACCCTTGTGAAAGCTGAATATCCGTTTGACGATGCCCTTCAAGACAGAGCAGTCCGATTTATGAAGAGCATCGAACCGGAGCCGGGCCCTTTCACACTCGCGACGAAACTCATAACCGACCTCGTCCCCTCTTCTCCCAAACCGTTTTCTGGCTTTGCTGAGAGCGTCCTGGCTCTGTTTTCATCTCCACACAAGATAGTAGTTGCCGCAGTGTTGTCATTCCTGCTCGACACGCTCGTTATGTCATCGAGAAAAATGAACCTTGATCTCGTGGAGTCAGATCTTCTTGCCAACGTCTTTGCGACTGTTCAACCTCACACATTGCCACATTCAGAAAACAAAGCTGTAATCAAAAAACTCGTCTGGATCATCGAATATTCCATCAACATCGCCTCTCCCTCTCATCTCCGCGATCTTGGCATCACTGTGGCTGTTAATCAATTCAACCATCGTGAAATGATCTTTCACAAGGTCGTGCTTCCATCGTCTCAATTTTTCATCTTTCTGTTCTCAAATCGGCTTTTCCTCAACGAAGACTTGTCCGCATCATCCACGTGTCTTTTGGGCGCATTCATTCGAATATGCCCATTTCATCGCCCAACATTGGAATATGTCTTCGCATCTCCGATTGCGATGGCATTCTCAAGTTGTCTCTCGTTCATCGAAGACAGCTCTCTTCTCTGGATTACTCTCTTCAACAACCACGATTCGCAGAAAGAATGGAAGAACGAAGGCCCAGAAGTGGTCCAATCCGGGAAACAGATTCTTCAAGCTCTGTTTTCAGAAGGCTTCGACCACACACTCGAACAGAGGCTGATGAACGAGAAGAACGGAAATTATGGCGACAAGATTGTTGACATTGGCCACTCCATCTCGCAAAAGCTGGGATCGAATGTGGAATTCACTGAAAAGTGAGATCTCAAATGACGCGTCGAAGTCGCCTCTCTCGAAAGACTTCAACTCATTTGTGCGGACTCTCCTCGGATGTTGGGAATGCACTGATTGTTGGTGCCGATGCACAGATTCTGGGATCGTCTCCAATCGTCCCGAAATGGTTTGTTTTTTTGGGTTCGTCGTTCTCACCACGACTGTCCGAGACTGTCACATCGTCAACCGTCCTCTCTCCACACAATTCCTGGTGTCCCTGAACTATGCATTGTGACCGGATTATCTTTCCCAATCTCGACTTTTAGAATTCTCAGAAACACTTCTCGTCTATCTCGTCGAAATGGAGTGCACCCCACATTCACACCATTCCACGGCCTCACACGATGCGTATGAGGTGTGTTCTCTTTTTTGAGCTTCATGTGTTTGTGCCCTCACCACCGACAACCTTTTTCTTTTAGCTCTTCATTGATTTCTCCGATCGTTCATCACCCTCCTTTTCTCTCACACTCCCACACTCGTGTTTCGGTGTTCCTCTCAGTGCATCTCTTTGCACATCACAACAGTTGTCAACCCTCCTCGAACCGAAGGAAGCCTCGAAAGAGCCAAAATGTGGCCAACCAAGCCGTCCCTTTGCCTTCGAACGAGCAAGCGGCATGGATCGAACCCAACTTGTCCAACATTTTGGCGATCGTCCATCGATCTTGTTAGTGAGTGTCCAAACAGAACTTCTTTCTTTCTCGCATTTCCTTCTCCGTTCAGAAGTGTTATTCGTTGTCAATGATGTATCGTTTGATTCTATGCTTCTTCCGTTCATTTCACGGAACAGTTCGTGCATTGTGCAAATGGTTTGATGTGGAAACATGATGTGATGGACAATGGGATGATCCTCTTCACTTTTTCATGGAAAAGGAAACAGAAACTTTGAACTCCTCCAATGATGCCTCGTTGAATTGTTCAACCAACACACCTTCGACTGCCCAGCATGAGGAAGAACCATTCCTGGCATTCGATAGCACTTCAGAATTGTCATTCGATGACCTATCGAGGATTTACTGTTCACTTGTTGCCCTCGTGAAAGCTGAACGCCCATTTGACGATGTTCTTCTGGATAGAGCTGCCCAGTTTATGAAGAGCCTCGAGCCGAGGTGGGGCGACGACGATTATGCAGTGAAACTCGTGACTGATCTCGTTCCCTCTTCAGCTGGACCATCTTCTGGCTTTGTGGAGAGCATTGTCACTCTGGTGTCATCTCCCCATTCAACTGTGGTTGCTGCAGCGTTGTCGTTCGTTCGTAACGCTCAGTTCTTTTCGTCTTTTACTGTTCGAGATGCTCTCTTAAACTCAGATCTCATCACCAAAGTTTTGACGACTATCCAACCTCACACACTGCAAATATCAGGAAATGAAGAGATATTCGACGAACTAATCAATGTAGTCAGAGATTTCATCGATCTCGCACATCCATTACATCAAAATGGCCGTGGCATCACTGCGGCTGTCGACGCATTCAACCATCGAGAAATGATCCTCAAGAAGGTTGTGCTTCCATCGTCTCCTTTTGTGGCATTTCTGATCTCAAAACGATACATCCTCCTCAATGAACGCTTGTCTGAATCATTCATGGATCTACTGTTCAACTACCATCAAATATGTCCATTTCATCGTCCAACATTGGAGTTTGTTCTCGCATCTCCGATTGTGATGGCATTCTCAAGTTGTCTCTCGTTTATCGAAGACGAGAATTGTCTCGAGCGAAGTATGGACCAGATGGTCTCTTCACTCACAGAATGGATGACTTACGGCCCCGATATGGTTGAATCTGGGAAACGGATGATGCAAGCACTGATTTCGGAAGGCTTCGAAGACACACTCGAACAGATTTTAATCTACGAAAAGAACGGAGGGTGTGGTAACTATGTTGTGTATTACTGTTGTGTGATCTCTAAAATCCTGGGAACGAATGTAAATAAGCCTGAATTATCTTGAGCATGTCCAGACTTCTTCCAACCCTTCACCAACTGACACCCACTTCATGTCACAAGTGTCTTATTCAACTCGCTCGAAACCAACAAGCACTGACCAGCATCCGGACTTCTTCCCATCGGTCAGATCATTTCATCGCAGAATTCGCCAGCTGAGAAGTGAAGAAAGCCGAGAAAACAACAGATTCAAGAAAGCCACAAGGAGTTTGTATCACATCGAGCCATATCATCTCGAAAAGCACGATAAGATCTCGCGCATCCGCTCTCGCTGTTCCACCCTCCGAATCACACACGCCAAGCTGCTAATGGAGAGAGAAGAGACCTCAACTGTCTTAGGCATCTCTTCTGAACACATATTCGTCCTGGCGAACTTTAATTTTGCACACACCGACCATCTCCACAACTCAACCCTGACTGAACTCCACAAAGTGAAACCTGTCCGTTCGCCTTCGCTTTTGCTCAGAAAACAGCCACGCCGATGGTCCTGCACGCCTGTCGAGCAAATTGACCCGCTTTCTTGTTTCCCTATCCGCGATACGTCTGTCCCACCAATCTCCGCCATTCCCTCCTTCCTCCCACCCTCCCTTCCGTTCGTCCCGTCATCTGCCGATGTTGGGAAGAATCTCTTATCTCACAAATGCTGAGATCGAACGTGAGGGACCTTGAATACGATGATGACGAAGAAACCGAAAACGATGACGACTCTCTCGAATGACTCCACAATCATTTCTGCGGACTCTCCTCGGATGTTGGGAATGTGTTGTTTGCTGGTGCAGACGAACAGATTCTGGGATCGCTTCCAATCGTCCAGAAACGGTTTGCTCTTTTGGGTTCGTCGTTCTCAACGCGGCTGTCTTTGACTGTCACATCGTCAACCGTCCTCTCTCCAAACAATTCCTGTCGTCCCTCAACGACACATTGCGACCAGATTATCTTTCCCAATCTCGACTTTTGACCATCTCAAAAACACATCTCGTTTTTCTCGTCGAAATGGGATACGCCCCGCGTTGTCGCCCTACCACAGCCATCCACAATTTGTTGTTTTGATCATCCCGCTCGTTGACTGTCCTTTCAGACATTATCCTCGTTGCTGGAACCGATCCCCAGACAACCCTCCGAAATCGATGAATCCAATCCACTCTTGACAAGTCTTTTGGTCCACATGGGTTTGTTCTGCATGACCCATCGTCAGAGATGGAGAAACTTGTTGCGCAACAGGTTGCTGCCGTTCGAAAACTGTCTCACTTCCGAAGCGAAAAAGATGGTCAACAGATCCCACAACTCCTGCTCTGACGTCGATTCTGGAGAATGACCAAGTTAGATAGTCACTGAACGGAAAGGAAGGATCTAAAGACACTCACGAGGCGCTGTTCAGATGTCGTTTTTGGACGGATGAATGATCGCACGATTTCTCGCTCTTTGGACTATGCATGCGTTGAATCGCTGTTCAGACGATTCAGAACTCCATCACGCCAACACTCCTCCAAACGAGCTCTCTTCTCAACACTGTCGTCACTCTCTTCAGATCGCCGTCCATTCCACTCCAAACGACAGAATGGACTCCACAACTGCGCTTGCACAATCGGAACTGGAATGGCCAGCCATCTCGTTCCTCTGCTGGATTGAGGGGTGAACTGCATCGCTCGTCGACTGATCCGACCAAACTCACTCCCACCACTCAACACAACTCTGTCGACACGCACTGGTGTTATTGTCGTTGTTGCTGTTGTTGGTGTCGTTGGAGAGCATCAAGTTTGGGAGGTGCAAATGTCTGAAGAGGACGAACTCCTCCACCGACCTCGTGCTTGGACTGAACAACCGTACTCCCAGTTTCTGCATCGTCGTCTGAAGAATGGAACAAGTGATTGCTGAGGATGTGCTCTTCAGACATGAACCAGCTCACAACTGAATGAGCCGCCTCTCACACACTCGCAATGATCTTCAGTGGAAGGTGATGGAATGGTGAGACTGCACGTCGGAATCGATCGCACATCGACAATCGTCCCCGACTCTTCGGAAAGACGGAAGAACCAAAACACTTTTTGATCCACACGAGCCATTCGCTGCTCACTCTCCCCTCGAAAAGAGATGCAGATCCAAACCCCATTCTTCTGAGTGTTCTTTTTGGAGTCATGGGAGACGCGTGACAGATGTGGAAGATTGTGGATCGAATGTTGAGAATGGAGGGCGTCGAGGATGTGATTGAAGAAAGGCTGCGAAATGACGAAAGCGGAGACTGGGGAAGATTGGTTGTCCTCCACTCGATCTGATGGAACAACTAGCTGTTCATGAATCATTCATGACGTGGATCGAAACAGACAAGCCCCGCGAGTCTCCACACTGATTCTGACTTCTTCCGTCCTTCACTCTCGAAACCATTCTGCATCGACAACTCGGAATGGTTGAAATGCCGGCATTTGTGATTGTCTTGAAAAGACAACATTGCACATGTGGAGACAGGAACAGATTAGTTATCGTTAATAATCCATTTCATTATTCTGTTTACCTCGATTGTATTTCAAAGAACAATTCGTGAATTGGGCATGAAGTTTGTTCGAAATCTGTGAAAAACAACCAATGGGATGATCCAACTCTCCCTTCCATGAACGACGAATCTGTTGCTTTGAAGCCCTCCATTGATGCCTGTTTGAGTGTTACTTCCGAATCACCTCCACCTGTCACGCTTGAAGAAGAACCTTTTTTGCATTTCGTTCCGAAATCAAAAATGTCGTTTGAGGACAAATCAGCGATTTACAATTCGCTTGTTGCTCTCGTGAAAGCAGGATATCCATTTGACGATGCACTTCAAGAAAGAGCGGTTCGGCTTCTTTGGATCCTCGAGCCGCAATGGAACACACCAGTTGCGGCGAAACTCGTGACTGAACTCGTTCCCTCTTCAGCTAAACCACCATCTGGCTTTGTCGAGAGCATTCTGACTCTGCTGTCATCTCTTCATTCGAGAGTGGTTGCTGCAGCGGTGTCATTCCTTTCGGAAACAGCATTGAAAGCCTCCCATGCAATCCGATGTCCTCTCATGAAGTCAGATGTCGTCACCAAAGTTTTAGCGACTGTTCAACCTCACACACTGCCAATATCAGGAAATGAAAGAATGCTCAACAAGCTCATCAAAATCATCATCCTAAGCCTCCAACTCGCAATTCCATATTACGTTGGGAAACTAAACATCACTACTGCACTCGAAACACACAACCATCGTGAAATGATTTTTCAGAAGGTCGTTCTTCCATCGTCTCAATTTGTGACATTTCTGATCTCAAATCGGTACGTCCTCAATGGAGACTTGCTCGACTCATACATGGAGCTATTGCGCACACTCATTCAAATAGGCACTTATCATGATCCAACATTGGAATTTGTTCTCGCTTCTCCGATTGCGATGGCATTCTCAAGTTGTGTCTCGATCGTCGAAGGGGACTATGATCTCTGGATGACTCTCATCAACATCAACGGATCACTAGCAATCTGGAAGAACGAAGGCTCAGAAGTGGCTCAATTTGGGCAACGGATGATGGAAGCTCTGTTTTCGGAAGGCTTCGAAGACACACTCGAACAGATGATGAAATACGACAAGAGCGGAGATTATGGTATCCGTCTTGTCGAAGCTTCTCACTCAATCTCGAAATTGCTGGGATCAAATGTGCCGAAGTGGTGATCAATTGCATCTACATTAAGATGTCGAATCCACCTCTCTCGAATGACTCCAACTCGTTTCTGCGGACTCTCCTCGGATTTTGGGAATGCTGTGATTGCTGGTGCCGACGAACAGATTCTGTGATCGCCTCCAATCGTCCAGAAATGGTTTACTGTTTTGGGTTCGTCGTTCTCAACGCGGCTGTCTTTGACTGTCACATCGTCAACCGTCCTCTCTCCAAACAATTCCTGGTGTCCCTACACGATGCATTGTGACGAGATTCTCTTTCCCAATCTCGACTTTTGAACCATCTCAGCAACACTTCTCGCTTATCTCGTCTAAATGGGATGCATCCTGCATTTCCACCGTTCCACAACAATCTACGATTTATTTGAGGTGTGTTTTCTTCTTTTTGAGATTGCTGATTTGTGCCATCCACACATTGTTCTGCTTTCTCATTTCATGCTCCATCTGTCAATCCAATCCTTCTCTCCCTTTTGTTGTGTCTGGACACCACATTTCAGTATCTCTGGATGCAATTGATGCCAATATCAAACCGACAAGCGTTTGATTCATGTTTTGAAGGCAACAACCAAAAACGAAGCAAAACACAGTCATATCGCCTCTCCTCGTTCTCCAAAATTGAACAACGATTCCACAGCACACTCCCCGGACGCTTCTCTTTTTCTCAAATGTGTTTGTGTTATTCCCATCACACTCCATCCTTCTTCTCTTCTCGCTTTCTCACTCTCCCCATTCACTCCCAGTTTCCGCTGACTTCGCATCTGAATTGGAACCCATCACACCTTTCAACGGTTCCTCTGCCGCCGATCTGTTCTGTGGAGTCATTTCATCCTCTTTTCGCTCGTCTTTACACACTCACAATGAGCTCTCAACTGTTCGGATACCGTCCACGTCTCCCTTCTCCTTCCGACCAGCCTCAGCCCGCTTTTCAGCAATCTCTGCATCAACAGCCTCCCTCCAGCCAACCACCAGCCTGTTCCCAACACCCACAATCTGACACCCACAACTGCCCTTCGCCTGATTGTTGTCAGCCAGCTCCACACGGATGTCCTCCTTATCAACCAGCCCAGCAGGATGTCTCGGCCAGGCTGGCTCAATTCTACGACACAGCAGCTGCCGACGATGTGGTTGATTCGACAGAGGTGATGCAAGCGATGAGTCTGTTCGGAATCACAATTAACAAACTCCAGTCCCAAAATGTTCTCGTTGAGATTGCTGGCCCCCAGCGCAGAATCACAAAACAGTCGTTCATCAACGTGCTCACAGGCGAAGTACACCGCATGCGACCCGACCTCGCCCAACCAGCGCAACAACGTCCCCTCCCGCCTCCCGATGAGATGCGCAGGCAGCTGGTGATATATTATGCTGGGGCGTGCGCGGACGGAATTGTGGACTCGCAGGAGATTGTGACAGCGCTGAAGATGTTCGACGTGATTATTGACATCAACCAGGCCCGTCAACTTTTAGTCGAAATTGCAGGCCCCCAACGACGCGTCAATCAAGACTCGTTCGTCGCCGTTCTGATGAACTACATCCAGCGTGTCCCCTTCCACTCCTCAGTGCGATGCGAAGGCTGGTTTTCATAGATATTGTGTATTGATTTCACTCTTCTCGAAACGATCATAACATTGGTACGAACAATCCAAGTTTTGTGCATTTCCTTTGTTCTGAATCAATTCTTGTCGAACAATGGGATGATCCTCCACATTTCAGTCTCAATGGCCACAAACTCACTTTCATTGAATGTTTACATTGATGCCGATTTAAATGGCTCCCGAATTTCCCATTCAAGTGGATATGAAGTGCGTAACCCTTTCCTGCATTTAATACTCATTGATCCGAACTCAGAAATGACTTTTGAGGAGAAATCGTTGATTTACAGATCTCTGGTGGCTCTTGTAAAGGCTGACTACCCATTTCATCAAGCCCATCAAGACAGAGCTACTCAATTTTTGGAGAGCCTCGAACCGAAATGTGGTGACACGCAATATTCGAACCAACTCGTGACTGACCTCGTTCACTCTTCAGCTGGACCACCTTGTGGCTTCTTGGATAGCATTCTGACTCTGGTGTCATCTCGTCACTCGACCATAGTAGCAGCAGCGTTCTCGTTCCTTCGAAGTTCAACAAGAGCTGCATCACCTGCAATTCGAGATGGTCTCGTGGAGTCAGATCTTGTCAGCAAAGTTTTAGCGACTGTTCAACCTCACACACTGCAAATATCAGGAAATGAGAAAAGAATCGTTCCATGCGTCTTGCTTGCGTTTCCATCATCACTCATGAATGTTGCCGATATTTCTACAATTAACAAATTCAACCATCGTGAAACGATCCTTCAGAAGGTCGTTCTTCCATCGTCTGAATTTGTGAAATTTCTGATCTCAAATCGTCACATCCTCAGTGGAGACTTATTCCCATATTTCATGTCTCTATTGTGCACACACATTCGAATCTGCCCATTTCATCAACCAACATTGGAGTTTGTTCTCACATCTCCGATTGTGATGGCATTCTCAAGTTGTTTTTCTATCGTCGAAGGGGACTATGATCTCTGGAACATTCACGTGAGCATTGAACAATCACTCAAAGAATGGAAGGAAGAAGGCCCAGAAGTGGTCCAATCTGGGAAACGGATGATCCAAGCTCTGTTTTCGGAAGGTTTCGACGACACACTCGAACAGATGATCAAAAAGAAGGACGGATATTATGGGAGCAAGATTGTTGAATATATCCACTGGATCACACAATTTCTGGGATTGAATGTGAAATGGCAGTGACCGATTGCATCGCCAATGACACATCGAATCTGCCTCTCTCGAATAACTCTAACTCATTTCTGCGGACTCTCCTCGGATGTTGGGAATGCGGTGATTGCTGGTGCAGAGGAACAGATTCTGGGATCGCCCCCAATCGTCCAGATCTGACATGCTGTTTTGGGTTCGTCGTTATCAGCGTGGTTGTCTTTGACTGTCATATCATCAACCGTCCTCTCTCCAAACAATTGCTTGCGTCCCTCAACGATGCATTGTGACCAGATTATCTTTCCCAATCTCGACTTTTGGAGCATCTCCCAGACCATATCGTTTATCTCGTCGAAACGGGATACGCCCCGCATTCCCACTATTCCACAGCCAACCACAATTGGTTTCATGATCATCTCGCTCGTTGACTATCCTCTCAGACATTTTTCTCGTTCCTGGCACCGATCCCCAAACAACAATCCGAGATCGAAAATACCAGCACTCATGTCGAGTGTGTTTGTCCACATGGGGTTTAATCTGCCTGTTACATCGTCAGAGATGGAACATCTTGTTGCGCAGCTGATTACTGCCATTCGAAAACGTGCTCTTTTCTCGAAGCAAATCGGATGACCAATAGATCCCTCAAACGCTTCTCTGATGTCGATTCTGAACATTGTCCAAGTTGGATAGTCAATAGCCGGACAGGAAGGACGGAAGAGACCCACGAGGCGCTGTTCAGATTTCACTTTTGGATGGCTGAATGATCGCACGATTTCTCGCCCTTTGGACTGTGCATGCGTTGAATCGCTTTTCAGACGATGAGGAACTCCATCACGCCAACACTCCTCCAAACGAGCTCTCTTCTCAACACTGTCGTCACTCTCTTCCGATCGCCGTCCATTCCACTCCAAACGACAGAATGGAGTCCACAACTCGGCTGGCACAATCGGAACTGGAATGGCCAGCCATCTCGTTCCTCTGCTGGATTGAGGATGAACTGCATCGCTCGTCGACTGATCCGACCACACACACTTCCACCACTCCACACAACTCTGTCGACACGCACTGGTGTTATTGTTGTTGTTCCTGTTGTTGGTGTCGTTGGAGAGCATCAAGTTTGGGAGGTGCAAATGTCTGAAGAGGACGAACTCCTCCACCGACCTCGTGCTTGGACTAAACAACTGTGCTCCCAGTGTCTGGTTCCTTGTCTGAAGAATGAAACACGTAATTGCTGAGGATGTGTTTTTCAGACATGAACCAGCTCACACATGAATGAGCCGCCTGTCTCACACTCGAAAGGAGGTGCCGAACCAAGGCTGCGTTCGTCTTGGTGTTCAAAAGCCAGACAGAAACATATTTGTTGCCAATGATCATCAATTTCATTTATCTCATCCTCTTGATTCCATTCTACATCGGATTTTGTGAATTATACAAACATCTCAAAACTTTTTTTGAAATCACAAATAGTGGGCTGATCAACTTGTTCATTCTGAGATGACAAAGTCATTTTCGTCAAACGTACCCAATGATTCCTGTTTGAGTGTTACTTCCGATCCACTTTCAACAGTCAACCCAATGCAAGAACCTTTCCTGTATTTCGATGAAAACGCAGCATATTCATTCGAGGACCACTCGAAAATATACAATTCACTTGTAGCCCTCGTGAAAGCGGAATATCCTTTTGACAATGCCCTTTAAGAAAGAGCGGTGGCTTTTGAAGAGCCTGACGCCAATCGGGTTCAGAAATGATTATACAACGAAACTCGTCACGAAACTCGTTCCCTCTTCAGCTGGACCACCATCTGGCTTTGTTGATAGTGTCGCCACTCTGCTTTCATCTCCCCACTCGACAGTGGTCGCAGTTGCATTATCGTTCCTCGACTCATCAACATCCAAACCTTCACTGAAAGTCAAAGTTAATCTCGTGGAGTCAGACCTGATCGCGAAAGTCTTGACCGCTGTTCAACGTCACACTCAGCCAATCACAGGAAATGCAACGATCATCTACCGTCTCATCCGAATCATCTACCAACACCTCTTCCTCGCAACTCCCTCTTACGTTCAGAACCTTACCATCACTTCTGCACTCGACAAAAACAACCATCGTGAAATGATCTTCCAGAAGGTCGTGATTCCATCGTCTCAATTTGTGACATTTCTGATCTCAAATCGGAATCTCTACTGTGGAGACTTGTTTAACTCATTCATGACTCTATTGCGCACACTCATTCGAATGTGCCCATTTCATCGTCCAACATTGGATTTTGTTCTCGCATCTCCGATTGTGATGGCATTCTCAAGTTGTCTCTCGTTCATCGAAGATGAGAATTGTCTCGAGCGAAGTATGGACCAGATGGTCTCTTCACTCACAGAATGGATGACTTACGGCCCCGATATGGTTGAATCTGGGAAACGGATGATGCAAGCACTGATTTCGGAAGGCTTCGAAGACACACTCGAACAGATGACGATGAACAACATGGATGAGCAGTATGGTGAGGATGTTGTGCATTTTTGTCACTCCATCTCATTCTTTTTGGGATTTAATGCGAAACCAGTTGAACAGGTAAGATTCAACACAAATCTTCACACATTCTATTTCTCTCACCATTCAACCAGATTATCTGCGTCCTCAATCAACTGCATTCATCCTGTGTCAAATTTGTGATAATTGAACACGCCGATGCGGTAACCGTGGCATCTATAATGGCACGTCGAAGCGGCCTCTCTCGAATGACTCCAACTCATTTCTGTGGACTCTCCTCGGATGTTGGGAATGCGCTGATTGCTGGTGCCGACGAACAGATTCTGGGATCACCTCCAATCGCCAAGAAATGGCTTGCTCTTCTGGGTTGGTCGTTCTCAACGCGGCTGTCTTTGAATGTCATATCGTCAACCGTCCTCTCTCCAAACAATTCCTGTCGTCCCTCAACGATGCATTGTGACCAGATTATCTTTCCCAATCTCGACTTTTGACCATCTCAAAAACACATCTCGTTTTTCTCGTCGATATGGGATGTACCCATCTTTTAGCCATTCCACAGCCATCCACGATTTCTTTTTTGATCATACCGCCTGTTGACTATCCTCTCACCCATTTTTCTCGTTCCTGAAACCGATCGTCAAACAGGTTTCCGAGATCGAAGAATCCAAGCAACTCAAGACGACTCAGTTGATCATCACATGGTTACCTCTGCATGATACATCGTCGGGGATGGAGCAACATGTTGCGCAACAGGTTTCGACCACTCAATATTCCGGTAGTCCTTCCCAAAAGAGAAGCGATTGAAAGACCACGCCCTTTTTACAAAAAAGAGCAACATATTTGAAGAATCAACCCTCGTGAACAGAATAAATGAATGATGAAGTTTGGTGTTAAACAGATTGGGATGAACAATTCGCAGATCAACAGGAAGAGTCAGATCCGATTGGAGCGGGCTCTACTGGATTTGATACTGCTGGGGAGGTGCTGAATTGGAGATTGGTTGGGATTCCACGTGTTGGTAAGCGTCTGCCTTCTTCCTTCCACAGCCACACGCGACACAACACCCACAGCAACAGCAGACACAAATAAGGGCGATGCAGGCAGCAACGAACACGCAGACACCAACGACGACGCCAGCGATGATGGATTTGACCTTCTGTCCGACAGTGTCTGTCCATTCAGCGTGACGAACTTTCGGGAGAAGAGTGACTTTGTGTCCTTTGGTGGAACTCGTACAGTTGCCGAAGTTCTTCTTCTTGACGTTGTATTTCGAGGCAGACTTGTAAGAAACCAGCACATCCTGTCCCATGTTAGAATCAGCCTTGTTCTCTTTGAAGGTCACATTGGAGAAGTTGATGGTGGAATCGTCGGATTCCTGAAAGAATATCACTCCGCCTTGTTTGGATGCGTGACATGCCGAAAATGTATTGTCATTGACTTGGAACGATTTCACACTGTTCGCATAGAGGAACCCACCATTTTCTGAGGCTGTTGAATTGGAAACAGTGAGCGCGTTGAGTGTAACCGTATCAAGGTTCTTCCCTGCATACATGAAGCCTCCTGATTTGCCTGCTGAAACTCTCTGAAATTCACAATTATCAATGGTGATGGTTGATCGGCCCATTGTGAAGATCGCTCCTCCATTTCCGTTTGGAGCATGTGAGCTCCTAATCTCTGTGTGGGACATGTTGATGTGCACTTTATCGTGGGGAAGATACAGAAATCCTCCGTTTGGCCAGAAAGTCGTTGCGTTTTGGGTCAGAATGATGGACGAATCAATCCTGACCTCGATGGAATCGCTAAAAGCAACATTCTTCGAGAAACGGACGGCATTTGTTCCTGTATAATAGCGCACATCCTCCAAAGTCAAATACGACGCTTGCATTCCATAAACGAGCACTCCGCTCAGAGCGGCATCCACGTGGTGGATGAATGACGATTTAATGACGACACTACGATTGGCGACTCCTTTAACGGCTTCTGTGGGAAGTGGGCCATCTTCCTCGCAATGAATTTCATTGAAAGAGCAGTTGGAGACGGTCACATTTTGGACTTCTGGGCCTGCGAGGAGCGGCTTCTGGGCTTCGATTGTTTGAAACCAAAAATAAATTTGGTCCACAACAAGTGACAGATGGGGATCGATTGTGTCGGCAGGACCTTCAATGAAGGAGGAGAACATACTCGTTACTTCCAGTCGTGCAGATTTCAATATCAGCTGACTGTTGGTTCCAAGGAGGAGCGGGAAGGTAAAATTTGCGGCTCCTAAGTTGCAGAATATCAAGTTGAGAATCGAGTCTTGCTTGGCAGTGGCGAAGGCGGCTTCTGATGACAGTTTGATTGAGAGTGACTGCAAGGTGAGCGATGAATGCTCCAGAGAAAATGCTGCAACATCACAACCAGAAACATCGAGTGTGACGTTGATCATTTTTTTATTAAAGAATGTCAAGTTCCGGTTGAGCAATGGAAGCTCTCGAGCAAAGTACGACTCACCTTGTAATTCGATATCTGTCACATCATCTGCATGTTCATTCAGCACATCCTGAAGGTTGATGCTTTGAGAATGGACTCTGGAGAAAACAACGAGGAGGGAGAGGATCATTCTATATAAATATACAAACTAAGGTTTCGATCTGGATTGGGTTTTCTTCTGGTTGTGAAAAGTCGTATTCGATGTTGCATTCAAGTATTCGAGTGAAAAATCCAATCAACACCTCAAACAGTGAACATGCGATGTCAGACAGGAAATAGTGGGACGATCATCGTATCTTTCTCATGGAAACAAAACTCATTCCTTTGAACACACCCAATGATGCACGTTTGAATGCCTCACGGGATTCACACTCAACTGTTGACTCGTCGCTCAAAATCTTCCTCGATTTTGATTTGCACTCAGAATTATCGTTTGAGGACAAGTTGAGGATTTACAACTCGCTTGTTACCCTCGTGAAAGCGGGATATCCATTTGATACAGCCTATCAAGACAGAGCAGCCTCCTTTTTGAATGGTCTTGAACCGAAGATGGGCAAACCGTACAATGCGTCGAGATATCTCACTGAGCTCGTTCCCTCTTCGCCTGAACCGTGTTCTGGCTTTGTTGAGAGCATTCTCATTTTGATTTCCTCTCCCTACCCGAATGTGGTTGCAGCGGCGTTGACATTCTAAAGTATAGTTACGGAGAGAACGTCATTTGCAGCTCGAACTCATCTCGTGGCATTGGATCTTGTCAGCAAGCTCTTGACGAAGATTCAACCTCATACCCTTCAAATTTCTGGCAATGAATTGTTAATGGAAAATCTACTCAATATCATGAAGGACTGCATTAAAACCGCAAATACTATGACTCTCAGAAACCTTGGCGAAATGATATTTCAGATGGTCGTTCTTCCGTCGTTTCCATTTGAGACATTTCTGATCTCAAATCGGAACGTCCTTAGACAACGCCTACGGGTATCATTCATGGAGCTATTGAGCACACTCATTAAGGTCGGTCCATATCATCGTCGAACATTGGAGTTTGTTCTCGCTTCTCCGATTGTGATGGCATTCTCAAGTTGTCTCTCGTTCATCGAAAATGATCTTGATATTTGGACTACTCTCTACAACTTTCTCTACACAATCATCGATTGGAAGCAGGGAGGCCCAGAAGTGGCCCAATCTGGAAAACGGATGATGCAAGCTCTGATTTCGGAAGGCTTCGAAGACACACTCGAACAGATTCTGATGAGGGACAAGGGTGGATATTCTGGCAACGGAGTTGTCGAGTATTGTTGCTATATCTCGAAATTTCTGGGATCGAATGTGAAAAAGCAGTGATCAGTCTCATCTCAATTGACACATCGAAGCCGTATCTCGGATGACTCCAACTCGTTTCTTTGGACTCTCCTCGGATGTTGGAAATGCACTGATTGCTGGTGCCGACGAACAGATTCTGTGATCGACTCCAATCGTCCAAAAATGGTTTACTCTTTTGGGGTCGTCGTTCTCAACGCGGCTGTCTTTGACTGTCACATCGTCAACTTCCCTCTCTCCCAACAATTACTGTCGTCCCTGAATGATGCATTGTGACCAGATTATCTTTCCCATTCTCATCTTTTGAACACTCTCAAACACACCTCTCGTTTATCTCGTCGAAATGGGATGTTCACAGCATTCCCGTCATTCCACAGCCATCGGCGTTTTTGTTTGAGATGACTTCTTTCGTGAAGAATGTACTTCACCAACGTCACGGAGGCTGTGTCGCTTGAATTGTCTGACACTCCCAAAACCGACCACGACGATCTCCCGCTCTGAATCGAACAACGACGTGGGCATCTGCAGGAACTCTTGTCCTGAGACAACATGGTCAAGCAGTTGAGGAATGTTGCATGGTTTCTCGTTCAGAGCATCTAATCCTTCAACGATTGAGCTGGATGACTCCAAATTGAGGAATCTTGCTCTTTCCTCTCGTGTGGATGATGTGACCATCGGATCGAATCAAATGGACATGTTTCTCTCAACCTCAGTAGCAGTCGTGGGACTGATCGGGCACAAAGGTATTTTCAGATCAAGTTGTTCGGCATGCTGAGGAAGATGAGAGGTATGGGATGAAACAGATTGATTGTTTGAGTGATTTTGGACTGGGGCTTGAGCACTTATTCTGAAGGCAGCTTTCTTTGGCTGTGCTATTTGTGAGGAAAGAGTGTTTATCCCCCCAAAGAGGAAACTGAACGCTTGCTGTCTGCTGCGAATGATTTCTGTGCACAGGGACTCCCGCGTCTCAGACATTGCTTTCGTTTCTTTCCTTTCGTCATTGTTCGTCGTCAACTTCGTCACTTTCTTTCATTCTCTCGTTCTCTCTCATTCTTTCAAATTCTTTCAGTTTCTCCTCAGCGCTGATCATCATCATTTGGTATCCTCAACACACATGTCATCGTTGTGATTTGTGAGATTGTGAAGTGTATGCCATCCAATCCCCACTTTCTGCACTTTTTCTCTGATGACACAACTATCACGACAATCTGAGATTTCCTGTGACGATCTTTTATTTTTTGTCTCTGATTCTTCCTTCCCTTCTTCTTCACTCGATCTTTCTCTTCTCTTCATGTTCTCGCTTTTCTCTCCTTTTTCTCAGTTCTCATTCTGTTTCGTGGATGGAGTTGACATCCGCATCTCTCATTTGTACTGTCCACTTCATTTGTTTGTTGGTTGTTTGATGAGATTTCTCATTGATGACAGAATGGTCGAAACAAATCTTTCATCAAAATCTTTCATTTCTCAACCAGAATCAGCGTAATGAGGATGAAATGATCTCATTTGAAGCTCGAGATGTTGCTCAGAGATTGAACTGGTGTTTGGAGGGAGTTGAGTCGATCAATGGAACCATTATTTGTATTCGTCAGAAAAGAACGATGTCAAGACAGAAGCTTCAGGCCCAATTTGATTTCACGGCGCGTGTGGCGAACGAGCTGACGTTCAAGGAAGGAGATATTATCTTCCTGATTGAGAAGCACGAGAGTGGGATGTGGAAAGGAGAATTGGATGGAAAGATTGGACTGTTTCCCTACAATTTCGTGGCGGAGCTTCCATCGGAAGAAGAAGGAGGCGAGGTATTTGCGCTTTGATTTTGGACTCGTTCATCTTGTTTGTGATGTGGTATACGATTTTTCAGCAACCAGCAGAAACGAAGGGCCCACAGCGTCCGATGGAAGGGTGGCTGACGAAACAAGGTGTGTTTGTTTGTGTGTTTGTGAGGATGCTTGTTTTGTGTGAATTTTGTTTCTGTCAGGACACGTGCGAAAGAACTGGAAACGTCGCTGGTTCTCGCTTCGTGACAGCACGCTGTTCTATTCGGAGAAACCGGTATGCATGCGCTGAGTTTGGTGTTTTCCTTGATTAATTTTGGGTTTTCGGTGCAAATGGAGGGAATACATTGACGAGAATGATGATGTTTGTTTTGTGTTTCTCAGACGTCGGCGAAGGAGCTGGGGACGATCCCGCTGAAGGGGATGAATGTGAAGAACGGGGAGGACAAGACGGACAAGCCGTTCTGCTTCCACATCTACAACCCGTCGGACACAGCAGTGAAAGAGTATTACATCTACGCCGACGACGTGAACCAGATGAACGCGTGGGTGGCGGCGATTATGGAAGCAGCCAAGTGAGGTGTCTCTGTCGTGTGACTTGTTAATATTATTGTTTTGGTTCTTTGGATTCTCACCCATTTCACTCCTTCCGCCTCTTCTTCACCGCCACACTGCTGTGTGAATGCTGGGGAACTCTCTCTTTGTCTGCAGATGGCTGGATTCTGGGGAGGGAACTAAAACGGGTCAGAGCTTCGAAGAATCGATGAAATGAGCAAAATGACGAAAACACCAACAACGAAAGCCCACAACGAATTATTGTGGAGAAAGAAGAGGAAATGGTAATTAGACAGAATGAACTCCCTTTTGGAGGGAATACAGGCTGGATCCGGCACGAAAGCGTCCTTCTTGACGATGTTCAGAATCTGAGACAATTTGACAGGACCAGCCAAATGCGGACGAGTTGTCTGGAACCGAAAGGGCATAAATTGCAGAGGATGTGTCAAGTGCTCATGTGACATCCATTCATGTTGGTTGGCTCGCGAGAAAATCTCATCTGTTCCGAGAGCGTTTGAAGTGTCCGCCTAAACGTGGCATCAGCTGAGAGCAGGAGACCACAATCTCCAACCAAGTTTGGTTGCACAGAGTGGGTCAAAGTTGCGAGCTCCGTTCATTTTGAAGAGTCGACGAAAAAAGGGCGCCGATGAGCGTGTTCCTGTTTCTGTCGATGAATGGCTGTGCAGTGGAATTGCAACACGACAGGACGGCATCGGCGTCAATTTTGATCTTGATTTTGTCAGATTCGCAGAGATCGAGGCGTGTCATCTTGTGGATCGGTCTCGTTTTGATGTCGTATCCTCGCACTTGCTCCCAACTGATGCGATAAGAAGAGTACTCCGAGATCGAGCTGTTGAATCGTTGTTCAATGATGGAGAACGAGGGGAGTGGTTCGAGCAAGTTTGGATTCAACCTTTGTTTCCCCGCTTCAGAACAAGAATCAAATGATGTTATGTCTCGTGTTGAGTTGACACACAATGATGGCGAACACCTGGATGGAGAGACAATGAAAGAGAGGAAATGAGTGGAGATGGAGAAAGACAAAACAGACCAAAGTGTGGATGGTTTGAACAAAAAAAACATAAAAAACATACATGAGACAAATAGGAGATGACTGGAGAATGGCGGGAATGATTTGCACTTCCCATTTCGACGAGATAAATGCGGAGTGTTTCTGAGACGGGTCAAAAGTCGAGATTGAGAAAGATAATCCGGTCACAATGCATCGTGTAGGGACGCGAGGAACTGTTTGGAGAGAGGACGGTCGACGATGTGACAGTCACAGACAGCCGCGTTGTGAACGACGAACCCAAAAGAGCAAACCATTTCTGGACGATTGGAGGCGATCACAGAATCTGTGTATCTGCACCAGCAATCAGTGGATTCCCAACATCCGAGGAGAGTCCGCAGAAATGAGAGAGGAGTTATTCGAAAGAGGTAGCATCAACATTCAATTCGAGACGCAACAGTTCACGGTTTCTTCACATTCGATCCCAGCAATCGCGAGAGTTGCAGGCAATCTTTGGCAAATTGGAGGTTATAAGTTCTGCCCATGTGGTGTTTCATCATCTGTTCGAGTGTGTCTTCGAAGCCTTCCGAAAACAGAGCTTGCATCATCCGTTTCCCAGATTGGACCATTTCTGTACTTTCTTTCTTCCATCCTGTCATTGATTGTGCAATGCGCATGAGAATGTTCCAGAGATCATTCTCATCTTCGACGAACGAGAGACAACTTGAGAATGTCATCGCAATCGGAGATGCGAGAACAAAATCCAATGTTGGACGATGACATGGACCTACGTCAATGAATCCGTCCAATAGATACATGAAAGACTTGAGCAAATTTCCACTAAGAATGTACCGATTTGAGATCAGAAATGTCACAAATGGAGTGGATGGGAGAACGACCTTCAGAAGGATCATTTCACGATGGTTGAATGCGTCGACTGCCGCAGTGATACGAAGTTTCCTGAGAGATCTTGGAAGTGCGAGGTAGACGTCACGGTTGATGATTTGGACGAGATTGTTAAATATCTCTTTATTTCTTGATATTGACAGTGAGTAAGGTTGAACAATTGCGATGAGATTGGCGACAAGATCCGACTCCACGAGATATGTTTGAGTTGTTGTTGACGAATAGCTGATTGCTGTGTTGAAAAACGACAAAGCTGCAGTGACCACTCTCCAATGGGGAGATGACAACAGAGTGAAAATGCTCTCAACAAAGCTGGAAAACGGTTCGGTTGAAGAGGGAACGAGCTCTGTCACGAGTCTCGATGCTTGATCACTATCGATGCCCCATCTCGGTTCGAAGGTCTTCAAAAATCGGACAGTTCTGTCTTGAAGGGCATCGTCAAATGGATATCCAGCTTTCACGAGGGCAACAAGCGAACAGTAAATCCTCGATCGGCCATGAAACGACAATTTTGAGTTCATTTTGAATTTGAGGAAAGGTTCTTCTTCTGGCTTGATAATTGAATGTGAATTCGGTGAATGATTCAAACATGAATCGTTGGTTGTACTTAAAACATGTAATTCTTCTTCCATTGAAACGGGAGGAGAATTATCCCATTGTTCCTCATTGATTGAAGAAAAGTGGTTTCTTTTTCCTTTTGCATTTTGCATAAAAAAGGAGCATGAAAAAAAGACAGATTTGACATGTAAAATGAAGGTTGAATCAAGATGGAGATGTGATGAAATGAGATCCTCCAGTTGTCCATCGATGATATGCAATATGGAGGTGAAGAGAAGGAGAAAGAAGCATGTGGAGAGAAGGGCTCAAAGATGAACCGGGACATTGATTAGAATCACAGACGGCATTGGTGAGCCAGTGTCAGCTCCACCAGCCACCGTGCGAGTGTGGTGAGGAAGAAAGACGATTGAAGAAGAAAGAATGCTGTTTGAGACGTGTCGAACGAAGACGAATGACGTGGAAGGAAGATCGCAGCATGCATTAATATTCACAACTGGGCGACGTGCAGTCGTGTGAGTGTGAGTGAGATAAAACTCGCTGGCAACAAAGTAAGAAAGAAGGGCCAGCTTCAATTCATCGAGTGAACGATGAAGATAGTGACGTGAGAAGGGTGTGTGTCTCTTTCTGAGCGTGATCAGAGGAAGACGAGTGAAATGGTGTTGTGATGGCCTGTCCGAAGATGTGTGTCTGACGACAGATCTATTCGGGCTGCCGACTTCTTCCGAGTGAGAGTGACGTGAACTGGCTGTTGTGAAGGAATGAAGACGACACAACCAGCCGAAGTGGGTGACATGGTGTGTGTGTGACGTGTGTGTGGAGTGAGTGACGTGAATACTCCCTTGAACAGGTGTCAGTGCATTGGAACCTGCCTCTGCTTCGACTCCAGCTTCTGCATGAACCCTCCCATCTCCTGCGACGTCAGCTGTCCTGTCGACACCCCAATCCCAATCAGTTTCTCCTGGATCGTTGCGAGCGACGGTCTGAGCGATGGATTCAAGTCCAAACACTGCTCGATCAGCTCTTTCATATCGTTCGAGAGGCCTTCCATTTTGGGGCGCGATCCCGTGCTGAGCTGTCGCTGCGCGTTCACCCCATCTACTTCGCCAAGCGGCACATTTCCAGTCTCCATTTCCCACAAGATCAGGCCAAGACTAAAAACTGAAGCTGATGTTCCATCCACTGGCTTGTTCGTTTGGTTTTGAGCGTTCATGACTTCCGGTGCGATCCATCGCTGATGAGCATTGTTCTTCGGTGTTGTCTCTTCCACAGATTGTGGTCGTCGAAAGTAAGAATGAGATTTGTTGTCCTCGTCCTTCAGTTTGAGAAACACGTCGTCGTCGCCAGTCAGGATGATGTTGTGCGGGTTGAGACGAAGCAGCACTTCTTTGAAGTTGTTCGATTGCCCCATCTGTTTCAAACCCTGGACAATCTGAAATTGGATGTGGAATCGACGAAGTAATGCGTTGTTCCCCTCCTGTTTGTGGATTCGCTCGTACAGCGTGTTCCGTTTGTCCATCATTCGAATGTCTGTATTGTCTGCACAAGCTATTGCCTCGCACATGTCAGCAGGCAAGAAAGCTTCACTCGGTGCTGCCTTCTCTTCAAAATCCACATCCTTCTCGAGCGCCTCGTTCTTTGTGGAGATGTGAGTGACAGACGAGAAGTTGTTGTTCTCCCTGTCACCCATCATGTGGACGGTGGGATCTTCATCGTATTTGACCTCCACAGCGAGATTCAGTTCCTGGTTGGCGAGGAGTTCCTGTTTGTTTTCTTTCTCTTTCTTCTGTTTTCTGCGACGACATACGAGAATGATGATCAGAAGGAGAAGAAGAAGGCCAGCGACGGAAGCAACGACAGGAATGATCCACTGCATCGCTTGCTTTGTTAGAGCCTTCCTCTCAGCCACTGCACTGACTTTCACTGTCACTGACTCGTCTGTCACCTGATCATCTCCATATGCAATTCGAGCTTTCCATTCGAATGTCGTGTTGAGTGAAGGTGTGAGGGAGGTGTGGGGGAGAGACAAGACGAGCTGTGTTTCGTTCCAAGACGAAGGAATGACTTGAGAGAAGTCGACAAGGTGTGTCTTTCCTGTTTCAGTTTTCGTTTTATCATTCCACTCAAACACTTCCATGCTCAGTCCACACGGAATCAGCAGTTGACCAGAAAGCGTCATTGCATACAGATTCGTCTTCTTGTTGAATTCCACCTTCGATTTGTTGCCAGTCAGGATGGGGACGAAGAGAGCAGAATGTGGGCTGAAGACTTGCGTGTGGAGTTTGCAGTCTTCTCCGATGTTGATCCACGCAGATGGCGAGCTGGCTGTTCCATCTCCAGTGACGATGCTTGTGATGTTGACATGAGTGCTCGAGCAGCGAATGTTGCGTCTGAATGAGGGGAACGATGAATTTGAAGCAAAGTTTGATGAGAACGACGATTCTTCAAGTTTTAGTGATTCTCCACTCACCGAAATCGCTCCCATCTCCAGATTTGTGAACGAACTATGGAAGATGGTTGTGGTTGTGTTGGTAAGACTGATGAGAGCGTCTGACCAATCGCAGATGTCGGTTTCTGAGTTCTCCAACTCTGATTCAGCTCCTGTGTCGACACTGCCAGCAAACGAACAGTTCTGGATCGACAGCAACTCTCCGTTCGCGGCAGTGACGAACGAGGAGAACGAAGTGTCGATTGGTTTGATGTCGATCAGATACACACTCTGGAACGACGAGAGGGCGAGGAGAGGAGAGGAAAACGTGAGCGATGAGAGAGTCAGATTCTTCACCGTTCCAGATCCCCCACTCAAACACACCAAACTTGGCTGGATTGTTAGTGACGAGACAACCACAACTGACTCCAACTTGACATCTCCATTGTCGTTCACAATCACACTCTCCTCGTCGGTGAGAGTCGAAGCTGAGAGGTCGAGGGTGAGCAGAGACAGTGTCAGATGATCAGGATCAACATTTTCATTGTTTACGAACTGTCCCTTCCCTTTCAGTTGCAGCTTTCCTGTCCCTCTCCTTCCTTCCACCTCCAAATATGCACCTGACAGCAGAAGAGGCGTGTTCAGCGAGCTGATTCCTTTGATCTGAGCGTGATGGTGTTTGGTCTTTGTGACTCCGCCATCCAACGTCTTACACGGTGCAGACTCATTTCCACATCGTTCGTGATCTTCCTGGAACTCTCCCTCTTCCACTGTGATTGGGCCGTCAGTGCATGGATGGAAGAGATAGATGAGAGAGAATGGTGTTGTATCAACACTGTTGGACGTCGACATGGCGAATGAAGACGATGGGAGTTGGACGAGGACGCTGTGTCGATGTACGGAATTGTTGAATGTGCCTTCCCAGCTGTCCGAGAGTTTTGTGGTGTCGTGTGTGTCGTTCAGAAGAATCCATGTTGGTCTGTTGGATGAAGTGTAGGACGTGAACGATGTGTCGATCACTTTCACTGGTCCATTTTCAGATTTTTGGGCTTCCAAAACACATCCCAATCCTGTCACGCGATTGATTGATGTGAAGTTGCTCTGTGAGATTGAAATCGATCCTTCGGACAGGATCAGTGGATCCGACTCAAGAGTGATGGACGAAAATGAACTGCTTGTGATAGTGACTGGAGCAGAGGAGACGATGAGTGGGGTGGATGTCAGTGTGAATCTCTCAGCAGTAACAGATGAGAGTTCCAATGTCCCACCAGTCGCAGAGATGAGAGAGAATGTGAGTTCGGATGAGGCTGGAGCGACGAATGAACAGTCGTCGAATTTGAGGAGACCAGACGACGATGTGAAGAGAGCATCGTGTGACGATGTGGCAGGGATTGAGATCGTGAGTGTTCTTAAGGTGAGGAATGAGTCGACGTCATCTTGGACCTTGTTCTCGAACAGGACATTTTCTGTGAAAGTGAGTGTCGACGCCTTTTTGTCGCCGACGACCGAGTTCGTCCCTTTCAACGTCACATTCGAATCCACTTCGATGCTGTCGATGACTTTGATTGTGTTTATCGTGTGGGAGGAGCCCATTCGAGTGATGCCGAGGGAGAGTGTCTTGCAGTACAAATAGTAATGTCCGCACTTCTCAAAATTGTATCCCTTGTCATCGACTTCCACAGTGCCTTCCAGAGCGACAAGGTAGGGAAGCAACGATGTGTTCATTCCAGTTGATGTGTCGTATCCCCACAGCGATTCAGGAGAGTCCGTTGAGTAGCTTCCCTCCCAATCACCCGATTTGGTCGTCAGATCAATCCGATTGCCAGTCAAGAACACATTGATCTGTTTTTCCGCGTTTGAGTTGGATGTGCTTGTTGAGAACACAAGATTCTTCATTTCGTAGTCGAAGCTTGATGAAGTCACTTCTGTTTTGTTTTCAAGGGCGATAAAAATCGAATGAGCTTGGCCAGCGCAGGAACACGATGCGAATGTATTGTTGTTGAGGAGGAATGATGCTGATTCAGAGATGTCGGCAACGATAACACCGGCTTTCTCACTCGCAGATGAGATGGAGACGAAGAAGGTGGTGTGAAGGGTGAGATTCGCTCCTGAATCAATCTGGATCAGTGAGCCCACAATGCTGCCTGCACCTGATTGGGTGAATGAGCAGTTTTGGATTGAGAGTGAGTCGGACAGAGGGTGGAAGACGGATGCATGCTTGAAATTCGAAGGAACTGACACGAATAGAGCTGTGATCTGTGTGTTGGCGGTGAGAGAGAAGAGCGCTGTGTTTGTTGCGGTTGCTGATGTTTCTTTGATTGTCATCGTTTTCTCATTTCCAGAGATAGTGACACTGTTCGAGAAAGCGAGTTCGGTGGAGTGTTCCAAATCTGTGTTGAAGGTGATCGTCATGTCTGCCGTCTCTTTGATTCTGTCGTGAAGGGCAGTCAGAGAAGCACAAGGATATTCTGTGAATCCACAAACAGAGGCATCGTTCGAGTCCGCTGAGATGAATGTTGAAGGTGGGAGAGTGAGGAAATAGAGCGAGAGAGGAACGGGGATTGAGTGGCTTCCCTCCTTCCCAACAAAATCGCGATATGTTGGCATTGTCTGATCCCAACTGAATTGGAGAATGTCGGTGACTACATTTTTGGAGAGTTTTGGATGAGAAATGAAGATGTTGTTGGCAATGCTGTCAGATGACGAACACGTGTCAAAGGGATTCGGTGTATGTGTGACGGAGAAATCACTGCCTTCGACCATCGAAACATCCAGAACACCAGAGCGAACAGTTCCTGTGGAGTTGCATTGTGTGAATGTTGTGTCTGAGATCTGAACAGATTGTGAGGCTCCGACAGTCGCTGTCAGGATCGAAGCAGCAGATGCCGACGAGAAGCTAGTGAAGGTGCACGATGTGACGAAGAACGATCCAGCCGAGGTGACAGTGACGAGAGAGTTCGAGAACGTTTCGACAGATGTGGTGAAGATGAGCGAGTGGAGGATGAGAGATCCATCTGGAACGACGAACTGTCCTCCACCCACAATCGGGATTTGTCTCTTCTGTGTTTCTCCTGCGATGGTCAGAGCGAGGGAAGTTGGGCTGATTGTTTTGCTGAGTGAAGTCTTGTCTTGAAGATGGATTTGTTTGGCCGAGTCGGTTGCGGTCGCTCGAGCAATTCCTTTTTCGATCGTCAGGCAACTCACTCCAAAGTGTCCACAATGCTCAATTTCCTTCCCGTTCGTCCCATCTACAAAAACAGTACTTCCAGGCTGAACAAGATACACAAGCAGCGATGAGTCCACGTTGGTTGATGAGTCAAATCCCCAGAAATTGTTCTCGTCCGTATCTGGATTGATTTGTGGGAAGCGGGATGGCACAATCTGAGTTTCGAAGGATGAGCCAGAAACGAAGATCAGAGCACCGGAGGGAGCAGCGTTTGATGTGGCTTGGAGGAATGAGATGCCACTCAGATCAAAGTTCCAGTTTGTCTGTTGTGCTGTGGAGGACAGAGAAAGAGAGATGAGAGGTGCAGCTGACGAAGCACAGCCCTCAATCCGAGTCGTTTTGAACGAGAGAGAGTCTGCATCAACCAGCGCAAGGTTGAACAGTCCTGCTGCCTGCGAGGTTTGCAGTCGAGTGAAAGTGACAGAATCGACTGTGAGTGACCCCTTCACATCGAAGAGAGCTGAAGTGAGAACTGTATTCGTCAGTTTTGAGCCGAATGAGCACTGCTCCACAATGAGCGATCCAGCTGTGACTTTGACGAAAGGAGCGATTCTTGTTCCACTTTCGAATGAGAATGCAAGTGTGTGGAGGGTGAGTTTGAGAGTCGACGAAACGGAGAGGGTGCCAGATGATGGAACTGTAACTGTTTGTTCTGTTGTTTTCGATTGGATCTTCTGTGCAGCAAACTTCGCGGTGAGAGTTGTTGTGATTGTGTCTGCTTTGTTCAGAACAAGTGTCGTTCCAGTCGTCTTCAGAGATGCGAAGCCGTTTTCCAGGGTCTTGCAAGGAAGCTGCGAGAGTCCACAGTTTGGATGGTCTTCTCCATTCCCATCCACCGACAGTGTTGTTTCAGTCGCTGTGTGTGGGAACCAGAAGTACAAGAGGCTTTCTGGCGACTGGCTTCCAACTTGTCCCACAAACAATTTCTTGTCTTCGTCTGTGAAGAGAGTGTCGATTGGGAGTTGGATGGTGGATTTGAGCAGGCTGAATGGAGATGTCTTCAATGTCGTGTCCAGATCAGCTGAGTGAATAAAGATGAGAGATCCAGTTGCATTTGAAGTGACAGACGAAAATATTGTGCCAACATCGGATGAGAACGACGAGTCGATCTGGAGATTGATGGCTGTTCCGAGTGTTGGATGAGTGAACTTCAAATTCTGGATGGTCGAAGATGTGAGGGTGAGAGTTGTTCCACTCGCAACATCAATCAATCCAGTGCAGGCGACGTTGAGTTCAGTTGGAGTGTCTGTTCCGATTGAACAGGAGGTCAGTGCGAGTGTTCCTGCTGTGATAGTGAAAAGTGTGGAGATTGTGCTTGAAGGAGACAGATCGAAAAGAAGTGAGGAGAACGAGAGCGTCTGGGCGGCTGCGTTCATCGTGATTGATCCCGTGGCCGATTGTTGGACCATCTGTGTTCCTGTTTTTGAGGAGAAACTGGCGGCAGTTGTCACATCGAGAGCAGCTAACAGTAATGTGGTTCCCGCAACAGAAATAGGGGCATCAATAGAGTGTGCGATGGTCGAAGAAAGAGCGGAGTTCAGCGAGGAACAGCGGAGTCTTTCTGTTCCACATTCGGCGTGTTCACTTTCTTCGTGTGCTGCAGTTTCCCCAGCGACGATCGATCCCGTCGGACGAAGGAGATAGAACAGGAGTGACGATTCAAAGAAACGGTGGTTAGAGGTGAGTGTGCTATCACGTCCAACGAAGTCCAGAAGTGGCTGAGTTGGAGTGAAGGATCCCGTCCAAAGTGAAGGAAGGACAACTGACTTGAGAGAGGATGACGCGACGCGGACGAGATGGACTGTTGGAGTTCTTGTGACGTCTTTGAATGTGTTCGTGATGAACGTGATTGGCTGAGTAGTGTCGATGGAGATGAGTGGTGTTGAAGAGATGGAGAATGTCTCGAATGTTGTCGACGAGATTGACAAAGAGGACGTCGTCGAAGAAAACGAGATCAAAGGCTGTGAGAACATGGTTGAACCAGACGAGCCTTTCGACGTGTGGAATTGACATCCCACAATTGTAATTGGTTTCGATGTGGATTTTATCAGAGGAACCTCGAAAGTATCGCCAACAGCGCAGATGATCGCCACATCGTCAAGTTGGAGAGAGTCAGCATCGTCCTTCAGATCAAACAACCCACACTTCTCAATCGGCCGAATGTCCAAATTCGTCACCACAAGTCGAGCCGTGTTTTGGATCGTGAACAGAAACGCTCCTTCGCTCATCGCCGTGTCCACATCCACAATCGAGCGAATGATCTCAGCTGTGGCAGCGTTGGAAGCAGTGGTTCCAGCAACAGTGACGTCCTGATCGGAGACGAGCACATCCCTTTCTGTGTACGTCATGTTCCACACGAATCGTATCGTCTGTGGGAAGTGCGTGTTATTCTTGTATTTCTGCGTCAGATGTTGCACACCATGCTTGAGTGTTGCGCAGTGTGTGCCTGTCCATTTGCAGCTGTCGTCATCTTTCCCGCTGTATCCGAGGGCACCTTCATATACACTGCCGTTCACAGAGATTGTTGGGGTTTGGAGGAAGAAGTGGATGAGTTCTTTCTCTTCGGGATCGGTTCTTCCTTCAATCTCCACTCTGAATTCGTTGCTGCGTGAAACTCCACCGAACGGTGGGATCTGCTCGGGAGTCTTTCCTTCGAAGAGAGAAGCTTCGACGTAAACGTCATTCCCTTCCTGGGCGGTGTTTCCTTCAAACCGAGCATGGTTCAGAGACGACGAGTTGAATTGGATGGGTCTGAGATGATTCGATGTGCCTTTCACAAAAATTGCTCCTCCTTTCTCCAACGCACTGCATCCAACGAACATGTCGACGTTGAGATAGTGATAGATCATAAAGCTATTTGAGCCAGAGAAGTCGACGTACAGCGCTCCTCCATTGCGAGCCGAGCAGTTTCTGAATGTTACTTGGAACATAGTGAATTCTGTGTTCTTTGCGTTGAGGTAGCTTCCATCCACATTCGACGAGAGATTGTTGAATGTCTGGACACATGTCTGCAACTTCCCTCCTGTTGTTTCGATCACCGAACACCCATCCATCGCGAGCTGTGCTTCCATGTAAGCCCCTTCCAGATGAAGAGACCCCACCGACTTCACAAGCGGATGGTAAATTGTCGCAGGCATCATCATGTACGTGTTTATGATGACCATCGATGCAGAGGATACTTGAACAACAAAAGGAGTGGTTTTATATCCCTGCGTGAGATAGAAGGTTCCTGTGTCGAATCTGACGTACCCGTTGGTGCTGATTGTGACAGAAGGAGTGGTGAGTATGGGATTGATGTTGAATTTGGCTTGATAGATGCCAATTTCTTTCTCTTCTACAATTATGGGGGTGAGTGTTTCATTCCCCACTACCATCCTGACATCAACTCTCGAATTCGGCAACAAGCGATCAACCATATCTTGGACTGTTCCTGCTTGCGACATGGGGATTCCCCAGTAGAACCTCATGTTGTTTGGATGGATGATGCCGTGATCGTGATAGCCAGCGCCTGGAAACTGGAATGTGTACGTCTTGCCTGCGACAAGTGCGTGTGGCTTCGCACTCATCGACCGGAGAGTACTCGAGAAAGCATTTGGATGATAGGAAAGGTACATATCGCTGACGTTTGGAGAGATTGAGGGTGACGCTGTGTTGGCCCTGAATAGCATGTCGGACAGAATCAGCTTCGACTGATCTGTGTGAGAGATGTGCAGACAGCCTGCGGGTCCTTTCGACGAACAATACGCGTAGTCACTTGTGCGCAGATCAACAAGGCCAGAAGTGGTCGAATAGATGCAGCTGGCAGTTGTCGCTTGAGACGTCACGTGCATGAACCAGACTTGGCGAAGAGTGAGCGAAGCTGAGCCTGTCAGACTGAACACTGCATTCTGTGTGAGGGTGATGGAGTTGATTGTGCACATTGCGAAGCGAGCCGTGCCTTGTGAGAACGAGAAGAGTGGAACAGTGTGAGCGGTGATCCCCTCAATCCAAACACTCGACACCCAACTCTTTGCATCAGAAGTGGAGTGCGAGATAAGTGTTGTGGATGCTGAAGATGGCTTTAGTGAGAGAGAGGCGAGTGTGAGATTCCCTGCTGTTCCCACTTTCATCCCGCTCGTCGTCAGAATCGTCGACAGTGTCGTATTGGTTGTCCACCCTTTCCCGATCAGACGAACAGATTTGGTGATCGTGGACCCACTCTCAACGTGTTCTCCCCCTCCAAACAGCACTTCTGTGAGTGTTCCAGCTTTCGCGAGAGCGGTGGCAAACAACGAACATGGTGCGACTTCAGTACAGTCAGCACCAGAACCCCCGACTTCCACAAAAAGCTTCGTCAGTGTGACATCGACAGGGTCAGGAAGAAGAAGTGTGTCTTGTGGATGTCCTCCGTTGGCATTGGCTGTTCGATAGTGTGCGATTCTGGGAGTGGGTGACGTCGACGAGCAGCCAACTACTGTCTCAGAAGTGAAGAGACCAAGAGTGTTCGCGAAGATATTGATGTCGTTGCCTCTGAAATGTGTGTACGAACTGTTCGCCGAATCATACTCCAACGCTTTGTTGTTCACAAAGCGACACTCCTCCAAATAGAAAGCGACAGGATTGGGTGAGTAGAGAACACCACCACGAGCTCCACTTGTGGAATCTTCGAAAACACAGCGGAAAGCATTGAATTGCGTAAATTCAATATAAAACAGTCCACCTGAGCCAGTTGCTGCGTTATTCTTGAAATGGCAGTCGAAAAGGCGGGTGTGTGCGACACTGTTGACATGCGTGAACAAGGATCCTCCACCCGTCACGAATTGGTGCTCAAAACGAGAATTAGAGAATTGGAGGAATGCTTGGGAGTCGAAAATAGCGAGCAGGCGTGTGCTTGTGTTAAAGTTCTTGGATGTAAAAGTGGACGAGACGATGGTCGTCATGACAGAGTATTTGGTCGAGAGTTGGTTATCCGCGGACACTAAGGTGCTGGCTTTGTCGTATTGAAAGAGACAGCTATCGAAGAGGAGGGAATGGGGAGTTTCTTTCACACCAGCAATGTTGACTGCCATCACATGAGCACCAGTTGCATTGATTGTGAAACGACAGTCAAACAGCTTCAGAGTGCCTTCCAGTTGACCGATGTTGATCATATAGAACGCTTTCGTTTGTGTTGATGAGGTGATGTTGCACGAGATGAAGTGGTAGTGGGTGATTCCGGCAACTGTCACGAACTGCCCAGAGTCGGATGTGAAGTCCTGCACAACATCCTGTTTGATCTGAGTTTCAGCATTCGAGTGTGTGCGAGTTGATCGTGTTGGGTTCTCGCATTCCAGGATGGTTGTGTTGAGACAGTCAAAAGTGTGTGAATGCCCAAGAACAGCAGTCACTGTTCCGTAAAGAGCATTTTCAACTCGTTCCAGATCGTTTCCGGCCATCAGTTGGTGCAAACATGCTCCGCTTCGTGTTGGGAATGAAGACGACACCGAACTCATGTTGTGGAACGAGCAGGAGGTGATTGATGCCGACAGTGTCAACAGCGGAGTGTTTGTTGGAAGATGGCATGCAATTCCCGAACTTTCAGAGAGAGTCACGGAAGACACGGAGAGCGATGAGATGGCGACGGTGGCGTGCTCTGTGATTGGCTGGGAAGCTGACATCTCTGAAAATGGGGGGACAAAAACCGTGTTGGAAGAGATCGAGGTGTCGATGAGGGTCAGAGAAGGGCTGATTCCCTGACATTCTGCGGCAGTCGAGAGGAGGAAGGGAGCAACTGAATATGACAGGGTAACGGTGCATCCCAACACCAACAGTGCAGAGCTCTCCACAACAGCACATCGGGTGTTTGGGGTGACTTCATTTTGAGCCGATTCCGACGACGGTGGCGTGTTTTGTGGAGTTTGGTCGTGGAGCAAGTTCAAGTGGAGGGATTCCAACGAGACAGATGAATTTGTCACCTGAAAGAAAGAGATAAGGATTGGTGAATCGACATGGCGAGATTTCATGGGAGACGCGGAGACTGTTTCGTGAACTTGCGACGAGAGGAGGATGACTGTGTTTGTGGTTCCTTTGAGAGTCATTTGTGTGGAAACAAATGGATACGACGAACATTCATAAGCACAGCCTTGGAGTGCGATGGTTGACGGTAGCTCTGAATTGAGGTCTGAAACACGTGGAAACTGATTGACTAGTGTACGATAGACTGGGGTATGACAAACGACAGTCTGCCAGAAAAATGCGAATACAGGAAGTGAAAGATAGAGGAAAGACATGGCCTCTGTTCAACAAGAAAAAACGATGTTGAGGATGAAGAGAAGTACGGAATAAGGGCTGGATCTCGTTCTCACACTCATTTTCAATGTACAATCTGATTCGTTCCCAAAATCAATTTGATTTTTGGTTTTCTGACATGGTCGAATCAATCTCTGGAGAGAAACCAATCGTGGTTTGGCACTTTGAGATCAGACCTCAATTTGTCTCATCGAGATTCTCGCTTCTTCAAGACTTGTCGAGCAGTTGCTTTTTCATCTTTAATGAGCCGAATTCTGCCTTATGATCTGCCCCCAGTGCTCCACAGGCGCTTCAGAATTCATCGTTCCAACCAGATTGGTCAAGGCTCTTTCGGCTCAATCTTCAGTTGCACCGATCTTCATACAGGCCAGGACCTTGCAGTAAAAGTGGAGCCGAATTCGAAGGATTCTCTTCTTCGATACGAACATCACATTCTGAAGAAACTGCAATTATTTCATGGATTTCTTTCGATTTACAACTGTTCGCAGTCCGATACTCACACGTTTGTTGTGATGACCCGGCTGGGCCCAAATTTGGACGAAGTGTGGAACGAGAACGGAAGGGCCTTCTCCCTCGCCACGCTGGCTCACATTGGGATTCAAGCTGTGACGCTGCTGGAACGGCTGCATTCAGTCGGTTTTCTGCATCGCGACATCAAGCCAGAGAACTTCCTGTTCAGCAGAGACAACACCAGCCAAGAACTGTTCCTGATTGACTTTGGATTATCGAAGCGGTTCCAACGCGAGCAGTATGGGGAGCACATCGCGTTCCGGACGGGCAAGATGATGACAGGCACGCCTCGATATGCGTCAGTGTCGGCGCACCTGGGAATGGAGCAGGGGCGGAAGGACGACCTTGTGAGTCTGTTCCACGTGCTGGTGTATCAACTGGAAGGCCATCTGCCGTGGATGGGCATGACAGGCTCGACAGAAGCGAAAAAGTGGGCAAAGATCCGAAAAATGAAGCTTCGAACGAGTGTGGAGTCGTTCCCCAATCTGCCTCTTCCGCTCGCCACCTTCTTCCACTGTGTGTCTGCCCTTCCTTTCGCAGCTGTCCCGCCGTATGCCTTCCTCCGCCGCCTTCTTCTGGATGTGGGGAGGCTGGACAAGAAGGCGCTCACTCGCTATGGGTCAGCCGTGTTCTCGACCGAACAGCGCTTCTTGCAGACCTATCGCTACGAATGGATGGAAGAATGTGACCTGCAAACAGTGTTGGTGGGAGAATACAAAGACAGACCAGCTTCTCCAGTTCTCGAACTGGAACTTCCAAAACTGAAACGAACCAGAACATGCTCGTATGATGAAGGAAATGTGAGCTCAAACGCTTGGGCACTCTCCAAAAGCACACCACTTCTCCCCCTGCTTGAGAATGGACCGCAAGACAACCCCACAACCGATCATTCTGATGACACGAAAAACGATGATCGCATGTCCCAAATATCACCAAACCCAAAAGGAGCCCTGCCTCCCCCAGCTGTCCACAATCCCGATTCTTCATCGTTGACTCCTATGTCATCGACATTCATCAACCAGAGCATCGCATCTCCATCGCCAATTTTCTCGCCACTCCCACCCATGTCCCGCATGCACTCACCCATCTTCTCGACTCCCTCATCTGAGAATTCCTCCCAAGCTCCTTTCTCTTTATTTCCACGGTGTTTGTCGCCTTCTCATCAAACAAACTGGCGACCGAATCACCGCTTCACTCACGCCACCAAGCACTCTGAAACACACGATATGTCCCCCATGGCTCCTTCACACACACTCGGTAAGAGCAAATCTTCGTCGATTCTTGACACAACAGCCACATTCACCGTCGCAAGCCCAACCACCAAAAATGGAGATATCTCAAAACAGCGGATGTCCTCACAGTATCTTCACCCGCATTTCAACCGAAATGAGGATAACCGACTTAGAACGACGAAGACGAGACTCTTCCCAAATTCGAAGGATTCCTCACCGAGACCATCAGATTCGCCGATCTTCCCATCGAATCTCTTTTCTGATGTTTCCAATGTTCTCCCGACGCATCCATCGATTCCATTAACGAAGAACGCTGGACGAACTGGCTTTTCGCCAAAGAACACTACTTTCATCCGTCCGATCGGAATTTCATTCGCAAATGAGACCAAACCAAAGGGACACATTGTTAAAGACAAGAAACAGAGTGGAGGGTGGAAGACAGACAACCAGATCAGCTTGCCATTATTGTCAGATGGGGGAAAAGGGAGAAAGGGTCTTTTCTGATTGGTTCTGTTCGTAATGATTGATTTGTGGTATATGTTTGATTCTATCTATCGTCTCTTCGGAATATCAGAGATTTCTATTTTCCAGTCTCCAATTATTCTTGTATTCTCACCTATATTATTGTTTTCTTCGTTGTGAACAGATCTCGTTCGTTCTCTCGATCTGTTTGCTTTTTCATTGTTTAGAATTCAAACGATATGTGTTTATCGTATCGTTACCCATTTCCACCTTTCTATCCACCGTTCATTTGATGATGGAGAATCTATTCGAAAAACAATGGGATGTCACTCTTCGCTTCTCAATGGAAGACGAATACCCATTTGACACTGCCCTACAAGACAAAGCTGTCCAGTTCTTGAGGAGCCTGAACCGAATTGGACCCAAAAAGCTGCGAAACTCGTCATGAAACTCGTCCCCTCTTCAGCCGGATCTCCTTCTGGCTTTGTGGAGAGTATTGCCATTCTGCTGTCATCTCCCCACTCGACTGTGGTTGCTGCAGCAGTTTCGTTTCTGTTCTAGAAACAACGTATTATTCATCAATTGAAATTCAATGTCGCCTCATGGAATCAGGTCTCATCAGCAAAGTGTTAGCGACTGTCCAACCTCAAACACTGCCAATTTCAGGAAATGAAGAGATATTCAGCAATCTCATCTGGACCATCACAGAATTCATGAACCTCCTTTCCCCGTCAAATCACAGTAAACTTGGCATCACAACTGCAGCCGACAAATACAACCATCGTGAAATGGTCTTTCAGAAGGTCGTTCTTCCATCGTCTCAATTTATGACATTTCTGATCTCAAATCGATACATCCTCAATGAAAAGATGTTCTACTCATTCATGACTCTATTGGACACACTCTTCTACATCGGCCCATTTCATCGTCCAACATTGGAATTTGTTCTCGCTTCTCCGATTGTGATGGGATTCTCAAGTTGTCTCTCGTTCGTCGAAGACGATGATCCTCACTCAGCAACTCTCTGCGACATCCACGATTTACTGCTGAAATCTCAACAAGAAGGCGGAGAAGTGGCCCAATCTGGGAAACGGACAATGCAAGCTCTGATTTCGGAAGGCTCCGAAGACACACTCGAACTGATGATGAAATACCTAAAGGATGGATTTTATGGTTCCCATCTTGTCGAAGCTTCTCACTCCATCTCACAATTGCTGGGATCGAATGCGAAAAGGCTGATACCGATACATCTCAGATGACACGTCGAATCCATCTCTCGAATGACTCCAACTCATTTGTGCGGACTCTCCTCGGATGTTGGGAATGCCCTGGTTGCTGGTGCCGACGAACAGATTCTGAGATTGCCTTCAATTGTCCAGAAATGGTTTGCTGTTTTGGGTTCGTCGTTCTCAACGCGGCTGTCTTTGACTGTCACATCGTCAACCGTCCTCTCTCCAAACAATTCCTGGTGTCCCTCAACGATGCATTGCGACCAAATTATCTTTCCCAATCCAGACTTTTGAACCATCTCAGAAACACATCTCGTTTTTCTCGTCGAAATGGGATGCGCCCCACCTTTTAGCCAGTCCACTGTCATCCACGATACTGTTTAGGCTTTCCTCTTTGTGCAAATATTACAACATCCTGCCAGTTGTTTGGGCTCCATTTTTGGCACGCCTTGTCTCATGCGAGTTCTCTGCGAGTCCGTCGAATTTGCTTGTTGTCAAGGATGATTCATTTGATTCTGTTCTTCTTCACTTCTTTTCACGGAACAATTCGTGTTTGGTGAGGTTTGTTTGTTGTGAATCAGTTCATGAAAAAGAATGGGATGTTCCTCCTCCGTTTGATGAATGCAAACCAACATTTCTCATTTGCGAACGTCTTGTGATGCCTCATTGACTCATCCACAAGATTCACATTCATCAATCAACCCAGAACAGGAACCATTCCTGTACTTCGATCCGAACTTAAAATTATCTTTTGAGGACAAATCAGCAATTTACTGTTCGCTTGTTGCACTAGTGAAAGTGAGATCCACATTTGACAATGCCCTTCAAAACAGAGCTGTCCAATTTCTGAAGAGCCTTGAACCGGAGTGGGGTGAATGCGTTCTTGCAGAAAAACTCGTCACAGACCTCGTTCCCTCTTCAGCGGGACCACCTTCTGGCTTCGTAGATAGCATCCTCACTCTGCTGTCATCTCCCCACTCGACTGTGGTTGAGGCAGCGTTATCGTTCCTCCAACAAACCACCTTGTGGTCGTCACCTTCAATTCGATGTCGGCTCGTGGAGTCTGATCTCATCCCAAATGTATTGGCGATTGTTCAACCTCACACACTCCCAATTTCTGGTAATGAAACGATAATCCACCTTCTAATGTGGACCTTCTACAGTTCCATCAAACTTGCATATCCCTTCTTTCTCATCGATGTTGGCATCACTGATGCAGTCGAAAAATTCAACCATCGTGAAATGATCCTTCAGAACGTCGTTCTTCCATCGTCTCATTTTTTGAAATTTCTGATCTCAAATCGACACATCCTCAATGGAGAACGATGTGACTCCTTCATGACTCTATTGCGCACACTCATTCGAATAAGTCAGTTTCATCGTCCAACATTGGAGTTTGTCCTCGCATCTCCGATTGTGATGGCATACTCAAGTTGTCACTCGCTCATCGAACTCAGACATCAGAGCTGGATAACTCTCTCCACCATCAAGAATTCACTCAAAGAATGGAAGAAAGAAGGCCCAGAAGCGATTCAATCAGGAAAACGGTTGATGCAAGCTCTGTATTCGGAAGGCTTCGAAGACACACTCGAACAGGTGTTGAAATTTAACACGAGCGGATATTATGGCGACGGGATTGTCAAATTGTGCGAATCCATCTCGAAATTATTGGGATCGAATGTGATAGTCACTTCAGATTGAGATCTCAAATGACACTTCAAAGCTGCCTCCCTCGAATGACTCTAACTCACTTCTGCGGACTCTCCTCGGATGTTGGGAATGCGCTGATTGCTGATGCAGACGAACAGATTCTGGGATCGCCTCGAATCGTCCAGAAATGGTTTGCTCTTTTGGGTTGGTCGTTCTCAACGCAGCTGTCTTTGACTGTCACATCGTCAACCGTCCTCTCTCCAAACAATTCCTCGCGTCCCTGCACGATGCATTGTGACCAGATTCTCTTTCCAAATCTCAACTTTTGACAGTCTCTGAAAAACATCTCGTTTATCTCGTCGAAAAGGGATGCACCCCGCATTCCCGCCATTCTGCAGCCATCCACCATTTGTCTCATGTATGTTTTTCAAGATTTTTTGTTCAAACCATCCACACTTTGGTCTGTTCTGTCTTTCTCCATCTCCACTCATTTCCACTCTTTCATTGCCTCTCCAACCAGGTGTTCGCCAACATTGTGTGTCAACTCAACACGAGACATAACATCATTTGATTCTTGTTCTGAAGCGGGGAAACAAAAGTTGAATCCAAACTTGCTCGAACCACTCTCATCGTTCTCCATCATTGAACATCGATTCAACAGCTCGATCGCGGGGTGCTCTTCTTATCGCATCAGTTGGGAGCAAGTGCGAGGAGACCACTTCACAACGAGACCGATCCACAAGATGACACAACTCTTCTCTGCGAATCTGGCGAAAACAAGACCAGAATTGAAGCACACGCCGCCATGTCGTGTTGCAGCGCCATTGCGCTGCCGTTCATCGACAGAAACAGGAACACGCTCGTCGGCACTTTTTTTCATCGACCCTTCCAAATGAACGAATCTCGCAACTGGCATCCGATCTGCACAACCAAACTTGATTGGAGATCGAGGTCTCCCGCTCTCAGCTGATGCCACGATTGGAGCGGACCCTTCAGGCGCTCTCGGAACAGATACAATTCTCCTGCAAGCGTTCAAGTGAGACTAGTTGTCACATGATGGCTTGACACCTCCTCTGCAATTTGTGCACTTTCGCTTCCCGACAACTCGTCTGCCTTTGACTAATCCTGTCAAATCGTCTCTGATTCTGAACCTCGCCAAGAAAGACGCTTTCGTGCCGGATCCAGCCTGTATTCCATCCCAAAAGTTAGTCATCGTGTCTAATTCCCGTTTGCTCTTCCTTATCCACAATAGCTCCTTGTGGGCTTTCGTTATTCATATTTTCATCATTTTGCTCATTTCATCGATTCTTCGAAGCTCTGACCCGTTTTTGTTCCCTCCCCAGAATCCAGCCATCTGCAGGCAAAGAGAGAGTTCCGCAGCATTCACACAGCAGTGTGGCGGTGAAGAAGAGGCGGATGGAGTGAAATGGTGAGAATCCAAAGAACCAAAACAATAATATTAACAAGTCACACGACAGAGACACCTCACTTGGCTGCTTCCATAATCGCCGCCACCCACGCGTTCATCTGGTTCACGTCGTCGGCGTAGATGTAATACTCTTTCACGGCGGTGTCCGACGGGTTGTAGATGTGGAAGCAGAACGGCTTGTCCGTCTTGTCCTCCCCGTTCTTCACATTCATCCCCTTCAGCGGGATCGTCCCCAGCTCCTTCGCTGACGTCTGAGAAACACAAAACAAACATCATCATTCACGTCTGTACAGTCCCTCCATTCGCACCGAAAATGCAAAATTAATCAAAGAAAACACCAAACTCACCGCATGCATACCGGTTTCTCCGAATAGAACAGCGTGCTGTCACGAAGCGAGAACCAGCGACGTTTCCAGTTCTTTCGCACGTGTCCTGACAGAAACAAAATTCACACAAAACAAGCATCCTCACAAACACACAAACAAACACACCTTGTTTCGTCAGCCACCCTTCCATCGGACGCTGTGGGCCCTTCGTTTCGGCTGGTTGCTGAAAAATCGTATTCCACACCACAAACAAGATGAACACGTCCAAAATCAAAGCGCAAATACCTCGCCTCCTTCTTCTTCCGATGGAAGCTCCGCCACGAAATTGTAGGGAAACAGTCCAATCTTTCCATCCAATTCTCCTTTCCACATCCCACTCTCGTGCTTCTCAATCAGGAAGATAATATCTCCTTCCTTGAACGTCAGCTCGTTCGCCACACGCGCCGTGAAATCAAATTGGGCCTGAAGCTTCTGTCTTGACATCGTTCTTTTCTGACGAATACAAATAATGGTTCCATTGATCGACTCAACTCCCTCCAAACTCCAGGAAAATCTCAGAACAACATCTCGATCTTCACATGAGATCATTTCATCCTCATTATGCCGATTCTGTTTGAGAAATGAAAGAGTTTCAGAAACGCTTTGTTCGACCATTCTGTCATCAATGAGAAACTTCATCAAACAACCAACAAACAAATGAAGTGGACAGTACAAATGAGAGATGCGGATGTCAATGCCACCCACGAAACAGAAGGAGAACTGAGAAAAAGGAGAGAAAAGCGAGAACATGAAGAGAAGATAAAGGATGGGTGAAGAAGAAGGGAAGGAAGAATCAGAGACAAAAAATAAAAGATCGTCACAGGAAATCTCAGATTGTCGTGATAGTTGTGTCATCAGAGAAAAAGGGCAGAAAGTGGGGATTGGATGGCATACACTTCACAATCTCACAAATCACAACGATGACATGTGTGTTGAGGATACCAAATGATGATGATCAGCGCTGAGGAGAAACTGAAAGAATTTGAAAGAATGAGAGAGAACGAGAGAATGAAAGAAAGTGACGAAGTTGACGACGAACAATGACGAAAGGAAAGAAACGAAAGCAATGTCTGAGACGCGGGAGTCCCTGTGCACAGAAATCATTCGCAGCAGACAGCAAGCGTTCAGTTTCCTCTTTGGGGGGATAAACACTCTTTCCTCACAAATAGCACAGCCAAAGAAAGCTGCCTTCAGAATAAGTGCTCAAGCCCCAGTCCAAAACCACTCAAACAATCAATCTGTGTCATCTCATACCTCTCATCTTCTTCGGAATGTCGAACAACTTGATCTGAAAATACCGTTGTGCCCGATCAGTCCCACGACTGCTACAGAGGTTGATGGAAACACCTCCATTCGATTCGATCCGATGGTCACGTCATCCACACGAGAGGCGAGAGCAATATTCCTCAACTTGGAGTCATCCAGTTCAATCGTCAAAAGATGAATCTCCCAACGAGAAACCATGCTAAATACCTCAACTGCTTGACCATGTTGTCTCAAGACAAGAGTTCCGGCAGATGCCCACATCGTTGTTCGAATCTGAGCGGGAGATCGTCGTGGTCGGGTTTGGGAGTGTCAGACAATTCAAGCGACAGAGCCTCCGTGACGTTGGTGGAGAGCATTCCTCACGGAAGAATTCACCTCAAATAAATCGTAGATTGTTGTGGAATGGCGGGAATGTGGGGTGCATCCAATTTCGTCGAGATAAACGAGATGTGTTTCAGAGATGTCCAGAAGTCGAGATTGGGAAAGAGAATCTCGTCACAATGCATCGTTGAGGGACGACAGGAATTGTTTGGAGAGAGGATGGTTGACGATATGACATTCAAAGACAGCCGCGTTGAGAACGACCAACCCAAAACAGCAAGCCATTTCTTGGCGATTGGAGGTGATCCCAGAATCTGTTTGTCGGCACCAGCAATCAGCGCTTTCCCAACATCCGAGGAGAGTCCACAGAAATGAGTTGGAGTCATTCGAGAGAGGTGGATTCGACATCTTAATGCAGATGCAATTGATCACCACTTCGGCACATTTGATCCCAGCAATTTCGAGATTGAGTGAGAAGCTTCGACAAGACGGCTGCCATTATCTCCGCTCTTTTCGTGTTTCAGCATCTGTTCGACGATGTCTTCGAAGCCTTCCGAAAACAGAGCTTGGAGGATTTGTTTCCCAGATTGGGCAACTTCTGGACCTTCATTCTTCCAATCATACAGCAAACCGTCGATTTTGATGAGAATGCTCCAGATATCATGATCATCTTCGATGAACGAGAGACAACTGGAAAATGCCATCAAAATTGTAGATGCGAGAACAAACTCCAATGTTGGGAGATGAAATGGTCCGATGTGAAGGTGTGTTGTCAATAGTTTCATGAAGGAGTCACATAGTTCTCCATTGAGCATGTTCCGATTTGAGATCAGAGATGTCAAAAATTGAGACGATGGAAGAATGACCTTCTGAAAGATCATTTCATGATGGTTGTGTGTTTCGAGCGCAGTCGTGATGTTTAGTTTCCCAACATAATATCGAGTTGCAAGTCGGAGGCTAAGGATGATGTTCCAGACGAGCTTGTTGAGCATTGTTTCATTTCCTGATATTGACAGTGTGTGAGGGTGAAGAATTACTAACATATGACTGATGAGATCAGACTCCACGAGCCGATATCGAATTGAATTTGATGACCGTAATGTTGTTTGGTGGAGGAATGACAGCGCTGCAACAACCACTCTCGAGTGAGGAGATGACAGCAGAGTCAGAATGCTCTCGACAAAGCCAGATGGTGATCCAGCTGAAGAGGGAACGAGGTTAGTAACGAGTTTCGCTGAATATACTGGTTCGTACGCCATTGGCGTCAGGTTCTTCAAAATTTGGACAGCTCTGTCTTGAAGAGCATCGTCAAATGGATATTCCGCTTTCACCAGAGCAACAAGTGATTGGTAAATGGTTGATTTGTCCTCAAACGACAATTCTGAGTTCATTTCGATATTGAGGAATGGTTCTTGTTCTGTGTTGACTGATGAATGTGAATTCGGTGAATGAGGCAAACAGGAATCATTGGGGTTGTTCAAGGCTTTCTTTTCTTCTTCCATTCAAAACAAAGAAGGATCTTCCCATTTCGTGTCATCATGTGATTCAGAATGAACAAACTGCACAATGTACGAATTATTCGATGTAGTTCAATCAATACGAAGAGAAGAATGAGATGAATCAATACTGATAAAGAGAATGAGCCTGTCTGGCTTGTTGCACTTTCGTCGAGAATTTCGCAGTCTATATCCGACTGTGCACAATGTTCTCCTTCCGACAGCAAACAACAAAGCAGGTGAAGCCAGAGTCTTCAAAATGTGGACGAGACATACTTCTGAGCCGAAATGACGGAAGAAGAGAGGCGACGATTCGCGCCCTTTTCAATGACATCAGAACCGCACGTGCGTTTGGAAATGACTTGTTGAAACAACGGGATGGTAGTTTCGATTCATTCGGTGTCGATATCGTTCAGTTCAGTGGATGAGAATGCGAGATGTGAGATGCCAGAAAAAGCGTCACTGAAACAGAGGACGGGCAAAATAAATAGATAAGTGTCCACCAGACGAAGGCTAAGCATCGACTAGTGACGGAATAGAAACAGCAAACTCTAGGATTTGTGAGGTGGCGATGAGTGAGGATTCTTCGTCACGAATGAACCAGTTTGCACAACAAGGACCAAAATAATGATTGCTTTAGCTGGTGTGGAGAGAATGAGTGAGAATGACGTTGATGAGAGAACGTAAAATGAGGGGAGGATGGAGAAAGATCAAAGAATAGAAATTGGTGATTGAACAAAAAGAAAAAAACAAAATACAGGGCACACCTCGAACAGATCGTGGGTGGCTGTGGAAGGACGGGAATGTGAGGCACATCCCATTTCGACGAGATAAACGAGAATTGAGGAGAGATTGTCCAAAAGTCGAGAATAGGAAAGATAATCTGGTCACAATGCATCGTTCAGGGACACCAGGAATTGTTTGGAGAGAGGACGGTTGACGATGTGACAGTCAAAGACAGTCGCGTTGAGAACGAGGAACCTAAAAGAGTAAATCATTTCTGGACGATTGGAGGCAATCACTGAATATGTTCATCTGCACCAGCAATCAACGCATTCCCAACATCCGAGGAGAGTCCGCAGAAACGAGTGTGGAGTCATTCGAGAGAGGTAGCTTCGATGCATCATTTAATAACATATCGTCCTCAGTTCCATCAGATTTGATCCATGTGATCGTGAGATGAAGTGACAACATGAGACAATCCCGAAGTAGTAACATTCTTCGTTCAGAATCATCGGTTCGATTGAATCTTCGAAGCCTTCCGAAAACAGAGCTTGCATCATCTGTTTCCCAGATTGGACCACTTCTCGGTCTTGTGTCTTCCACAAGCCGAGCACAGAGGTGAAGTTACTGAGAGCAATTAAGACAGGAAGACTCTCTTCGACGAACGAGAGACAACTTGAGAATGCCATCACAATCGGAGAAGCGAGAACAAACTCCAATGCGGGACGATGAACTGTGCCTATTTGAAAGAGTGTGCAGAAAAGTTTTAAGAAAAAGGTGAGTAAGTCTCCAGAGAGGACCATTCGATGTGAGATCAGAAATCTCACAAACTGACACGATGGAAGAACGACCTTTTGAAAGATCGTTTCAAAAAGGTTGAATATGTCGACTGCGGCAGTGATGCCAAGATCGCTGTGATATCCTCGATATGCGAGGCCGACAAGACTGTCGATGATTTTGACAAGCTTGGATAATATTGTTCCATTTCTAGAAATAGGCATTGTGTGAGGTTGAAAAATCGCTAACACTGTGGTGACAAAATCAGATTCCACAAGTTGAAGTCGAAATGGAGGTTTTGAAGCTCCCATTGTTTTGTTGAGGAACGACAACGCTGCGGCAACCACAGTTGAGTGGGGAGACGATAAGAGAGTGACAATACTCTCCACAAAGCCAGAAGGAGATCCGTCTGAAGATGGAACAAGGTTAGTGATGAGTTTCGCTGGGAGATCGTTGTCGGCCCACTCCGGTTCGAGACTCTTCAGAAACAGGGCAGCTCTGTCTTGAAGGGCATTGTCGAATGGGTATTCAGCTTTCACGAGGGCAACAAGTGAACAGTAAATTGCGGATTTCTCCTCAAACGACAACCCTGAGTGCATATCGAAATCTAGGAAGATTTCGAGCGACGAGTCAACAGTTGAGTGTGAATCTCGTGAGGCATTCAAACGTGCATCATTGGGTGTGTTCAAAGGAATGAGTTTTGTTTCCATTAAACAGACACGATGATCGCCCCACTGTTTCCCGTTTCAGGAAGCATCTTCACTGTTTGAGTTGTTGATTGGATTTTTCACTCGAATACTTGAATACAACATCGAATATGACTTTTCACAACCAGAAGAAAACCCAATCCAGATCGAAACCTTAGTTTGTATATTTATATAGAATGATCCTCTCCCTCCTCGTTGTTTTCTCCAGAATCCATTCTCAAAGCATCAACCTTCAGGATGTGCTAAATGAACATGCAGATGATGTGACAGATATCGAATTACAAGGTGAGTCGTACTTTGCTCGAGAGCTTCCATTGCTCAACCGGAACTTGACATTCTTTCATAAAAAAATGAACACAGTCGCTCTCGATGTTTCTGGTTGTGATGTTGCAGCATTTTCTCTCCAGCATTCATCGCTCACCTTGGTGTCACTCTCAATCAAACTGTCCTCAGAAGCCGCCTTCGCCACTGCCAAGCAAGACTCGATTCTCAGTCTGTCGAGCTGCCCCATAAGGACCACAAAATTTACCTTCCCGCTCCTCCTTGGAACCAACAGTCAACTGATAATGGGTAATTCAGGACTGGATGCCACGAAGTTCTCGTCTTCCTTCATTGAAGGGCCTGCTGGCACAGACGATCCCCATCTGTCACTTGTTGTGGAAAACTATTATTTTATGCTTCTGACTCTCGAAGCCCAGAAGCCGCTCCTCGCCGGTCCAGAGGTTCAAAATGTGACCGTCATCAACTCCACTTTCAATGAAATTCATTGCAAGGAAGAAGGTGCACTTCCCACAGAAGCCGTTAAAGGAGTCGCCAATCGTAGTGTCGTCATGAAATCATGCTTCATCCACCACGTGGATGGCGCTCTGAGCGGAGTGCTTGTTTATGGAATGCAAGCGTCGTACTTGACTTTGGAGAAAGTGGGCTATTATACAGGAACAAATGCCGTCCGTTTCTCGAAGAATGTTGCGTTTAGCGATTCTATCGAGGTCCGGATTGATTCGTCCACCATTCTGACCCAAAACGCAACGACTTTCTGGCCAAACGGAGGATTTCTGTATCTTCCCCACGATAAAGTGCACATCAACATGTCCCACACAGAAATTGGGAGTTCACATGCTCCAAACGGAAATGGAGGATCGATCTACACAATGGGCCGATCAACTATAAACGTTGAGAATTGTCAAATTCGGAGGGTTTCAGCAGGCAAATCAGGAGGGTTCATGTATGCAGGGAAGAATATTGATACGATTGCCCTCGACTTCTTCACAGATGCTCGCCAATCAACCATCACTGTTGATCAGTGTCTCATTAGTGACGCTTCAGCAGGCCAATCAGGAGGGTTCATATCCGCAGGGAAGAATTTTGATACGATTGCCCTCGACTTCTTCACAGATGCTCGCCAATCAACCATCACTGTTGATCAGTGTCTCATTAGTGACGCTTCAGCAGGCCAATCAGGAGGGTTCATATCCGCAGGGAAGAATTTTGATACGATTGCCCTCGACTTCTTCACAGATGCTCGCCAATCAACCCTCACTGTTGATCAGTGTCTCATTAGTGACGCTTCAGCAGGCCAATCAGGAGGGTTCATATCCGCAGGGAAGAATTTTGATACGATTGCACTCAAAGCCCTCTCTGTGACTCTTTCCGCAGCCTCAGAAAATGGCGGGTTCCTCTTTGCGGACAAAGTGAGATCGTTCCAAGCGAATGACAGTACATTCTCAGACAATCACGCATCCAAACAAGGAGGAGTGATATTCTTTCAGGAATCCGACGATTCCACCATCAACTTCTCCAATGTGACCTTCAAAGAGAACAAGGCTGATTCTAACATGGGACAGGATGTGCTGGTTTCTTACAAGTCTGCCTCGAAATACAACGTCAAGAAGAAGAACTTCGGCAACTGTACGAGTTCCACCAAAGGACACAAAGTCACTCTTCTCCCGAAAGTTCGTCACGCTGAATGGACAGACACTGTCGGACTGAAGGTCAAATCCATCATCGCTGGCGTCGTCGTTGGTGTCTGCGTGTTCGTTGCTGCCTGCATCGCCCTTATTTGTGTCTGCTGTTGCTGTGGGTGTTGTGTCGCGTGTGGCTGTGGAAGGAAGAAGGCAGACGCTTACCAACACGTGGAATCCCAACCAATCTCCAATTCAGCACCTCCCCAGCAGTATCAAATCCAGTAGAGCCCACTCCAATCGGACTTGACTCTCCCAGCTGATCTGCGAATTGTTAATCCCAATCTGTTTAACACCAAACTTCATCCTTCATTTGTTCTGTTCACGAGGGTTGATTATTCAAATATGTTGCTCTTTTTTGTCCTAAAAGAGTTGGCCTCCAGAATCGACACCAGATCGGGATTTGCGGGTCCTGATGAGCCTCCTTTTCGCTTCGAGAAGAGAACACGCTTCCGAACGGCAGGAACGAGTGGCACCACATGTGGCTCCATCTCTGACGATGTTGCTTGCAGAACTAACCTTGGTTTGACCGACAAGTCGTCGTTAGTTGTTTGAGTTCTTCGATTTCGGAGGAGTGTATGGGATCGGTTTCAGGAACGAGAATAACGAGTGAGAGGATAGTCAACGAGCGGGATGATCTTGAAATCAACGCGTGGATGGCTGTGGAATGGTGGGAATGTGGGGCACATCCCATTTCGACGAGAAAATGAGAATTGTTTCAGAGATGGAATAAAAGTCGAGATTGGGAAAGATAATCCGGTCACAATGCATCGTCGGGGACGCAAGGAATTGTTTGGAGAGAGGAGGGTTGACGATGTGACAGTCAAAGACAACCACGCTGAGAATGACGAACCCAAAAGAGCAGACCATTTCTGGACGATTGGAGGCCATCTCAGAATCTATTGGTCCACACCAGCAATCAGCGCATTCCCAACATTCGAAGAGGGTCCGCAGAAATCAATTGGAGGCATTTGAGAGAGGTGGATTCGACGCGTCATTTCAGATGCAATCGGTCACTGTCTTGGTACATTCGATCCCAGTCCTTGTAAGAGAGTGTGACAAGTTCTAGTAAGACTCTCACTGACACTGCCATCTTCGCTCAGCATCGACATCTGTTCGATGATGTCTTCGAAGCCTTCCGAAAACAGAGCTTGCATCATCCGTTTCCCAGACAGGGCCACTTCTGAGCCTTCTCTCTTCAATTCCGACAGCGAACGATCAATTTCCATGAGAGGAATCCAGATATCATAGCCTCCATTGCCAAACGAGAGACAACTTGAGAATGCCATCGCAATCGGAGATGCGAGGACAAAATCCAATGTTGGACGATGAAACGGACCTATTCGAAGGTGTGTGGTCAGCAGAGACATGAAGGTGTCGAATAATTTTCCAGCGAGGTGGTACCGTTTTGAGATCAGATATGTCAAAAATTGAGACGATGGAAGGACGACCTTCTGAAGGATCATTTCACGATTTTTGAATTTGTTGATGACAGAAACGTTGTGAACATCCATGAGAGACGACGGAAACGCAAGGAAAACACATGGAACGATTCTTTTCTCATTTCCTGATATTTGCAGTGTGTGAGGTTGAACAGCCGCTAAAACTTTGCTGACAAGATCTGACTCCATGAGACAATCTCGAATAGCAGGTGATGCAGCTCTGGTTGTTGCTCGAAGGAACGACAACTCTTCTGCAACAACAGATGAGTGAGGAGATGACAGCAGTGTCAGAATGCTCGCAATAAAGCCAGAAAGTGGTCCGGCTGAAGAGGGAATCATGTCAGTGACGAGTTTATCCGCAAGATCTTGTTCATCCCATTTCGGTTCAAGGCTCTTCAAAAATCGGACAGCTCTATCTTGAAGGGCTTTGTCGAATGGGTAGTCAGTTTTCACCAGGGCAACGAGAGAACAGTAAACCGACGATTTATCCGTAAACGACAATTGAGCGTTGGGATCGAATGTGAGGAAAGGTTCTTCCTCAGGCGTGACAGTCGAAGGTAATTCGGAAGTAACACTCAAACAGGCATCAAGGGATGGGTTTAAAACATTTGTTTCTTTTTCCATGGAAAGTTGAGTTGGATCATCCCATTGTTCGTCGATGAAATATTCTGCATGAACAAAGTGCACAAAACATGAATTGTTCGTCCCAATGTTATGATAATCTAGAGAAGAATGAAATGATTCATTATTGACAAGCGGTGACAATTTCTCTGCTGTCACAATCTCCTGCGAGTCCACAATTCCGTCAGCGCACGCCCCAGCATAATATATCACCAGCTGCCTGCGCATCTCATCGGGAGGCGGGAGGGGACGCTGTTGCGCTGGTTGGGCGAGGTCGGGTCGCATGCACAGTCCAAAGGGCGAGAAATCTGACGATCATTCCGCTTTCCAAAAGCGACATCTGAACAGCGCCTGGTGTGTGTCTCCGATCCTTCTTTTCCATTCATTGTCTGTCCAACTTTGATATTCTCCAAAATCGACATCAGATCTGGATTTGTGGGGTCGGTTGACCATCCTTTTCGCTTCAGATGTGAGCTCGTTTTCGAACGGCAGGAATCAGTTGAGCCACAATTTTCTTCAGCACAGACGATATACCATGCAGAGTTGTCCCCATGCAGACCAACAGAGTGGTCGAGTGTTGCTTGGATTCTTCGATTTCGGATGGCTGTTTGGGGATCGGTTCCAGGAACGAGAATAATGAATGAGAGGAGAGTCAATGAGCGAGATGATCAGAAGACAAATTGGGGATGGCTGTGGAATGGCAGTATCGTGGGGCACATCCCATTTCGATGAGAAAAACGAGAAGTGTTTCTGAGATGGTTCAGAAGTCGAGAATGTGAAAGATAATCTGGTCACAACGCATCGTTGAGGGACACCAGGAATTGTGTGGAGAGAGGACGGTTGACGATGTGACAGTCAAAGACAGTCGCGGCGAGAACGACCAACCGAAAAGAGCAAATCATTTCGGGACGATTGGAGGCCATCCCAGAATCTCTTCATCTGCATCAGCAATCAGGGCATTCCCAACATCCGAGGAGTGTCCGCAGAAGTGAGTTTGGAGTCATTCTAGAGAGGCGGCTTCGAGGTGTGATTTGAGATCTCACTTTTCAGTGAATTCCACATTCGATCCCAGCTTTTGCGAGATGGAGTGGCCAATGTCAACAATCCCGTCGCCATAACTTCCGTTCTTATCGTTCATCAGCCTCTGTTCGAGTGCGTCTTCGAAGCCTTCCGAAATCAGAGCTTGTATCATCCGTTTTGCAGATTGGACCACTTCTGGGCCTTCGTTCTTCCATTCCTTCTGCGAATCGTGGTTGTTGAAGAGAGTAATCCAGAGAAGAGTGCTGTCTTCGATGATCGAGAGACAACTTGTGAATGCCATCGCAATCGGAGAAGCGAAGACATATTCCAATGTTGGGCGATGAAATGGGCATATTCGAATGAATGCGCCCAAAAGACACATGGATGATGCGGACAAGTCTTCGTTGAGGAAGAGCCGATTTGAGATCAGAAAGATGAAAAATTGAGACGATGGAAGCACGACCTTCTGAAAGATCATTTCATAAAGGTCGGATTGGTCAACAGCCGCAGTGATGCCAAGATCGCGGAGATGAGAGGGAGAGGCGACGTTGAGGGTATACTCGATGATCCAGACGAGTTTTTTGATTAAAGCTTTGTTTTCTGAATGTGGCAATGTGTGAGGTTGAACAGTCGCAAAGACGTTGGCAAGAAGATCTGACTCCACGAGATCAAGGTTTATTTGTCTCGATGACATGATGAGCGTGTCGAGCAGGAATGACAACGCTGCGGCAACTACTATCTTGTGTGGAGATGAAAACAGAGCCAGGACGCTCTCAACAAAGCCAGAAAACGGTTTGGGAGAAGAGGGAACGAGGTCGGTTATGAGTCTCGTCGCGAGTGTGAAAGGGCCCGGCTTCGGTTCGATGCTCTTCAGAAATCGGACTGCTCTGTCTTGAAGGGCATCGTCAAAGGGATATTCATCTTTCACAAGAGTAACAAGCGAATTGTAGATGGCTGATTTGTCTTCAAATGACAATTCCGAATTGAGATCGAAATTGAGGAAAGGTTCACGTTCTGGAATGAGTATCCTTTCGGATTCGGGAGCATGACCAGAACTAGTCGCGTCGGCACAAGATTGAAACAACATGTCGTCATCCATTGAGAATCAACAGAGATCAAGCCCACACAAGATTGATTCTGTCATCGATGTGTTCGAACTATTCGGAGACATCCAGTTGAACATCACAACATAGCGAGCTGTCAATCCCACAATGAGTTCAGAAAACATGCAATGCACGTAATGGGCATGATCTCAACTGGCACACAATGGAAGATAACATATTCGTCCAATCTCATGTTGATACCGCTATTCCCTATCATGCTCCCGATTCCAGTCGGACGGCTGTCCCAGAAGAAGAACCTTTCCTCATTTTCGATCTCAATACAGATATACTGCGCGTCACGGCGACTTGATCCAGCTGCAATTTTTGTTTTTTGACAGAACAAGAGAGAGTTGAGAATTCATTTTACACACACTTCAACTACCTTGAGTTATACATCTCTGCGATTTTTTTGAAAGAACAACAGTGAAAAATAAGAGAGTATGACATGAAATGCTACTGTAGGGGGACATACTTCGAACGACATGACACGTGATTCACAACCGATATCACTCTTGAATGTATCCAGGATTGTGAATGTCAAGTGATAGATAGAAGCAGATTGAATGAAGAAAATGAAAAGGAAGAAATAAGTCAACTCGCTCGCTCCATGTCTCTGTCAATGCAGTATCCAAGGACACCGATACGCTGAATACCGATGATGGACAGTGAGTTGCGAAAAGAAAAAACCAGCCACAGCTCGCAACCGTCAAGACATTGAATTCTGTTCATTTCAGATTCAAAAACGTGTCATAAAGGTCAGCCGTTCATCGAAAGACAGATTTCGAAATCAAAAAATCACACCGTTCTTTCCAACGCTTCCTCTAAGTGAGTCGAATCAGTTTCAGGAAATGTCACAGAGTTCCTCTCTTTCAGCCCCATCGTTTTCAAAATCGCTGCACCATCGGAAATGTCACTCTTTCGAAATGTTTCTCTTAAGAGTTTTGTCTGTTTGGCGATGTGAAGAATGTGCGAGAGAGAGGACGAGAGAAAGTGAAGAAGTCACAAAGAGAAAAGACACACCACGCTGAGAATCAAGGTTGTGTGATCATCAAAGAAAACTCGGGATTTGGTGATGTGCTGGGATGAGTTGAAACTGACAAACTTTGAGTGTCTGAAAATATCATGGAATGAAAAACATTCACTGACACTTTCGTCAAACTTCTCACTAAGGCCAAGATGGACCCTCTCCACCACACTCGGGTCCTTCTCAGTGATTGTGTTGGTTGAAACAAGAAAAAACATAAAACTTCCCAGAATCAAACAGGGCAATATCGGTCAGAAAGACTTTCAAACAATCAGTACCGACTTTAACCTCATCAAACACATTTCGTGAACGCTCGTTTCAATTATTTTTGACATTTATGCGATTTACGTTACAATAGACTTCCTTCGTCCAAAAATCGTGCGAGGTGAGAACTCGATCCCACAAGAAAGTACTAGGATCAGCGTTCTCTCATTCAGTGACAGCCTCCTCGAGTGTTACTCTCGTAGAGTTAAAAAATTTAAAGTTCGAGGGATCAAGTAGGATGAAGTGAATCACGTGTCATGTCGTGAAGAACATGTCCATCATTTTTTTTAATTTTACAGTTTTCACGTCATTCAGAATTTTTTGGTGTCCAATTTTTTGTCACAAGGTCTCTACCTCTCTAAATTATCTTTGATAGAAAAGTGAAACACATTGTCTCTTTATTCAGTAAAATACAACCGTTTTACAGCCGAATCAAGTCGTCATGTCGGGCAGTATATGTCATTTGAAGACAAATCAGCCGTTTACAATTCGCTTGTAACTCTTGTTAAAGTAGGATATCCTTTTAACAAAACCCTTCAAGACAGAGCTGCCGGTTTTTTGGAGGGCCTCGATCCACATAGGAACAAACAGGTCGTCGCGAAACTCGTCACTGACCTCGTCCCCTCCTCGACTGGATCGGATTCTGGCTTTGTTACGAGCATTACCACTCTGCTGTCATCTCCCCACTCGACTGTAGTTGCAGCAACGTTGTCGTTCCTGTACAACACAATAATACCATCATCTACAATTCAATGTCAACTCGTGGGGTCAGATCTAATCAGCAAAGTCCTAGCGACTCTTCAGCCTCACACACTGACAATATCAGGAAATGAAGAGATATACGACAATCTCATCTGGATCGTCGACACTTCAATCTCACTCACGCATCCAGATTATTTCTTAGACTTTGATACTATTTCTGCTATCGACCAATTCAACCATCATGAAATGATCTTCCAGAAGGCCGTGCTCCCATCGTCTCAATTTGTGTCATTTCTGATCTCAAATCGACACATTCTCAATGGAGACGTATTCAATGACTTCATGGATCTATTGCGCACACTCATTCGAATGTGCCCATATCATCGCCCAACATTGGAGTTTGTCCTCGCATCTCCGATTGTGATGGCATTGCCAAGTTGTACCGTATCCGTCGAGGACGCTGAACATCTCTGGAATATTCTCTACGGCCTCAACACTACGATCTTTCTGTGGGAGAGAGAAGGCCCAGAAGTTTTCCAAACTTGGAAACAGATTCTTCCAGCTCTGATTTCAGAAAGTTACGAGGACACACTCGAAATGATATTAAGGCGAGACAACGAGAACAGTTACGGTTGTTTCTCAATTATCGATGAAATTGCTCCCCTTATCTACTCATTGGGATGGATGTCCTGTTTCTCTGGATACATAGGTGAAGTATACAGTGATTCCGAAAAAGAATCCAAAGAAAGCGGGGACGAGGATGACAGTGACGTCTGTGATTGGAGATTTTAACTGCCGGCTTGTGGACGAGTGTCAATCGATCTGGCACTTGTTGGGATCGAATGTGTATGACGCTTAGGTTGCCTCTTTTCAGTTCTTTTTCTTCCCGCCATCTCACATTTAAGCTTCTCATTTTTTTCACAAACTTTCAAATCAAGAAATGCTCTGATTGCTGGTATTGGCGAACAGCTTCTGGGATCGCTTCCAATCGTCCAGAAATGGTTTGCTGTTTTAAAGTCGTCTTTCTCAACGCGGTTGTCTTTGATTGTCACATCGTCATCCGTCCTCTCTCCAAACAATTCCTGGTGTCCCTGCAAGGCACATTGTGACCAGATTATCTTTCCCAATATCGACTTTTGGACCATCACATCGACACGTCTCGATTATCTCGTCGAAATGGGATGTGCCCCGCATTCCCGCCATTCCAACACCATCCACTATTTGTTTGAGGATAGTTCTGCGATCTTTTGACCTCTTGTATTTGGACAATCAGCAGCGTCATCATTCTCTTTTTCATTCTTCCTTAATTTGTCTATTCGATCTGCGCTCTCTTTTTCGATAACACTCTCACGCTTCTGGTTAGGCTTTCCTCTTAATGCAAATATTTCAACATCCTGACAGTTGTTTGGGCTCCATTTTTGGCACGGTTTGTCTCAGGCGAGTTCCCTGTTAGTCCGTCGAACTTGCTCGTTGTCAAGGCTGATTCATTTGATCCTATTCTTCCTTGTTTCTTTTCATGGAACAATTCACGTTTTGTGCTATTGCTTCACTCCGAATCAGTTATTGACACAAAATGGGATGATCCTCCTCGCTTTTCAATGGAAAGTGAAACAGTTTCTTTAAAAGCTTCCGATAATACCTTATCGACTGACTCTCAGAAATCACCTTCAATTATCGTGGTTAACAAAGAACCTTTCCTGTCATTCGATCCGAAGTCAAAATTGTCGTTTGATGACCAATCATCAATTTACCACTCACTTGTTGCCCTCGTGAAAGCGGAATATCCATTTGACGAGACCCTTCAGGACAAAGCTGCCCAATTTCTGAAAGGCCACGAGTCGAAATTTGACGACCAACAAACTGCGCTGAAAGTCGTGACTGAACTCGTTCCCTCTTCAGCCGGATCGCCTCGTGGCTTTGTTCCGAGCATTGTCACTCTTTTATCATCACCCCACTTGAGGGTGGTTGGAGCGGCGTTGTCGTTCCTGTTCGAAACAACAACCCAATCATCACCCCCAATTCGATGTCGTCTCGTGGAGTCAGATCTCATTTCCAAAGCCATCGCAATTGTTCAACCTCACACGCTGCCTCTTTCAGGAAATGAAGCAATGATCAACAAGCTCAATTGGGTCATCATCGAATGCCTCAGACTCGCAATTCCGTTTGTTGTCAGTGAACTTCACATCACTGATGCAGTCGACAAATACAACCATCATGAAGTGATCTTTCAGAAGGTCGTGATCCCATCTTCTCAATATGTGTCATTTCTGATCTCAAATCGACACTCGCTCAATGAAGACTTGTTCGACTTATTCATGGATCTGTTGTACGCACTCATTCGAATCGGCCCACTTCATCGCCCAACATTGGAATATGTTCTCACATCTCCGATTGTGATGACCTTGTCAAGTTGTCTCTCGTTCGTCGAAAGTGTTGATCCTCTCTATATCACTCTCGCCGGGATTTGCGAAATGATCGAAGAACGCAATAAAGAAGGTGCAGAAGTGGTCCAATCTACGAAACGGATGATACAAGCTCTGTTTTCGGAAGGCTTCGAAGACACACTCGAACAGACACTGATGAAATACAACTATGACGACTATTATTGCAGCGAGGTTGTTGAATTTATCCACCGGATCTCACAATCGCTGGGATTGAATGCGTAAAAGCAATGAAAGGATGCTTTTACAATGACGCGTCGAAACCAACTCTCTCAAATGACTCCACAATGATTTCTGCGGACTCTCCTCGGATGTCGGGAATGCGCTGATTGCTGACGCAGACGAACGGATTCTGGGATTGCCTCCAATCGTCCAGAAATGGTTTGCTCTTTTGGGTTCGTCGTTCTCAACGCGGCTGTCTTTGACTGTCACATCGTCAACCGTCCTCTCTCCAAACAATTCCTTGCGTCCCTGAACGATGCATTGCGACCAAATTATCTTTCCCATTCTCATCTTTTGAACACTCTCTGATACACTTCTCGTTTTTCTCGTCAAACTGGGATGTGCCCCACATTCTGGCCATTCCAGAGCCATCCACAATTTGTTTGAGGTATGCTCTCCTTTTTTGGAGTTCTATATTTGTATTTTCAGGATTCCACCTGTCTCACTCTTCTTCACATCTCAGACACCCTCCCAATTCCGACACTCATTCAAGTAGATGCTTAGAGGAGATGAAAGAGAGGAGGGAAGACGATCAGATTGCAGTGAAAGGCTATGGACGTCTTGAAAAGGCATCAAAACCAAACAGCTCGACAACACCCAGAAACCCTGTCTGGCCTCGAATGCGATTGTATCAATTGCGTGTTGATGAGGAGATCGGAAGAGAATGCGGGAGGCGTGTTCAGAAAGGCAGGACGACTCGCTATTTCACAAGAGAGTCCTTCGCTCGCTCAAGTGTGTTTCCCAACCTGAAGGAACGTTGGGAATGGAGTCGACTGTTGTTGTTATTGTTGAGAACACTAATTTCAATGAATCATCTCGATGAGCAACAAGCGACCAGTAAATTGTCGATTTGATTTTGAACAAGAATTCACGTTCAATTCTTTGTCTCCCACTCACCTCTGTCGAGGCATGGCCACCAGTCACCTGATTGAAACAACATGGCGTCTCCAATTGAGAGTTAAATCAGATCAAGCCCACACAATCGTGAAGAGAGTTGAATTTAGAGAAAAATGAGTTGTTTGGGATGATTTGAAGAGATCCAATTGGACAACAAGACGAGACGAGAACTTGATTCAAAAATGCGTGTTGAATGAAAATGTGCCCGTAATGGGCATGATCTAGTCTGACTCTCAATGGAAGACAACATTTTGATCCAATCTCCTGTTGACACTGCTATTCAATCTCATGCTCCCGATTTCAATCGTACGGTTGTCCCAGAAGACGAACCTTTCCTCAATTTCGATCTCAAGTCAGAATTGTTGTTTGAGTACAAATCGACAATTTACCATTCGCTTGTAACTCTTGTAAAAGCTGAATATCCCTTTGATGATGCCCTTCAAGACAGAGCAGTCCGATTTATGAAGAGCCTCGAGCCGAAATGGGGTAGACAAGATCAGGCTAAACAACTCGTCACAGACCTCGTCCCCTCCTCGGCTGGATCGGATTCTGGTTTCCTTGAAAGCATTCTGACTCTATTGTCATCTCCCAACACGACTGTGGTTGCTGCAGCATTGTCATTCATTCGAGAAACAACAAACAAAACGGTAGCCCTTCAATTTCGTTTCGTAGCGTCAGATATCATCAGTAATGTCTTCACTACAGTTCAACCTCATACACTGCCAATCACAGGAAGTGAAGATATCTTCAACAATCTGAACATGCTCATCAACTGTTGCCTCAACCTCGCAACTCCCTATTTTGTCAGAGAACTTGGCATAACTGAAGCAATCAACGCATTCAACCATCGTGAAATGATCTTCCAGAAGGTCGTTCTTCCATCGTCTCATTTTGTGACCTTTCTGAGCTCAAATCAGCACTTCTTCAATGGCCAGTTGTTCGACTTATTCATGGATCTGTTGTACGCACTCCTTCGAATCAGCCCATTTCATCGTCCAACATTGGAGTTTGTTCTCGCATCTCCGATTGCGATGACATTCTCAAGTTGTCTCTCGTTCATCGAAGATGAGTTTAATATCAGCGTTACTCTCAAAAACATCAACGATTCGCTGTTTGAATGGAAGAATGAAGGCCCTGAAGTGATTCGAAATGTGAAATTGATTGTACGAGCTCTGATTTCGGAAGGCTTCGAAGACACACTCGAACAGAAGATGATGTCCGAAAAGAGCGGAGATTATGGCCACTATCTTGTCAATGATTGCCTGAATATCTCGAAATTGCTGGGATCGAATTGAGGAAGGCTGAAACAGATTTCCTCTTACAGTCGGTCGGACTGTTGAGGAATTTGTAACTCGTCACGTCAAACCTGAAACTGTAGAATTGCATTTTTCATCGAAAATAAAAAAAGTGTCAAACCTCCGTCTGTCTCATGTGTCGACATTCGATTATCTTTCAAAATTTTCAGTCAAAATTCCATATAAAGATTTGTGTGTCATTGTTGGGCACATTCTTCAACTTTCTTCGTGATCGTGTGCTGAGAGAATGAGGAGAGTATTCGATTGGAAAAAAGAAGACAACAAAGGACGATACCGGAACAACTCACAGAAGACATATTGTGCTGGGCGCATTCAAGGGTCTTGTACAACCAGCTTGCGAAAATGATGATCCAGTCGTGGAGGAAGAAAGAGCGTATTTTCAAGGAATCAGAAAGCGGTGTCCTATACTTGATAAAGAAGACAATAGAAGAGACAGATCATGAAATCAAACCTAAATTTTGATAGAGAGTCAGAAAAACACATCGTTTGGAAATCCGAAGAACAAACCCATCTGACTTTACTAGACTCGATTCAAAACAGATCGTCCAAATTTCAAGAAGTCCGAGGGAGCTTGTCGAACAGTGATACATAGATTTGACGAGGTTCAACTCGGTTCACATATCCAATTTTGGCTCTCAAAGTTCCATCCACTCCGGTTTATCAACGCGAGTGGAGACGACTTCTCAATAGAAAGACAGTTTTGACCTAATGTCTGGAAATACTTTGTTTGCCGTCTAAATAATTGTGTCAACCAACAATGTAAACTTCTGAAATCTATGGAGTTTTGACACTGAGTTCATCTCAAACTTTGAAAGTACAATTCCAATGAAATCAAACAGCAAAGAAAATATTTCCAGACATCAGGTCAAAACTGTCTTTCTATTGAAAGTCGTCTCCACTCGCGTTGATAAACCGGAGTGGATGGAACTTGAGAGCCAAAATTGGATATGTGAACCGAGTTGAACCTCGTCAAATCTATGTATCACTGTTCGACAAGCTCCCTCGGACTTCTTGAAATTTGGACGATCTGTTTTGAATCGAGTCTAGTAAAGTCAGATGGGTTTGTTCTTCGGATTTCCAAACGATGTGTTTTTCTGACTCTCTATCAAAATTTAGGTTTGATTTCATGATCTGTCTCTTCTATTGTCTTCTTTTATCAAGTATAGGACACCGCTTTCTGATTCCTTGAAAATACGCTCTTTTCTTCCTCCACGACTGGATCATCATTTTCGCAAGCTGGTTGTACAAGACCCTTGAATGCGCCCAGCACAATATGTCTTCTGTGAGTTGTTCCGGTATCGTCCTTTGTTGTCTTCTTTTTTCCAATCGAATACTCTCCTCATTCTCTCAGCACACGATCACGAAGAAAGTTGAAGAATGTGCCCAACAATGACACACAAATCTTTATATGGAATTTTGACTGAAAATTTTGAAAGATAATCGAATGTCGACACATGAGACAGACGGAGGTTTGACACTTTTTTTATTTTCGATGAAAAATGCAATTCTACAGTTTCAGGTTTGACGTGACGAGTTACAAATTCCTCAACAGTCCGACCGACTGTAAATGTCACTTCGAAGCCGCATCTCGAATGACTCCAACTCGTTTTTGTGGACTCTCCTCGGATGTTGAGATTGCACTGATTGCTGGTGCCGACGAACATATTCTGAGATCACTTCCAATCGTCCAGAAATGGTTTGCTGTTTTAAAGTCGTCTTTCTCAGCGTGGTTGTCTTTGATTGTCACATCGTCAACCGTCCTCTCTTCAAACAATTCCTAGCGTCCCTGTTCGATGCATTGTGACCAGATTATCTTTCCCAATATCGACTTTTGGACATCTCTGCCACACTTCTAACACATCGTGGAAAGGCTGAAATGGAGGGGGCATCTAGTTTCGACGAGATATTTTTGTGGATCTCGATCTTTTGATTGGAATGATCGGTTCGTCCTTAAATTCATTGTCATCACCAACCTGAAGGATAAAAACAATTAGAGGCACACCATGGTTCGATTATCTCCTTCTGGCTTTCGTTTACACGATCCTTGTGTGAAATCCTGAAATCGTTCCGTCCATCTCTGTATCTTCTGAGGAGAAGTTGCATGTCTCTTCGCAAGGAGTTGTTCATGCCATCTTTTCACTTCAAAAGTATGAACTACCTTCATATATTGATATTTCAGCTCAATCCATTCGTTTTCATCAATGGAGGCAGATGTACTTGCAAAGAGATGTTTGTCTGTGATTCTGAAAGAGAGGTATTTTGATACCCCATCAAACTCGATCTGTGGAACCTCGCCGGGGAAGGTTGGCGAGAAATGGATGTACTCAATGTGCCGAGTCTTACGTTTTCATTCTCGATCCTAAAGTAATTCACGAAGTCAGAGATTGTGGAAAGGGTCGAATCTGGTGGATATTCTTTCAGGTGCGAACCATGGAGCCAAATTCAGCGTCACAGATATTTTTCCCATGGTGTTCGTAGTAGAAGTGGACAACGGTTGACACTGACTGATCCAGAGTTGGTATATCTGAAAGGATGTAGCAGAGCAGCTGTTTGTTTTTGAAATGGGGGCCGCAGTCGGAAACAAAATTGATTTTGTGGGCTCGATCAAAGTGAGATTTCTCCATAAGGACCTCCAAAGCCTCGATCACAAATGCAGCGTTGTGATTCAGAATCTCGGAAATGAAATGAAAGACTCGTTTGTCTTCTTTTCCTTGTTCATCCTTTGTAAACACAACCATTCCAAGATCCGTAAGTTGTTGCTTGTGGAACCAATCCTGCTGAGATTCGTCACCGCCAATGGGAACTTTCCAGTTCTCTTTAAAGTCAGCAATAATCAGGAATTCCCTTGAACGAGGTTTGCTTGTATTTCCTTTATCGCTCTCCTTTGATCCTCAGCTCCCACCAGATGACGTTCCAATGCTAGAATCTCAGTCATGATCTCTTCCTTTTTGTCTCATTATCCTCTTCTAGATGCTTAAACTCTTTCTGGGCTTCATTCAACCTCATGCAGTCTGGACACACATCAGTTCTCTTTTAGGGTACTTGATCCCTCTTGTTAGGTCACAGAATGTATTGTATGACATTTTGATGGCTGTTTCTTGAACCATTTTTGCCACAATACCGATTTGATCTTTGTTAAGACCCTCCCGTGCATCCATGATTCGACATTCTTGGTCGGTTGCGTCTGGCTTGTGCAGCTTTCTGTGGAATTGTCAAGTATGAATGATCGAAATAACTCCATCTCTTTCTGAGATAATTTCGATTTTGACGGTGGCGGATGTGTATTTTTCATTCTTTTGTGGATTCCTTTCTTGTAGTGAATTTGTGCTGCCTTGAACCGACTTCTCGACTTCGGATACCCATTATCACAAAGTTTCTGAAATCCAAAATGGGCGCATAACACAGATTCGACATCGATCGCCTCGATTCGTGGTTTTTTACAGACTTCAAAGAGATCATTCAGTATGTTTTTCTCTTTCTAAATTTTTGTCGAACTTTTCGATGAAAGGATATGAAAGAGCAGACCATCATGAACACCATTTATCCTTTCCATCACCGTCGGACACCAGCAAGACCTGGTTACGAGGTGATGGATCAGGTCGCATGGATCATGCGACCAGATGGCTTTGATCGCCTCGAATGCGCTTTTCGTAAGGCGACTGCGTTGAACTCTTCCAATTTTATTTAGTGGCACAGACATGGCGATAATAGACTGATTTGGTGCCCCCTCCCACTACTGCTCCCTCATCCCCGGTGGAATCACTCAAAACCAGCTGACTAGAATGCTGCGTCACAACAAATCCATTCGTACGCACCACATTCGCATTCAACCGATATTGTCCACTTCACAGTTTTTAATTCAAGGATCTCACTTTTGGATAAAAATCGGGCAGAACAAGTGATTCAGGTGTTGATCATCTCTCTGACGTCATCTCAAAAACAACTCACTCCACAAACAAAATTGTGACATTCAGCGGACAACTTTCAGATTTGTGAAACATACCATAGTGTTTTGGCTCTTTTCAAAATTATTGGGACTTTTGGACCATCTCAAAAACATATCTCGTTTTTCTCGTCGAAATGGGATGTGCCCCGCATTTCAACCATTCCACAGCCATCCACTATTTGTTTGAGGTTAGTTCTGCGATCTTTTGACCTCTTGTATTTGGACAATCAGCAGCGTCATCATTCTCTTTTTCATTCTTCCTTAATTTGTCTATTCGATCTGCGCTTTCTTTTTCGATAACACTCTCACGCTTCTGGTTAGGCTTTCCTCTTAATGCAAATATTTCAACATCCTGACAGTTGTTGGGACTCCATTTTTGGCACGGTTTGTCTCAGGCGAGTTCTCTGCGAGTCCGTCGAACTTGCTCGTTGTCAAGGCTGATTCATTTGATCCTATTCTTCCTTGTTTCTTTTCATGGAACAATTCACGTTTTGTGCTATTGCTTCACTCAAGACGAGTCACTGGAGAGTGTTGCCACTCCAAACGAGTGATTGTTGGGATGAAGTGAGTGAGATAGAGGGACACTGAACGTGTCCAAACGAAAGAAACGATAGGTGTGTGTGTGTGTGTGTAAAATGAATGATGACGAAAAAGAATGATCGACTCACAACTTCCAATGTGGCGAGACGTCAAGCAATTTCAATCTGTGACGAAGAGTGGACTGGTCGCAAAGAAGACAAAAAGAGGAGACGAGAGAGGCTACCTGTCTGAGTCGGCCTCTTCCCCATCTGTCGGCTTCGCAGTCGCGAGAGAGATCAGACAGGTCGACACGTCGGAGAGCGAAGGGCGGTCGGACGGGTTCAGCTGAAGGCATTCGCTGATCAGATCTTTCATTTCGGACCCAACTCCATCCATCTTCGGAAGGATTCCTGTTCCCAGCTGTCGCTGAGCGTTCGTCGCGTCAATCTCTCCGAACGGCACAAGACCAGTCTCTATTTCCCACAAGACGAGGCCAAGACTAAAAACTGCCGCTTTCCGAGGATCAACCGCTGCTTGTTCATTCTCCGTCACTTTCTCGTTCTCTTCCTTCACCACTTCAGGCGCTCTCCATCGCTGTCCTTCCAAAGCATGGTTCACTTGTTGTGGACTTCCCCCTTTCTGATCCTCGTTTGGAAGACCATTTGAGTTTGGGAGAGGAATCGGTGGAGGGTTGGCTGGTGATGCATCTCGTGTTTTCAGACACACACTTCCAGACGAATCGAACATCACCCAATGAGACGACAAATTCGTCAGAACTGTTGCGTTCATCGATGCATCTGCCACTTTCGCCAATCCAAGTGCAAGTTTACGAGATATCACCGATTTCACAATCGTCTTCTTCTTTTCTGGAAACACGTGCAGAATGTTGTAAAGCGTGTCCTGTTCCCGCACAACTCGCATCTCCAGTCGCTGCCCACAATGCAGTGCTTCAACGACATTCTCAAAATGGTCAAACGACGACGATTGGATGTGGTCTGGTTTGGTCTGCTCCTCGTTTGGCTGCATGCTGAGTGGATCTTTGGCATCGTTTGCATGAACGCCTTGCTGCGTTTCCTGCTCAACATCCACTTTGTCATCTTCAATTTGGATCGCTTCCTCTTCTTTCATTTCACTTGTCATAGGGATGGCTTTGTTTCTTCGTCGATAACACAGGACGAACACAATCACAGCCACGAGAAGAAGGACAGACAGCGACACAATCAGAGGAATCAGCCACGGAAGTGTCTTCCCCATCGTTTCTGCTCGGATTTCTTTGTTGCTTCGTTTCATTTGGAACGACGATGTGCGACCATCCTTCCCAAATCTCAGCGACGCATTCCATGCACACGCCGAGTCCAGTTCTTTCAACGACGATGCGGGAATCTCAAGCGAGATGGATGTTTCGTTGTGGTGAGAAGCGAATGATGAATGAAAATAAAATGGGAGAGATTTCCCTTCTTGGCCATTGTTCACTTCAAACACAATCAGAGAAAGACCACATGGAATCAGAGTTGAGCCAGAAATCACAACTGATAGTACCCGGATAAACCCGTTAAGTCGGATAAACCCGTTACCAACATACCCCACTTCATATTGATCCTTTAATTCTGACGACTGATATGTTGTGTGGAAAAGAAAGTAATCGGTAGAATTCTGAAATGATTGGTCTCTTGGTTAGATGTTTGATCGAGGTCTATGGGTCATTTCAAATCGATGAATGACCAGCCACGACACCCTGCATGTGATGCTGAGTACAAAGAGGTTGCATCTCACTGTACCATCCCTTGGACGCCTGGGAAGACATTGGCTAAGTTCCGAGCACATTTCGACTTACATTTTTCTCATTCCATTTCACAATCATTCTTTCAACAGTAACTCCTATTTTAAAAATAATGAAGAGAGTAATGAACGGGAAGTGGAAGGATAATTTTAGTGAAGAGGGGGGACTGCTATGCTCATGTGGAATGGTTAACGGGTTTATCCGCTCTAACGGGTTTGTCCGGGTACTATGAATACTGCTTCGATGTTGATGAATACATTGATGAGCAAGCGTCGAGTGAGAGTGTTGTGATGAAGAACGGTTCAGAAATCTGTGATTCGTCACTTCGCTTCACAACACACAATTCTGAAGCTGAAATCCAACGAGATGTGGACACATCTGAAGACGACGAATCCAACTCAATCACACTCGAGCCTGTGCAAGCAATGTTCCAGCTCAGAGAAGGAAATGAGGAGACGCGCGGTCCATTCAGTTCGAACTGACTCGTTGTCAGAGAGACAGACGAATCGATGGCACGAAGAGCTCCAAGCGGAAGATGAGAGAATTTCGAAGAGAATCCATCGAATGAACATTTCTCAATCACAATCAACCCGCTCTCCCACTCACAAATCACGTCGTCCTGATTTGCTGAAGTTGTTTGTGTTGGTTTGCCTTTGAAAACACAATCTCGCATCTCAATCACAGACTCAGTCGTGCTTCTCCCTTCAAATGACATCAGTGAGTGTGGAGAACACGATCTGTGTGACACATGTTGAAGGTAGACAGACACGAATGAGGAGAACGAGAGAAGAGTGGACGAGAAAGAGACGAGAGTGAAGTCTGTTTCGACGATCTTCACTGACCCTCCACTCACCTCAACCAGTTTCGAGACCAATGAGGATGAAGCTAACGAGACGAACGAGCAGTTCGCCAGAGACAGCATTCCACTTCGACACGAGGAGAGGTGTCGTCCGATCAGACGTGAGGGAGATGAGGAGAGAGTCGAGTGTGAGAGAATGAGTGTGGAAGTCTATTTTGTTGATGAGACATCCTTCTTTCGAAACTTCCACTCGGCCCTTCTCCCCGCTTCCGGTTGCGATTTTTGTGCTGTCTTGAGTGAGCTCCAGTTCGGAGTGGAGGAGAGCAGATATCTGTACTCCGATGGCCGATTGATTGATCGATCGTCGTTGAACCTGTCCACCCTGATCCCACGTGATTGATGTGCTTTCCATTCATTGATGCTGTTTTCAGTCCTCCTGTGAGTGTTTGTCATGGCTGCGACACTGAACACTCCTCACCAGGGTGTTCCATTTTGCGGGCGACCTTCGAAAATAGAGTTCAAAAATTGAAAAATGTATTGTTTAATTAAGTTCAGGTCATCATTGGGAGAGGCAGACTAAATGGTCAGCCGAAAGCGAGAACGAGTATTCTGACTCTTTCCCATCATAAATCCAACTCAGTAGTTCATTTTTCTCAAATCTCTTTGTGGCGCGTGTAAAATGAACTGGGAGCGTGAAGAGATGGATTTACTTGTTTCTTCCACGTATTCATCTTCCTACCCATCCACTCTCTGTAGTGGCGATTCGCCACTTTATTGCCTCATTTAGGTCGTTCTCACTTTCAATAGTCTGCTTTTCCTCTCTTTCATTTTTCATTTTCTCTTCTTGTTCTATTTACAATTGTATCACCGTTCAATTATCACCTATTTCCGGTTCTCCTGTTTTGGAACAAGAATCCTCAGCCGTCTATGCAACCGCGATCCCTATCAACAAGAGTCTCATCACAAGAATATCCATTTTCTCCCATTCGAGATCATTTTGTACCTCGCAAGATGTGCATTGGCTCCTCAATCATCACCAACCTCTCCTCGTTCCTCGACATTGATCAAGGAAGAAATCATCCATAAAAACAAGAAATTGTCAGCTTCTTTGTATCATTGTCAACATTTGTTTATGATCAGATAATTCTCTCGTCTAATATTGCAGATTTAGCTCCTCCAAATCCGAACGACCTCAATTCGCGACTTCAGCAGAATTGTCAAACTTTACTATCATCTTTGTTCTTCTTTTCCAATGCTATCGAAGGTACTGATCGTATTGAAGTTGAAAGATCGTCCTGGGACTTCCTCTTCTCATCCTCCAACACTCTCCTGTCGATCGCTAGAATCGCCGTCTTCCTCACCAAATGCCCCAAAAATCACTTCAAGCTAACTTTATTGCGGATACCAAGTCGGATATATTCCCGATATCCTCTCCTGTTTGGACGAAGAGATCCTAATCTCGACCTCCTTTCTTTGATCCGCTCGATGAAGCATTCTCCTCCTTCCTCGACCACTGTTCATCATTTTACAGTCAGAAATAGCTATTGAGACGCCGACACAGCCATGATGATGTTCACAGAAGCGAACCTCATCCAGGAGGAAACGACGGTGACGGAGACAAAGAATCGAGGAAGTGGAGGGAGCAAGCTGTCGAGCATCACTCAACTGTCATCGGGCCAGCCTCACTCGTCTCGTCGTATGTGCGTGTCCACTCATGCACCATCCTCTCAAACGGTCTCACATCTCCATTCTGGGTGTCCGGTGGAATGGGCGATGCAGACCACTCGATGGTGTTCGCTTTCCTCACCCCAATCGTCGCCGCAGCGTCTCTCCCAACGCCTTTTGTCATCGTCACTCGACATATGTGCCGATTCTCTTTCCGGCACTGCAAGAATGGACATCAACCGAGGAGGAAACCTCGTCTGCCAAAACACGTCCTTCACTCGATCCAAGCGGACAGAGCCAGCACACTCCTACCAACACCACATTCAGCAGAAGGAGCCTGAAGAAACATCGCTGTCCTTCTTCCTCTGCACTTTCAAAGACATTCCTTCAAATGGAAGAGGTGGTGGGCTGAAGAGCTCGGTAGCAAATGCCGACCTCAAACCGTCGCACTGCTCATTCCAAAGTGTGCCGACGAATTTCGATGGAGGCGGAATTGCAGTTTATCCGGGCACGCAATATGGATCGTTCACTTTGCTCGAATGCTGTTTTGAAGGATGTGAGGCAAGGATCGGACATCGTTTTCACAAACTTACAACAGTCACAAGTGACCGCATCGACACTGACCAACTGTGTTTCCACATCAGATAAACCTCGATACTTTTTCGTCGAAGGTGGCATCTCAAGCAGCGCCCTCCTGCCTGATCCAACCATCACAGCCTCTCTGCAAAGTGTGGGAGTGGAGAAGACAGGAGACGACACCATCACATTCACTGCCATACTCAGCCAGTCGATCACTGGTCAGCTTTTTCTGCTCGTCGACAACACAGACACCACTCTCGACCCCTCCCAACCATGCCGTGTTCATTTCAGCACACCAAAACTTTCGAAAGGACCGTTCTTCACTCCGACACTCGATGTGTCTTCTTGCAAGTGCGTGAGTGGAGAGAAGGGAGTCGCAGGGATTTCTTGTGTAAGCTGAGAATGGCACGGAATGGACTGAGGAAAGCGTGAAAATGGCTCTCTCGTTCTCTCGGTTACCGTTGGCCACCTCTTTGTCTTTCTTCTCGGTATTTCATAGATTATCATTCGATTGTCATTGTACTTCTCAAAAAGCTTCTTTTGATGTGAGTTCAAAGAATTGGGTAATGTGATCGTGATCTACAAAAATATGGGTACGTTTGGAACACCCTGCTCCTCACCGTCTCCACTTTCCGAAACCACAATCTCCAAGCTTTCTGTCCAATCCTCCGATCGCGTGCATCCAAATGCCATCTCAATAGGGCTCCATGAAGACCAATCTCCCCCTCTTTTCGTGTTCTTGAAATGACAGAATCTGATCGAAGTGCGTTCCGTCCCAAAAATCGCGCCTCCGCGGTTCGCACTGTTCCCCTCAAATCGACAGAACGAATAATCACATCCATACGAAAAGCAAGCACCGCCAGATCCAGAGCAACTGTTTTCGAGAAAGGACGACGATGTGATCGAAATCAGCCCTTCGTATTGATAGAACATCGCTCCACCATCACCAGCAGCTTGGCAGCGAGTGAATGTGGAGTTTTCGATGACGAGTGTGGCAAGAAGGTTATCGAACACGGTTTCTGAGCAAATCGCTGCTCCACTCCTTTCACTGTGAATGTCGGTGAACGTGCAGGAGGTGACGGTCAGAGGGGCGGGTGTTCGGAGCAAGATGGCCAGTCCTTTGCTGGAGTCGGCATCGTCTGGATCTTTGACGAGGTCGCTGAAGGAGCAATGCGAAAAAATGATTGGCGAGGCACTCGTGGCAAAAATGGCGAAGGGATCAACTGGGAAGGTGTTCTGGTAATGTCTCAGCGACGTAAACTTGTGTTGTTTCTGGCCTGAGAAATGTGTGTCTTCGAAGCGGAATTCGGGACGGAAGGATTTGAAATAGTTCGAAAAGAACACGCTGAATGACTTGTGGACGATGGCATCTCTTTTGACTGTTGCTGTTGCGGTGCATTTGGCGAACGTCGTGTTTGAGCAAAGAAGTGACCCGCCAGAGTTGAAGTCGGAAACAATCGTCCCCTGAAGCGCCCCGACTGATTTGGTGATGGTCGATCCAACCCATCGCTGAGAAAGAGTAGATGTCTCGAGAGAATGGTGGTTTGACGAGGATGTCACGTTTGTGAACGAATTCAATACTAACGACGATGAAACCGTCGAAGACGAGGTTGATTCGGTATTTTTGGTGACTGAATGGCGGAACGAGAGACTGTTTCCACCCATCACACAAATCGAGTCCAGATCAGTCGAGAAACCCACAATATCGAACTGACATGGTGTGTCGGATGATTCAATCTCACTCAATGGCCCCATCACAGCGTCTGAAGCAATAATTTTGGTGTGGACCAGCTCGACCGTGGATGGCGCGTTGTCGAATGATGACGGTTTCAGAATGAACGGAGAAGTCGTCCCGTCCAAAAATAAAGTGCAGTCTGACACAAACATCGACGAGGCGGTGAGGGTGGCCAACGATCCTCCAAAATATCGGCCAAAGGCATTTCCTCCATTTCCGGTTTTCGAGTTCCCGTTTTGGCTCAAAAACGCCGATATTGATGTCATTGAAACTGTTGAATTGTCCAATTCAAGAATGCTTCCAGATCTTCTCCATGACTTCTGGGGGTTTCTCGAAGAGTGGTCATTCTGCGTCTTTTGCCGTTGTGTCGACGGAGAATGATGAAGGCTTGTTCTCTCGTCCCCATTCAGTAGGAGCGAAACCGATTCCAGATGCAGAGAGTCAGCATAATATTCACCATTTGGGAGGTGAGATGTGGTGATTGAGGCTGACTGTTCGGAGTTCTGCTTCCTGTTAGATTGAATCGTTTCGAGTGGGATTCCGGTGATGATGTTGTGTTTGTGAGGGGATGAGTATGATGAGTATAAAGAGTAGGTTTGACTGCGACAGGGTCAAACAAGTGAAGTGGGTTGATCAAAGACAAATCGTACCAGACAACATAACTACGCCAATTACCGGTTGATTCAGTGGATCGCATTTCAGTAAAAGAGTCGATCAGGTCAAATCACAAATCAACGGACAGAAAAAACAAACTGTCCAAAACAACAAATTAAGGATGAGAGTTTATTTTTGTTTTCCACGAATAAAGAGAGATATAGATTGGAGGTGGGTGCGATTGAAACATTTCTTTCACGAATTGCGAGATTGAAGGTCCAGCACGAACATCATCAACGCTATTATCACTGTTCTTGATTAAAACCCTTTCCCATAGACTGTTTATTCGACATTTTGAACCGTAATTTGTACATTCACATAGAATGTTCATTCCTCTCTTCGTCCTTTTTACCAGAATCCATTCGGAAGCCGGCAAGGGTGGACTTTCTGGGCCAAAAAACTCTAAGTAGTGGCAAAAAAGTTGTGCTCGGCGGGAGTCGAACCCCGAGCACAACAGTCGACAGAGGGGTTGGCTACCGCTAGGCCAAACGCGCCGCACGTTCACTTCCAAAAAATTGGTGTCTTGAAGGGAGAACTGCAGTAGATTGTCACTTCACGATACATCATGATCAATCGCTATGTTTTGAAAAATTGTAAGAAAATACGAGACAGAAAGTTGAAATGAATCAAGAAAGCGTAAAGATGAAGTGATATAGTTCGCCGATCGACCTCATCAAACACGATCGAATGATCGTGACATTCTCTGAGACGATCTCGACAGTATTCTCAACATTTTGAAAATAAAACGTGTTCACATCCATATTCGACAATTTATTACGAGAGAATAGCCTCGATGAACAACAATGTCACAACACACCTCGATCACCTTTGGCCCAGAAAGTCCACTCGTGCCCGGAAGCCATCGACCTTGCGGATGTGATCAATGAGCATCCGTATTATGAAACCGAAATTAAAGTGGAGAATGGGAATTACTTTGCGAATGACATTCAATTGATCAAGCGAGAATTGACCCTGATCGGACTCGGGGATGCTGTGATTCTCGATCTTGGTGATTTGGATAAGGCAGCATTTGTTCTGAACCAAACATCGCTGACGTTAGTGTCATTCCCAATTAAACCGTCGACTCAAGCCTGCTTGGCAACAGCGTTACCAGCCTCAAGTCTGAACTTAACTGGCTGCAAATTTGGGACGCAAGAGTTTTCTCACCCGATCCTGGTTGGAACGCAATGTGAACTGATCTTGAACGGGACGAAGATGAGCGAGACGAAGCTGTCGTCCTCCCTCATCGAAGCCGCTGCCGACGCAGAAGACCATCAACTGAGACTGACAGTGGACAACTGCAACTTCACAAGTATCGAGATCACAGCCCAGAAGCCAGTACTTGCCGGACCAGACGTTGAAAAAGTGACTGTCTTCAACTCCACTTTCCAAGACATCACATGCTCAGAAGATGGCCCACTTCCAACCGAAGCCGTTCAAGGAGTCGCCAATCGTAGTATCATCATTAATGCCTCCCACATCCAGAACGTGGATGGAGCCTTGAGTGGAGCACTCGTATTCGGAGTCCAAGCGTCGTCATTGACTTTGAAGAATCTGACGCTGATTGGAGGAGCAAATGCTGTCCGTTTCTCGGGGAATGTTGCCTTCGACAAGATAATCGAGATCAAGATCAACTCGTCCGACATTCAGAACACAACGACATCAGAACTCTGGCCAAGCGGAGGATTTCTCTATCTTCCTCAAGATCAAGTGAACTTCACGATGAACTTTACCAATATTTCCTTCTCATCAGCTCCAAACGGAAACGGAGGCTTTATGTTCATAAAAAACCGATCCACGATCTACATGGAGCGCTGTGTAGTTAAGGACACTTCCGCCGGCAAATCCGGAGGTTTCATCCGAGCAGATGAGTATATTGACTCTATTACACTTGAAGGAGTCCCTATCACCAGATCAACCGCCGGAGAGGACGGCGGCGCGCTGCATCTGACGCGTGTGCAGTATTTCAAACACTTTCGCGGCGGATACACAGAATGCAACGCAGGCGGCCAGGGTGGCGCGATCTTCTTTGAGGATCCGGACAGATCTGGTTACATCTTTTCGTGTATGCACTTTTTGATGAACTATGCGAAGTCGAATATGGGGAACGATGTGCTGTTCTCTTTCTCAAATTCCGACTATTATTCTATCGTGACGAAGAAGAACTTTTACCGCGTTAGTAGCAATTCCACAGGAAACAAAGTCACTTTTCTCCCCAAAGTTCGTCACATTCAATGGACAGACACCTTCGGGCTACAGAGAAAAGCCATCATCGCAGGTGTCGTCATTGGTGTCTGCGTGTTCGTCGCTGCCTGCATCGTTCTCACGTGTGTCTGCTGTTGCTGTGGGTGTTGTATCGCGTGTGGCTGTGGAAGGAAGAAGGCAACCGCTTACCAACACGTGGAATCGCAACCAAGAACCACATACACCCAACCTCAGACATACCCCAACCAATACCCACCCCAACCTGCCCATCCCAGCCAGTATCCACAGCAATATGTTTATACTCAGCCTGCTGCCCAGCCAAGCCAGATGCAGCAGTACCCGTCTCTGCCGCCAAATCAGATGGGGGTTGATGCAAGTCTTAATAAAATGTGATTTGCCAAAGAAAAGAATCACCTCCATACAACTTAACTTTTTAAAACTTGTTTGATTCACTATGAGAAGATTTACACTTTTTTCCGCAAAATTCGACCAGACGTGGCAAAAATAGGGAGATAGGTCATTTCATGAAGTGGTAATAGATACTGTACCGACCAGTACGATCGGAACCAATATTTCGTGGTTCCTCTTGAGAAATGTGAGAAAATTTTTGAAAACTTGGGACAGCAAGCCCGCGAGGGGCACAGATTTTTGGACACTTTTGATCGAATTCACCGAAATTTTGACACCTGTCATTTTCACCGAAATATGGACACCTAAATTGGTTTTCAAAACCGAGATTTGGACACCACCGATCAATTGACACCTCCGGGCCCGGAGGTGTCAATTGATCGGTTTAGCGAATGACAGAAAAAGGTACGAGCAAAAAGAGAAATGTCAAAATTCTACACAAAAAGAGGGCACAAGACGAATTTCGATTAGATTGCGAGGGGAAGACGATGTTCAACAGAACGAATGAGATCGTCAAAGAGTCGAGAATTTATGGTCTAAAACGAGGAGAGATGGTAAAAACAAGAGGAAATTCATACCAGAGAGTCCGGAGCCGGTTCAGAGTCGAGGCAACTGCCTCATCGTCGCTTCTGCAACAACCCAAATGAGATCGTCAATTTCGGCTTCCACTCCCGACTCCACTTGTTCTGTGTCGATCTCACACACATCGCCTTCCTCGTCATCCGCATCGGGATCCCGTTCCAACACATTCAGACCATATCGCTTTCCAAACTCATCCAAAATCGACAACAGTCCTGCTTCGTTCCCTTCCACTCCCCCGACCCTCCGAAGTTCGAATCCATCGTCCCAGTCCGCTTTTTCTTGCTTTTCGCTGCCTGTGTCACTACTTCTTTGGCGAAGTCTTTCGAGTTCGTCGTTCTCCTTTGTCCAGCACCAACAATCGCTTCGCCAGTGTTCTGTCGTGTTCCATGTTTGTCAGCCACTCCACTTCCCATTCTTAGTGCCCACTTTCAACCAAATCGTCCGCTTGCCCTTCCAAGTGCCACGCACGAACTACAAATCGGTACAGCGACGATACGCGCTTTCCAGCTGTGCCCGATCAGACCCCGCCGACCCAAGCACCGATTCGTGGCGCACAACGAACGAGAGGAACGGGAACGCAGGAGCGAAGACGTTGGCCATGCGAAGTGATTTGAGTTCGTTCTCGTCTTCCTGCGACATTTTTCGCGCAGTCCGAAGGAGGTGGAAGATCAGGCGCAGCATGTGCTGATGCACGGCTGGCTGTGACAGTCCAATCCGAGGCAGGTCCAGCGATGCCACGAGCGACGACACGATCTGCCCCTTCATCATGTCCAGTCGGTGTAACGGACGCCGCGCAACAAGATTCCCCAACATCCGCACGTGCTCCCTCACTTCCCCCGCTTTCGCCACCTTGCTCGTCCTCATTGCCATTCTCCACAAGCTCCCCCACATCTGCGAACGTCGACTCCACCACAATCGACAGGTCGATCGTCCGAGCCGTCACACAATCAGCCAGTGTCTTCCAGCACTGTTCCAGCAGCCGTGCCACTTCGGGTGAGGTCTGTGTGGAGGACGGGCGAGTGGTAGGCGGAGAGGGCGTGGGGGGAGGAGGGTGGTGTTGGAGAGCGGCTTCGAGCACAACGCGGACAGAAGGAACGAGGTTCAGATCAACAACCATCTGACGAAGAGACGAGGGGAGATGAGAGGAGAGAATGAGAATGAAATGAACGAAACAGTGAGAAGTGAAGCAGAAACAAAAAGGGCGATTTGGGAAGCACACTTCTGGAATGTACGACGTCTCTTTCAAAACCAGTCTGTACCGAAGAGTCAAGCCATTCGACAGAATCGACAGTGCAGCTTTGCTCTCGTCCCACACTCGACCTCCTTCCCATCCAACACTTGCTCGTCGCTAGGCAGCGCGGGCGAGGCAGTTGCCTCGACTCTGAACCGGCTCCGGACTCTCTGGTATGAATTTCCTCTTGTTTTTACCATCTCTCCTCGTTTTAGACCATAAATTCTCGACTCTTTGACGATCTCATTCGTTCTGTTGAACATCGTCTTCCCTCGCAATCTAATCGAAATTCGTCTTGTGCCCTCTTTTGTGTAGAATTTTGACATTTCTCTTTTGCTCGTACCTTTTCTGTCATTCGCTAAACCGATCAATTGACACCTCCGGGCCCGGAGGTGTCAATTGATCGGTGGTGTCCAAATCTCGGTTTTGAAAACCAATTTAGGTGTCCATATTTCGGTGAAAATGACAGGTGTCAAAATTTCGGTGAATTCGATCAAAAGTGTCCATATTTCTGCGCATCTCCAAGCCCGCGTACCACTTATAAAAAACTTTCGCCTGGTGGATAATTAGTTGTGAATGAGCATCATTCGGTGGTTGATGACTTGTTTTGGTGCCTCTAGAGGAAATACCGTACTTTTTTTCTCTACTCATTTTCTCACTCTCTAGTCATTATATAGAACGATCGGTGGATTTTTTCTGAATAAAAAGGATCAATATGTTGAAAATTTCTAATAGAAATCAGTTTTGGAACCTAGATCGAATTTTCACCACTTTTTTTGATCTATGATCTATTCGAAAAAAATCACAGATTTATGTAGTCAGAGTCCTCCTCATTCACAAGGTTCACAAAAAAACTGAGATACTTCGTTTTTACGAGCTGGGGTACGCTCCCAAGTTTTCAAAAATTTTCTCACAAATCACGAGGTCTCTTTGTCATTTTATGATCATTAAATTCCAGCAAACAAAAAAATGATAAACACGTGTAAAGTTGTTAGTGGAACGATAGTGATTCATTTCTTAGGCAACTCACGCCTTGTTAAGACTTGGATCAACCCCCATCTGATTTGGCGGCAGAGACGGGTACTGCTGCATCTGGCTTGGCTGGGCAGCAGGCTGAGTATAAACATATTGCTGTGGATACTGGCTGGGATGGGCAGGTTGGGGTGGGTATTGGTTGGGGTATGTCTGAGGTTGGGTGTATGTGGTTCTTGGTTGCGATTCCACGTGTTGGTAAGCGGTTGCCTTCTTCCTTCCACAGCCACACGCGATGCAACACCCACAGCAACAGCAGACACACGTGAGGACGATGCAGACAGCGACGAACACACAGGCACCAATGACAATACCAGTGATGATGGCTGGGATATTCAGCCCGACAGTGTCTGTCCAATCAGTGTGACGAACTTTGGGGAGAAAAGTGACTTTGTTTCCTGTTGTATTACTATGACAGTTGTAAAAGTTCTTCTTCGTCACGTGATAATAATAGTCGGAAATTGCGAAAGAGAACAGCAAATCGTTCCCCATATTCGACTTCGCATAGTTCGCCCAAAAATACAAACTCGAAAAGCGGTAGCCAGATCTGTCCGGATCCTCAAAGAACATCGCGCCACCGCGGTTGCCTGCGTTGCATTCTGTGTATCCGCCGCGATGGGCTATGAATTCCTGCACACGCGTCAGATGCAGCGCGCCTCCATCCTCTCCGGCGGTTGATCTGTTGACTGTAACTCTTTCAAACGTAATAGAGTCAATATACTCATCTGCACGAATAAAACCTCCGCATTTGCCGGCGGAAGTGTCCTCAACTCGACAGCGCTCCATTTCGATTGTGGATCGCCGTTCTATGAACAGAAATCCTCCATCTCCGTTTGGAGCTGATGAGAAGGAAATATTGGTAAAGTTCATCGTGAAGTTCACAATATCTTGAGGAAGATACAGAAATCCTCCGTTTGGCCAGATTTCTGATGTCGTTGTGTTCTGAATGTCGGACGAATTGATCTCGACCCTGATTGTCTTGTCGAAGGCAACATTCTCCGAGAAACGGACAGCATTGGCGCCTCCAATCACCGTCAGATTCTTCAAAGTCAAGTACGACGCTTGGACTCCGAAAACGAGTGCTCCGCTCAGAGCCCCATCCACGTTCTGGATGCGTGAGACATTAAAGATGACAGTACGATTGGCGACTCCTTGAACGGCTTCTGTTGGAAGCGGGCCATCTTCTGAGCATGTGATGTCTTGGAAAGTGGAGTTGAAGACAGTCACTTTTTCAACGTCTGGTCCGGCAAGTACTGGCTTCTGGGCTGTGATCTCGATATTCGTGAAGTTGCAGTTGTCCACTGTCAGTCTCAGTTGATGGTCTTCTGCGTCGGCAGACGCTTCGATGAGGGAGGACGACAGCTTCGTCTCGCTCATCTTCGTCCCGTTCAAGATCAGTTCACATTGCGTTCCAACCAGGATCGGGTGAGAAAACTCTTGCGTCCCAAATTTGCAGCCAGTTAAGTTCAGACTTGAGGCTGGTAACGCTGTTGCCAAGCAGGCTTGAGTCGACGGTTTAATTGGGAATGACACTAACGTCAGCGATGTTTGGTTCAGAACAAATGCTGCCTTATCCAAATCACCAAGATCGAGAATCACAGCATCCCCGAGTCCGATCAGGGTCAATTCTCGCTTGATCAATTGAATGTCATTCGCAAAGTAATTCCCATTCTCCACTTTAATTTCGGTTTCATAATACGGATGCTCATTGATCACATCCGCAAGGTCGATGGCTTCCGAATGGATTCTGGCAAAAAGGACGAAGAGAGGAATGAACATTCTATGTGAATGTACAAATTACGGTTCAAAATGTCGAATAAACATTCTATGGGAAAGGGTTTACTTCAAGAACAGTGCTAATAGAGTTGATGATGTTCGTGATGGACCTTCAATCTCGCAATTCGTGAAAGAAATGTTTCAATCGCACCCACCTCCAATCTACATCTCTCTTTATTCGTGGAAAACAAAAATAAACTCTCATCCTTAATTTGTTGTTTTAGACAGTTCAGATTGTCTGTCCGTTGATTGGAGATTTGACATGATCGACTCTTTTACAGAAATGCGATCCACTGAATGAACTAATAATTGGAGTTGTTATGTTGTCTGGTACGATTTGTCCTTGATCAACCCACTTCACTTGTTTGACCCTGTCGCAGTCAAACCTACTCTTTATTCTCATCAACGTCCCTTTCAAAACGTTCATTGTGTTCTTTGTGTCCTTTTATAAAAAGTGCTTCGTTGGATTGTCAATGACCGGAGCGGAAGGATGGAAAGATGGAGCGACGGAGTTTTGGGATGTGTGGAGATTCCGATGTGAAGCCGCTGTTCCCTGTTCCGTCTTCAGCGTCGACTCTTCCACTCTCACTCCCCGATCTCTACTCCGCTGTCACCAGCCATCTGGCCTCTCTCCCCTCCGAAAACCAGAAATCGAGGAAGAATGTTGGGACAGCTAAAAAGGAGAATATTCTTCCGCTCGTCGCTGCTCAGCGAAAGGAGAGAGAAGCAGTGCTGAAAGAGTTGTTTGTGAACGACGCTTCTCACATCGTCTCAATCTACAACTCCGTGTCGATGGAGTCAGCGTTGTCAGAAGCTGGAAAAGCGACGAAGAACGATGCGGATGGATACGGAATGTTCGAAGACCGAATCCAGAAAGTTGTGAAGCAGATGAAGACGCAGGCTGATCACTCCAAAATCAAAGTTTCTCAATCTCCTGGTCGCACACAAGACAACCCGACTCAGCTGATGAAGAGTGGCGAGAGTCGACGATCGCAGAAATCGCTCCTTCAACGCCAACAGACAAATGTGATGAAGAAACCAGCTGGAATCCAAGCAGCAGAAGTGAATGAGATTCTGACGACACTGTCAGTGATGGAGGGCGGAGGAGAGAAGAAGGGGAGTGCAGGCTCAGTTGGCTCGCCGACTCACAGCGAGGAGGAGACAGAACGGGATTACCTTCGACCGGGACAGGGCCATCTTGGCTACTGGGGAAGCAGAGAGGAGGAAGGGTTGAGATATGCGGAGCAGAAAGAGGAGAGGACAGATTCACGATCAGTTGTCAAGCGAGCTCGGTTGGAGATGACATCGTCGCAGTTCGTTCCGACGGACATCACAGCAGAGTTGGAGGAAGCAGCGAGACGCGGGAAGAAGGAGGAGCGAGTGGGAGAGAAGAGGAGAGCGAAGACACTTTCTCCTCCACTCAACACACTCCGCCACTCAGTCCAAAGTGTCTCGTCAACAACCGCAACAGCCGCCACGCAAAACACAGCCAATCGACGTGGCTCGCCTCTTCTTCGATTCTCCGTCGATTCGAAAGAGAATTGGCTGGCGATGTCGCAACTGAAAGCAACGAGAAGCAAGTCGCCAGTGTTGGTTGGAGAGAAAACGAAGGAGAGTCGAAGGGTGGAGAGATCGGTCGGAATGAGTGTGGATTCTGTTGCGACTCGAAAGTCAGGAAAGAGTTGGATGGACCGATCGAGTGGCCTTGAAACAACAGACGCATCGCTCGCTCTCCCTCATCTCCCACAATCATCCAACCAGACACCTTTGTCTGGCAAGACCCATTCTTCGCGAGTGGCTGTGGAATTGGCGATGAAAACACTGCAAAATGACTCGACGTCGCAGAGCCATCCGAAATCAGCGTTTGTCGGAGTGACTGGAAAGACTCGAACTCGTCCAGTGATCCACACGAGCACGCAATCGCAACGAGGAGTGAATGGAGAAGAGATTGCGAAAGCACAACCCATCCCGAATCCTGATTTCGTTCTTCAAGAAGGGATGGGAACGAGAGTGGTGAAAACAAGCTCGATTGGAGGCATTCTTCAGCATGCCACGAAATTGAGTGGTTTTGAAGTTTGGCCAGCAGAACTGGATTTCGGAGAGATGAGTGGGACGACAGGGGCAGGTCTGGAGAATGGAAAGTGTTTGGAAAGAAACGATGGGAATCTCTACAGGACCCACTTCGTCATTCAAAACAATGGATTGGATTCGGAACGATGGATGGTGAGCACGTTTGATGGAAAGAGAGGGTGCTTCCGAGTGACAACAGCGCCGAGTTTGGTCGCTCCGGGGATGTCTGTGAAAGTGAATGTCGAATGCAACACGGCGATTGTGAAGAGGGGAGTGTGTGAGAAGGAGGGGGTGAGGACAGTGAGGGAGAGAGTGGGCGATTCTGAGGGAGAGAGTGGCGACGAAGCAGAGAGATCACGGAAGCCTGTTGATTCCCAGAAACCATCTGATCCGCTCCCATTCTCGTATTCGACGAGCGAGACGATCATAAAACCTATCTTGGGTGGCTGTGGCCCGGCGGGAAGGTGGGGTGTTTTTCGTTTTGGCGAGAAAAACGAGAAGTGTTTTGGAAATGGCCAAAAGTCGAGATTGGGAAAGATAATCTGGTCACAATGTGCAGTTCAGGGACGCAAGGAATTGTTTGGAGAGAGGACGGTTGACGATGTGACAGTCAAAGACAGTCGCATTGAGAACGACGAACCCAAAAGAGCAAACAATTTCTGGACGATTGGAGGCGATCCCAGAATCTGTTTGTCGGTACCAGCAATCACATCATTCCCAACATCCGAGGAGAGTCCGCAGAAATGAGTTGGTACCATTGGAGAGAGGTGGCAGTGATGTGACACTGGAGATGCAATCGTTTCGAGAGTGACTTCGAAGCCAACAGATAATAAAGTTGTTTGGAAACGGCACATTAAAACAATGGGGTCCGAGTTGGACAGTTTTCAAAGGCCATCACGTCCAGTTCTGTAAAACAAGAAATCATGATCAGAAATACCTGAAATCTTGTCTACTGAACCCATTCTACACGAATAGAGATTCAGTGGTTGGCGAGAGTGAGAACAAGAAAAGGATTTATCGTTCTCTTATTTCACTTGTAAAGCAAGAATTCCCGTTTGACGATGCCCTTCAAAACAGGTCTGTTCAGATATTGAAGAGTCTTGAACAAGAATGCCACTACTATCATTATGTAGACATACTCGTGCGTGACCTCGTCGCCTCTTCAGCCGGATCGCCTACTGACTTTGTCCCGAGCATTGTCATTGTGTTGTCATCTCCACACTCGAGTGTGGTTGCAGCCGCGTTGTCATTTCTGAACAGAACGAACCAATGCGTTTCTCCTGAAATACGATTGCGTCTGATGGAGTCAGGTCTCATCAGCGATCTTCTACGGATCGTTCAACCTTACACACTGCAAATTTCGGGAAACGAAATAAGACTCAAAAGCATCATCGAAATTATCACGACTGACATCTCCCTGGCATCTGCCGGCACTACTTTAGAACTTCACATCGTATATACCAATCTCATCGCAACTGTTCTGGTGACTGCCCAACCTCACACATGACCAACTTCGGGAGTCACTCGTTCATCGAGATAGAAGTAGGTTGTGCTTCACGTGAAGGGGACGACACTGACGAGCACTCTTTCGTGTTCTGAGAAGTGTTGGGGTGAGGAGTGGAGGAGCAGTGGGGATTGAAGTGAGCAACTCGGCCACAGTGACCATCACCATCGCCTCTTCACCAACATTCGATGCAACATGTGCAGACTGTTAAGCTAACACCAATACAGTCCGAATTTCGTCGATTGATCACGAAACAACCTTAAACACGAATGTCGAGATAAAAAGTCCATCATTCCCCTCTTGCGCTGTCGCGTTCGATTCATTTTTCGTGATGTTTCATTCTTCCCCACCACTCACACATTTAAATCCTTTCATCAAACTAGTTCAATCAAGAACAATCGACCCTGAATGCGAGTCTGAAACGTGAAATGTGAGAAACAACAACCATTACTTTTGAGCAGACACCTCTTCGAAACTCACAATGTCAACATATCTGCCTTCCCAATTGATGTTCAAAGCGAATCTGACGTTCAGTGGGATTTTGGCGAGTGAGTGACGTTGTCTCTTGCCGTCCAGAAACAGAACGAGGGTGTGTCTGTTCATGTCCAATTCAAGCGTCACGACGGCGTTGTCAGGTGGTTGTTGTTTTCCGCTTGCGATTTCCTTCCCATTTTGATAAACATTTCCCATACTCAACCGAAACACTGAAGCCCCTGACTTTTGGATAAGGTCGCCTGTTTTGGATTGTTCGAGTTTGGACGAGTCGATCACACCAAATCCTGGAAAGATGAAAGAAATGAAAGAAACTGGTGTCGTAGTATTTGTCGCATCGAAACGACAATCTCCACACTCCTCGCGTGATCTCGTCCGAGAAACACGATTTGTCATCCTCCACGAGACTTGTGATTCGTCGTCCTTCCTTCCGAAAGTGAGTTGTATCCCAAACTGTGATCGCATTCGATGGATCAATACTCCCTCCAATCCGCAACACAACCTTCGCTGCATCTGTCTTCTGTGCCTCCACTGCCACCACTTTCGAGTGTGCAGTGTTCGGCTTGTCGTTCAGTCTCTTCTCCATCGCCACAAACTCTCCCAGCTTCTTTGTCAGCTCTGCAATCGTCGTGGCTTGTTTGTCAATCGTGTGCTGCATCTGCTCTTTCTCTCTTTCGAGTCTGTCAATCGTGTCGTCTCTCTCACTGAGCTGTGTTTGAAGTTGGTCAACTGTCCGCATTGTGCTTTCCAGTTCTTCGCGGATGAACTGCGAGAGAGCTGTTTCCTCTCCCAAAATCGAACGCAGTCGACCAGACCGAATAAGCTCAGCTGACGACAGTCGCTCCTGTGGATTCTGATCGTCCACGTCAAAATATAAAGAGAGAAAATGGGGGAAAGAGGGAACTGAGAAAAGAGAAGGAGGAAATCACACTTTGCTCAGAAGAAAACACAACAGAGACTGAACTGACGATGACATCGAAGCTTGGCGGCACACACAAACAACATCAAATCCACCAACACTTGACGCAATCTCCACTGCATTCGTTCCACAAATCCACGACTCCCCAGTCAACAATTCAAGAACAATCAGCCCAAACGCCCACATGTCTCCTGCCTGCGACCCTAAAACTCCATTCCCTCCAACAACAAACATTTCAGGCCCCCAGAACAGCATCGTCCCACACTCCGCCGAATTCGATGTCTTCTGAGTCCCAACTCCAACCACTCCTCCAAAGTCCCCTGAAACAACAAATCACAACAAATCACAAAAACAATCAACAGAAACAATCAAAAGAAACAATCACAACAGAACACATACCCAGCTTCGCTCGGCCATCAAAACCAATCAGAATATTCGATGGCTTCACATCTCCATAGACCTCATTTCGAGAGTGCAGGAACCCCAGCCCAGCCAACACATCTGACACAATTCTGAACACCGTCTGAACATCATCAACAAACCAACCAGCCAATCAGCCAAAACGAGAACGAGAGAGAACAAGAGAGAGCAAGAGAAACAGAGAGACAGCAAACAATGGGGAGAAGACAACATGAAGAGGGAGAAGAAAACAAAACCACGCGATTCATCATCGTCCCCAGGTTTCGCACTTCCGACAGACGATCAGCCAACGAACACGAGCACAGCTCCAGAACCACAAAGTGTGCATTGTCGCCCTCAATCACTTCCACAAGTCCAACCACATTCCGGTGTTGGTTGTTTTGCAGTTTCGAGATCTCATGTTCGTTCTTGTCGAAATCTTCTTCCGATGTGAACGGCAGCACCTTCATCGCAAAGTGTTCTGACGATCCCGCTTTCGATACTTCATACACTGACCCGAATCGGCCTTGCCCCAATTTCCGAACAAAACTGTCTGAGGTGACGAGATCAGACCGTGAAAGACAGACGATGTTTATTCGATGGATATAGCAATTGAGGCATGATGAACAAGAAATGGAGAGAGAGAGAAGGACGAGGCAAACATGGTTCGGGTACTTTCACTTGGAACGGTTTCCTTGCTTTCGGTTTGGCGGACATTAAATCTCACTTTCCGAATTAAGTGATGATCGTCGACCCATTATGTGTATTTGTTCACCTAGAATGTTGACTCGAGGATTTACTCACAAAACGTCACAATATGGTTTATATTACTCATTGCTTCTTTTTGAGATGACCACAGAAAACCTCAAAATACTGATGAGCGCGCTACGCTTCGATTTCACATGAAACTGCATCATTGAACACCATGCACGATTCCTATTTGATCGTTTAACCAGAATCTCCATCAATTGACGATAATGTGCCAGAATCTATCTCGGAGTTCGCTCCAGCTTCGGAGCTTTCATTCGAAGACGAATCCGCTCATTTCTGATCTCTCTCTCTCTGTCCATGCCAACGAAATCGCCCATTCACTGTCTGTTGTGCTCGGATTGTTGGGACAGACATGGACACACTGTGCGGTGTTGGCAGACAAGCAAGGCCGACCGCGTCATCCACCCGTCCTTCCCAACGGCGGTGTGGTTGTGTGTGACATGATAGTCCTCCCATCAACCCGTACTTGTTCATCAAGTCGTACGATAATCATTTCTTGTTGAATTGAATTTGTTTCATTCCATCTCCAGCTCCTTCCGTGTTTTGAATCTTTTCTGAAAAAGTGGACACTATCAATGGGCTCATTTCAAATCAAAATGGAGAATGGACCTGTATTGACACTGTCGGAGTTGCATGCGTACATCAGCGTGGATCAGAAAGACATCCACCCGCGCTCCCCGCACGTTGTCCTCTTGGACGGGGCGGTGGTGAGGATGTCGCAGTTTAAACTGCCGTTTCTGGAAGGACTTCTGCGCCCAACCAGAATTCGTCATCTTACTGCATTTCTTCAAGGTGAAGAGATTGGGAGAACTGGGACTCGAGAATATCTCAATAAAGCTGAATCTACACAATTGCAGAAAGAGATCCTCGAACTGATCTCCAATGGCATTCACCCAACGTACAAGGACGTCGGAAGGATGGTGTGTTCCGCAACAGTATCTTCCATCTTTTTCAGGCTTTTCGATTCGTCGAGATCGGTTGAGATATGTCTCAGTCGACATCCACGAACCATGCAGAAGCTGGGTCAGTGGATGGATCAAGAACCATCCTCTTTTCAAGGCTCTTAAGCCAATCTGTATGGAACAAAGAAGGCAGAATTCATTAACGAAAAGACATACACAACCGTTTTTGAAAACTTGAAAAGCTGATCGACGAACACGACTATCCACCAGAATTAGTCTACAACTTTGATGAGACATCATTGGTTTCTACACAGTTCATTTATGAAAAAGGATCACGACATACAGTAGTTCAGTCGCCTATTCAACGCCGCCGTCAATGATCTTCAGTCACACGATGCTGTTCACAATCGCTGCTGATGGGGAGGCTCTAACTTCTCATCTGATCCTCCCAGCCAAAACGAACCAAGATTCCCTTTCCAGACATTTCCCTTCCCGCTTTTCTTTCCACACCTCACAAAAGGGTGGATGAACAAGGAGCTCCTCTACGATATCCTGATCAATGGACTAGGTCCAGAAATTCAAGAGCGTAAAGGAAAATCAAAAGCCTCTCTCACGAGCGCTATTAATATTTGATGGACACTCGTCCAGGAATCAACCAACTCTGTGGAAACAACTTGCAGACTTGGGGATTGACAGTATCTGTCTCCCCTCCAATTGTTCCTCTATTATGCAACCCTGTGACCTCTACGTCAACTCCGCATTCAAGCGAAATCTTCAAAAACTCCCGCCACTACCATCAAAAACAAAACAGAATTCAGAACTAATTCCATGGCTATTAAAGGTGGAATCGGCTGCTTTAACTGCTCTTGATAATTCAGAACAAATTATCGCAAGCTTTCGAGAATCTGGCATTTTCCCTTCAACCCGGAAATTGTTACCAGTCAATTGCGAGACGGAAGTCCTGCAGAAGAAACTCGTCGTGGATTCCCGCTTGGTTCGAAGGTCCTCTCAGATCCAGTTGTTCAAAGTGGGTGGAGAACACATCTGAAACTGCCAGACGTTGATGACGAACAAGATCTCGAAACAGTGAATCCACTTTCGATTCAAGCTGAAATTGATGATACTGATCCATTTCTTGAAGCTCATCAGCTAGCTCTAAGAAAACGTCTGATGTTTCCCTCACAATCTGAAAATGATGATGAATTTGAGAACCTCCCTATTTATGGAAGCGAAACTCCACTTAAACAGATTCCAACAGGCAATGAAACAACTACACATTCATCCTCACAGCCTTCATCGAATTTGGAGAGCCATCTACTACCTCAGTCACGCGGCCATCCACGAATGATCCGAGACGACGACGATGATGAACCTATTCCTCGCTTACCAACGAAAACAAAGAGACAGAACTCGACGCCATCGACCATTCAATCCCCTGAGAGGCAGACAACAAAACAAGAGCGTCAGGAGACTCCTCCGTCGTTGCATACCTCGACTCCGAGACGATCGTCAACAACTCAGGGAGGACGAACAAAACATACTCCGGAGTGGTTTCGACAGTTCGGATAATCACTTCACATCTCCTATTGATATTAGATTTTCACGTAATCGTCAGAGTAAAGGAGTGAGGTGAAGAAAAGAATTGAATGGTTTGATCAATGTCTCCCTCGTCAATTAAGGAGGAAATAGAGGGCTGAATAGCTGGACTGAAGGGATAAAGAATAGACTGTTCGTGCATTAACTTAGTACGCCTTGATGAACAAGTCCGGCTTGGTCGGGGAACTACAGTGCCCGCGGAAATTAACTACTACCGAAGAGAACCTGAGTCAACGAGATGGTGAGGACTGTGTGAGAGAACAGGATGTTGGATGAAGGTACAGAAGGTATGAGAAGGAAACCGTCCGGAGAGGCTGCTGGAAGAGCGATCTTGGTAAAGAGGGTCGATCATCAGTTCTCTGTGGATTTTTGTCATTATGGTTTATTTCAAAAAGAAAATGGAGTTAGAGGAGATAAAAAGATAAAAGATGAGGTGAGGCGTGAAAGAAAAAGCGAAGTGATTCTGGTACTGCGAAGTTTGTTGTTCGCACGCTTCGATTGGATGATCCGGCTCTTTTATTCAACTTCTTCTATCATGGTTCCCAAACTTCAGATGTCTACCTGGTTTAGACATAAAAAGAAAAAAGAATGCACACCGCAAACTAGACAGAGAGTCGTTGATCTTCTCCGACTCGAAGATGTGGCGACCGTCGCAAGGAAAACGAGAAAGTCGGAAGAGACTATCAGATTCATCCGAAAACGATGGTCTGGGAGAGTTCTGAAGACAAATGCAAAAGGACGGGGGAGAAAGAGAAAGACCTCAGCGGCACAAGATTCAGCAGTAATCTCCGTCATCAGAGAGAATCGTTTCAGCCATGCACCAGAAATTCAACACGACATTCATTTGAAGGGCATCGACATCAGTGTAACAACGATTCGTTGTCGAGCAGCGGAAGCAGGCCTGCGGCAAAGAACTAGGAGAAAAATAGTCATGCTCACAGACAAACACAAAAAGGACAGACTCACATTCGCTCTAAATGTTAGAAGTTGGACAGTTGAGAAATGGAGGAACATACTGTGGACGGATGAAAGCAAGATCTGTGCCTTCGTGTCTGATGGGAGAGATTTCGTCTGGCTAGCTGAGGGAGAAGAAAACGGTCCAAAATGGGGAAAAGAGAAGAAAGCACACCCTCCAAAAGTGATGGTCTGGGCCAGCATTGGATGGAACGGCGTGGGTTCCATCCACCAAGTTGAACATCAAACCCTCGATGCAAAGGGCTACATAAGGATCCTCCAAAAGCACCTTGAAAAAGACGATATGACAGCTGGGATGGGCAAAAGGTTCATACAGTTGGACAATGACCCCAAGCACACATGTCGGGAGACGGTCAGATGGTTGGAAGAGAAAGGCTTCGACAAGTTGGAGTGGCCCGCCTACTCGCCTGATCTGTCTCCGATCGAAAATGTATTTCAGAGCCTGAAGCTGAGGATAAAAAGAAACAAGATAGAGACAGCTGAACAACTGAGAACAAGGCTGGATCAAGTTTGGAAAAGCATACCTCAAGAACTGATTCGAAATCTCATCCGGTCCATGCCCCGACGCATTGAGGCCGTCATTGCTGCTGGCGGGGGTCAGACCAAGTATTAATCCTCGAACCGACGGAGCAATTGATGAAAAAGTCTTTATGTCGGTTTTGATCGTTCACCACTCACCTTTCAGATTTTCATACTAAGTCAGTGCACACATATGATATCATCTCATGAAATGATTAAAGTCTGTTTTTCTGTTTTCTTAATCCTGGGGCGTAGTTAATTTCCGTGGGCACTGTATGAACAGCCGACTGTCCTCCAACAATTCGAACAGTTTGTGGGCAGGGCGCTGGGAGTCGACACTCTTCTCAATCAGCCGCTGTGACCTCCCGCACCGCTCGTCGCTTTCCTTCTCGAAATGGGATGTGCCCCACATTCTGGCCCTTCCCGAGCCGTCCCCATGTTTGTTTGGATTTGTTCCGACTTTTTCCGATTCTGCCATTGCGTCATTTGTGCGTCGTTGAGTTCACTCAGCCAACGCTGCCGTGTCTCCACAGTTCTTTGTTGGCCATCAGCATGACTCGCCAGATGTCGTGTTTTTTATTGCGATGGGAACGGATTGTAGCGACAATCTCCACACAACTCGACATTCGCGTGGTTATCCACATCACAATCGCTACTCGCCAAACAATCGACCCGAAGCGGTGAAACGATCTAAGCAAGTGCGCAAGGTGCATAGAACCTGCCTAGTGACAAATGTCCGTTTTAAAATGTGATGGCTCCGTCACAGTCTGCCTGTCACCGAAAAGAACGCGAATCGTTTCTGCCATTAACCATCCGTCTCTCACACTCCGTCACCACTCCCCTGCACACTTCTGTCCATCGTCTGTCCATATCCAATGTGAGCCCAAGAAACAGATGACTGCGCGACACGTGTCTGTTGCAAAGAAAGACGGTGTTTTTCGAATCTAAACGAATCAAACAGACCGTCACCATTTTATTTTCATCCACATCCATGTTCTTGTCACGTTTTATCTCATTTTCGCTCTAACAAAACAGCTGTTCATCAGAAAAGCACAAGCAAAGGGTAAAGAATGGTTAATGCCATTTGGCGAAGACACCACAACAGCGTGTGTGTTCGCAAACGGCATGTGCAAACAGTGCGATGGGAGGGGTGCCCGTCCAGTGTCGATATCGCCCAGTCCAGCGAAACAGAAGCGGAGATTCCGAAAAGCAGGAATACTCGTCAGCAAAGCAGAGGACGGCTGAACAAACCAGCATCCGTCCACCACACCATCACTCAACATCACAAAATGACGCGTTGAACATCAAAATCGTGGGTCCGTCGCGAGGCGATGACGAACGATTCTTCGTCGTCAACCAGCCTGTCCGCACTCCCACCACCAAAATAACGTTCCTTGCTGAGCGTGGAGAGGGAGAGCAAACGGTGACGAAGAGACGGCGCAAAAGGCCACGAAAAATGAACAGAACACTGAACCAGCTGAGAGTATCAACAGAAAAATACGAAAAAAGAAGAACACACCCCAAACAGATCGGAGAGGGCTGGGGAAGGGCGGAAATGCGGGGCACATCCCATTTCGACGAGATAAACGAGACGAGTTTTGGCGATGTCCAAAAGTCGATATTGCGAAAGATAATATGGTCACAAGGTGCTGTTCGGGGACACCGGTAATTGTTTGGAGAGAGGGCGGTGGACGATGTGACAGTCAAAGACAGTCGCGCTGAGAACGACGAATCCAAAACAGCCAACCATTTCTTGATGATTGGAGGCCATCCCAGAATCTGTTCATCAGCACCACCAATCACACAACTCCCAACATCCGACGAGTGTCCACAGCGATGAGTGTGGAGTCGTTCGAGAGAGGCGGATTCGACACGCAATCTGACACGCAATCGGTCACCACCTCGCCACATTCGATCCCACCAATTTCGCAAGTGAGCAATTAATATCGGCAGCATCGCGACCACAGCCGCCCTTCTCGTTCTTCAGCTTCTGTTCGAGCGTGTCTTCGAAGCCTTCCGAAAACAGAGCTTGAATCATCCGTTTCCTAGATTGGACCACTTCTGTGCCTTGTGACATCCATTCTTTGATCGAAGTGTCGAGCATCTTGAAAAGTCCCCAACGAATGTCAGTTATTTCAACAAACGCGAGACAGCTGGAACAATCCATCGCAAGCGGAGATATGAGATCAGATCCTATAGCTGTCTGGCCTGGTCTGGCCTACCTGTTTTTTCTAGAATGACCGTGCCAGCCTCTGGCATGGGGTGTACCAATGATGGGTACGAGATCTTTTTTCAAATCTTTGAATAAGCCGACAATGAGTACAATTGGATGTAGAAATGACAATACAATGGCTATTCATCAATTTTTTTGATCAAGTGTTTGACTATGCTGGAGATTGACGATCTTCTCTGAACAATATAGTAAATCATGGCATGATCTTGAACCATCTTCAGCAAAGGCCTCAACTTGGCCAGAAGGAAGATGAAACCAGTCCCATGTGATGGTCTACAGAACCACTTGACAAAGATTGTTAAACCGTCCCCCTCCGTCACTCATTTCGAACTGGCGTGGATTCACAATCATTCATGTCGGTGTCCAATGGACGGTCAAGTTCCCGAAGACAGAGCGATGACCATGCCGATCACTTCGTCCAACTCGAACGTGTCCTCTGCCTCATCTGGTTCGCCCCACACTAACAGTTGATCCTCCATTTCTCGTCGAATGATGGCTTTGAGCGAGGATCAAAATTGAGGAAAAGAAGAGGATCTGTCTTGACATTCCAATGACTGTCAGGTGAATGCAGAAAGCAGACATCAGCTGTTGAGGTGAAAGCAGTGGGTGATGTTGGCAGATGACTTGAGGGGACGGGGAGTGGTGTTGGGTTTGAGGTTGTTGTGTCGAATCGGAGGTCGAATCCAACAGCACCCGATCGGAATCTGGCTGACGATCAAAGAATGTGTGTGTATGTGTGTGTGGGGATCTTGATTCGATCAGGTTCCTTCTTCGTGGTTCATCTGTGAGAATGCGAAGAGAAGGCAGCAACGACTCTTTCATGTGAGTCGAATCTTGTCAAGTTCAGATCTGATCAGGAGAGACAACGGAAGAGATGAGATGACAGAGAAGTCGAATTGGAGAAAAAATGAAAAAAAAGAAAGTGCTGATGTCACCAGAAGGGAAATTCCAAGAAATCAAAACACACCTGATAGTCCCCTCATCAGGCCGTACATGTTCATCAGGCCGGACAACAACCATTTCTTGCTGAGTTGTATTTTCTTCATTTCATTACTCGAGTTATTGCTCTTGTGTGCCTTTTTGTTGATTTTCCAGGATCAATGGGTGCAAGTTCAAATCAAATACTTCATACACAAATATGGACGATCTCAAAGTTGCTTGGATGTATCACCATTGAGTTTCAAGACATTTTTCCCCACTAATTCGACTGATAGTTGTTTGTATGTCTGAAATTTAGCTCTCCATTCATCTTCTCATTTGTTGACAATTTTACCTTGAATATGCCCCTTATCATCATTTTTTCTCATCATTTATGCTTTTTGATCGAATCTTGATTTCTAGACGATCCATCAATATGCAACAGATTATTTCCACCCATCTTCTCGCGACCCAACTTTCACACCTCATCCTGTCACTGATCAAACCCCTCCCCGACATTGTTCGAAGTTAATTGACCACACGCCGACGCAACCATCTTCCCCTCACTCGTGGGTGCACAGCTTGGACGTCCAAAACGTCGAGTTGCATGTGCTACGGGTTCGATGGCTATGCGGAAGGACTCAGCTCAAAGGCAGTTGAAGAGAAGATACTGTTGATTCTGACGATGCTGACCAAGGTGGAACGATATTGAAATTCGAAATCGATCAGAACTTCGAAGGGTGGAACACCGGACACGCGACAAACACGCATTCCCTTGCGACTCGACCCGATCACCCTCAAATCGAACTTCAGCTGGCATTCGGCATCTGACTACGGACAACACGTTCTCTCTCTGCGGGGAATGGACAGCGTGACGAATGCTGGCCACTTGATCAAGATATCCGTCGATCCCCATCCCAACATGCACTCTCCTCTCCGACTCATCGACCGTGTTCCCACGCCTGCGTCAACTTTCGCGATATTTTTGCATGAGGACGATTCTGGGTGTTGGGCCGAATGAACGACGACAAGCTGCTCTTGAACGACATCCATTCCTCTCTACCGACTAGAACTTCATCTTTACCACACTCCTCTTCGTGTCCAGCAACATTCTTCCCTCAAAACACAGACGATGTCAAACCTTGGACAGAAGTCGTAAAGGGTCGTTTTCAGTTTTTTACCAATTTTACGCCTTCTTTCGGTTAATATCTTTCCCAGAGTTTCATTTCAAGATTGTTTAGTTGGTTTCAATCTCAGAAATATCGCAAATAAGAATGGTTGATTTGAGAAAAATGAATGGATTGATCGATCTGAACATGTTCATGGCAATAGAAAATTGTGTATTCAATAACTGCATCGTCACACATGTGATACGACGGTGCTTCTCTAGCCTTGGTCCTACTTGATGAACAAGTCCGGCTTGGTCGGGCAACTATGAGAGAAATCATGAATGGCTGTGGAATGGTGGTTGACTGGACTGGCGTGGCTTGAGCGGTCGAGTGGAAGAACGTGCTCTGTCGGTGGAGTTGGAGGATTTGAAGGACGACGTGGGTGTGACTGTCACTGACTTCGTGTTGGCGAACGACAAGAGCGTCGACGAGGAGTTGATGACCAATTTGGAGAATGTGAAGTGGTTGCGAGTGATTTCAGTGCTCGTGTGGACCAGAGACTTCATCAGACACGATTGTGAATGATTTGAGAAGCCAGTTTGTGTCGATTGCTGCAGCGTGAACAGCGACCGGTGTGAAATGGATGTGACGATGCGCATTTAGCTTTGGAAGAGTGAGAACTGAGTCGCTGGTGAGATTTCCAGTTGCTACGGTGCCGGCAGCGTTGTGTGTGATTTGGAAGAATGTTCTCATGCAAAATGAAAGAGGAGAGAAGTCATCATGGAGTCGAGAAGGCAGCGTTGTGTTTGAAAAGAAAGGGGGAGAACGATGTGTTGAGGATCATAATTGGGAAGAGAGGTATGTATGGTTGGTAGGGAATGTTTGAATGGATGGGAGTGGCTGTTTCGCGTATGGCTCGAGAAATGCGAAAAGAAAGGTGAGGATGAGAGGTGGCTGTCTGTGTTGTGATTAGATAAAAAAGAAGGAGTGAACTTCTCACTTTTCTGAGATGGGGGAATCATTTGATGGATTGGCAACGATAACACGAGGTCAAGATGGAGGTGATGAACGACTATTCTTCGTCACGAAGGAATAAGTTCGCGCCACAAGAATCAAAATCCTGTTTGTTTGGTGATGGGAAAGGATGAGAGAAACGAAAGACAATCATTGTGGAAACGCTGAAATGTGTGGTGCATTCTGGTTTGAGGGTTTTATGAGTCGAATATAGGAGATGCCCCAAAAGTCGAGAATGTGGAAGATAATCTGGTTACTCGGTGCTGTTCATGGATGCGGTGGGATTGGTGGATGAGTGAGGTGACATCAGCGACGATGGGAAGGCAGATATTGGTTGATGGATCGAGAGATGGACACATGGTGATCATTGCTTGTGACGGTGAGGTATGGATTGAGAATAGAGACTTTCCTGCTTGCTCGAATTCACGAAGACATCCTCTGGACACGTTGAGAAGTGTTGGAGGAACTTTTGATGGTGAGTGGAGGGAGTTGAAATGGAGAGTGGGCTCGATAGTTTGCATGATCGGTTCAGCTGGTGATGAGTGTGGTTGTGCCGAGATGTGAGGTATTTAGATGACAGTGGTGTTGGACGTTCCGAGAAGCAGCTGAGACTGGGATAGTGTGTTCCTGTTTGAAAAGGCTGATTGCTGGATGTGTCAGAGAGCGGCTGAGGAGTTGAGATAGATTGTCTGTTGTGGGAGAGTGATCTCAGAAGGATGTGAGGCGGTGTTGGTCTGTGTGACGCTTGACGGACTTGGAGTTGAGAGGAGAGTTCGGTTGAATTGTGTGGAGTGCCGTGACTGCTGCAGGCGTGGAAGTGTTGTCAGAGTTCGTCCGAGTTTCGTTGTGAAGACGGCTCAGTCTTGTCGGACACAACATGAAGCGAGCATCCAGAGAACGACGATCCCTTTCGGCGAATCACAGGCAACACTCGACCCACAACCACAACAAGTCCAGCATGCCCAGAACCAGACAAAGAATGAACAATCTTTCGTTTCCGTTTGATAATCGGAACTCCTAACGAGTCGCGATCCAAAGCAACTCCACTCACACGAGTCTCTTCAAACCAACTCCCAAAAACATCAACCAGCACTTGGCAAACTCCATCACTCCACACAACAACTCCTCCGACACCAGACAAGTCACTTCCTGAATATGAAACACAGCTGTCCACAAACACATTTTCATGCAACCAAATCTCTTTTCGTGCTCTTCCATTCCCACTCCCAATTCCGACAACCACCACTCCTCCCTTCTTCAACGATCCCACTGTTCCTTCCACTGTCCCACAATCCGAGAACACACATTTCGAGATCAACGTCTTCTCTTGCCATGTTGAGACCACAATCACTCCCATCCCATCTCTCACTCCTCTACTCTGAACTCGCTCTGTCGACACAAACACACAATCCCGAATCCCAATGTGCGATTCTTCTGACTTCGATGAGAAACAAACAAGTGCAGCGTTTCGCGACACAACTCCAATCAATCTCCACGAACCCATCTCAAATGACACGTCCTTCTGAGATGACGAACAATTCACAAGAATCACATCTGACTCCATCTCAACTCCCTCCATCACAATCCCACGAAGTGTCAACGATCCTCCCAACCAACACACAAGCCCCATCCCAACTCTCTCCAACTTCCATCCACTCACAATCGAAACTGATTCCACCACACACTCCCCAAACCCTCGCACCACACTTCCCATCCCACTCTTTCCAAACTGTCGCGACGGAGGCAGACACAACGTCACTCCCTCTATCACAACACTTCCTCCAGACATCGTCATCACTCCTTCCTCTCCCCCTTCCCCCAACACTCCTTCCTCCACCACCAATCGAGATTGTCCTCTCTTGATTCCTCCAATCTCCAACTTCTTCTCTCCCACAAAGACTCTTCCTCCAAATCCTCCCCATCCATCAATCTTCACAACAACTCCATCCGCTCCCTCCTCTTCTCCCACTCTCCACCCAACCAACACACAACTGCACGGATTCCCAATCGTTCTACATTCTTCCGTCTTCTCGCTTCCTTTTTCGCTGTCAACGAAGATCAGGGTGATGGTCGGTTTCTTCGGAACACTCAACGTGAGAGGTGTGTCGAACAGAATGTCTCCATCTGCAGCGTCGAGTGCGGTGATCGTCGACACTTCGTATTTCGTCTCGAATTGCAGTGATCCTGTTGATCCAATTGAGACTTCTTCCGATTGAGCAAGGGTCGTGCTTTTCATTGTTTTCGTGAAGGAGTGAGTTGTGTTCAGCGTCACTTTGTATATCTTCCCAATCTCCAAGTCTGTCCCAGCAAATGTCACGATGCACACAGTTGCGAGTGAATTGAACTTGACCGATGTTGATTCGATGTGTGGAGGACGAAGAACGGTCGCTGTGATGTCGTCGTTCACAACAAGACTCGATGTCTCTCCTGTTTTGATGCAGACAGTGTAAGATCCTCCAAAAACGATGAGAGACTCACTTTGGACTGCTCCAACTGCAAACACCGCTTCGCACGAGGTGGAGGCAGACACACTCAACGAAGACACAGATTCCCAGAAAGATGAGCAGGCATCTGAGTAGTCCCATCAAAATAGGTAAAACTGGGATCAATTGATGTCAGTGCCTAAATTTGGACTGAGATCAAATTTCAACTCTTTTCCTTTGAGATTTTCTCATTATCACTTCATTAATCATGTTCAATTCACTTCTTGTTTTCACATAATGCTCTTCAATATTTCAGACAGCTCTTATTTCCCAAAAACACGCACGATCACAATCACCAACACTTCTTTTTTCGATGTATTCCCTTCATTGACTTTAGTCAGTGAGAAAAAACCATCAAAGAAGACATAATAACGCATTATCGACTTGTTTTTATAATTATTGTTGTAGAACAAACTGAAACAGCAGCACCCAAAGTTTGCATTTTCATGATCTATGAAGTGACCATTTTCCTTTTTACTTTTTTTTCCATTCAAATATCATATATAAGAAGACTTTTTTGAAATGAAAGAAACGAAATGGTATTGTAGGTATTTGGTGGGATCAGATCCGACTGGGATCACTGGGATCAAATCAGAAGCCTGAAGATGAGCCATCGGTGAGCCAGACAGGACCAAGTCCAGCCCGCAGTGCACGTCCAGTGAAGGAGAGGACCGCTTGCTGTCGATTCTTGGAGAGCACAGTTCCTGTCCATCCTTCAATTCGAGCTGGCTCAGCCATGATTTTGATTGCAGTCTGAGCGTCTCGAAGCAGCTCTGTTGTTTCTGTTGCTTTCCGGAACGAAATCACGGTGTATGTCGTGCCATACACCAGTTCAGCTTCTGACAAAGGATACAGAACTGCTGATCCGTCCCACTTTCCATTCGACTCGTTGTAGTTCATCTCAATCGTGTGATTCACTGTGGCTGATGCACTCAGCTCAACTTTGTATGTCGTTTCTTCATCCAACACTCGACCTGTCATCACAAATCCAATCCTCTTCTTCTCGTCGTCATATTGTCCCTCAGTGAAAGCAACCAGACGCGTCGGTTCTGTCGGAGTCAGAAAAGTCAGAGTGTTGAAGATGACTCCGATGTCTGCTGTGTTCGAGAGAGAAGAGATTGTGTATGTCTCGCCAAACATCAGATCCACCTCACTCTCTGTCACCGAATAAACGATCGCTGTCGCCTTCCCTTTCGATGAACTGATCCGATCGACAGGAAGAGGGATCTCTGCTCCACTCGACGAGGAGACCACGAGAGAGTAGTCTCCCACTGTGAGTCCAACACCGAAGAGATCCACTTCAATCGACGATTGCGAGGCATCAGTGAATCGCACTTCTCCAACATTCGTCAGGCGGGGTGGATCGGGAGTGGTGAAGAAGAGACGGGAGGGATCAAGAATGACTTCTTCTGAAGACCCTTTCATTGTCACCAAGTTCACTTCGTATTGTGTGTTTGGTGAGAACTTGCTCCCCTCCCCAAACAGTGAGATGCTGAATTCGGTGGAAAACATGTTCAGCGTCTCAGCTTCTGTCGACCCATCAATGGACACAGTGAAAGCGGGATCATCAATACCCTCAATGTGAACAACGTACGTTCCAGCAACGATCTTTCTCCCGACGAGACGAAACCACGCATGATTCAGACCTGTCCCGCTTCGACATTCTGCGCGATGGAAATGAGGGGGGTGTGGCATGACAAGTGTGAGAGAGTTCGAGGACAGGTTCGTCCCATTGATTGATGATCCAATCACAGAATACGTTTGTCCCAGTTGCAGGATTTCCCAATCACCACATGTCACTGTCAACGACGATGTCGTGCTCGATGATGCGAATGCGAAGGAGAGGAGACGTTGGATGGCTGGAGCAGAGTTCGCTGGTCTCTCGGAATCAGAATCTGTGTTGTCCACCAAAACCAGCATCGTCCCTTTCACAACATCCGAAACTGTCGCCAGCAGTGTGGCCGAGACCCCATCAGCCCCCAAACTTGACACGATCGATTGAAGTGTTCGTGTTGTGGTCGTCTGTGAAACGAGAGAATCGTCATTTCCTCCTCCATTGGAAAAGTACCAATTGGGACTTCCTGAAGTGGAGTCACAATTCGTCACATTCGAGGCCAGTTCTGAGGTAGTCCAATTGTATGAATAAACATCATTGCCGCTGTATCCTCGGCATTCTCGGAATTGAATTGAATTCATGCTGAGTTGCTCGCATTCCTGGAACGACAACCCACCTCCACCGTAGGAGTAGGATCCTGCCGAGCAGTTCTGAAACACAGAGTTGGAGAGGAGAAGAGATGTGACATGTCTGAAACAGATTCCGCCTGCTTCTGCTGATGAAGAGGTTGCTGCGCTGTTTTTGAAGAAGGATAACGAGATAGTGGCGATGGTTGCGCGTTGGATAAACACACTTCCACCGTAATCATTCGCTGAGCTGTTCACAAATGACGATGATTTCAAAGTGAACGGATATTTCGCTGTTGTGTGGTAGAAATGAACAGCACCGCCACAGTTGTAAGTCGAATGGATGTTAGCAAAGGAGCATTCGGAGATCGACAGCGAAGACGGGGCATTTTCATGAGAAATGGCCGATCCCATTGTCGATGGAATCATCGAATGGAAAGTGCAGCGGGTGAAGATGATTGCTGATGCAGTGGTGGACGAACCAAAGAAATATTGTTTGTGTGACGAAGAGTGATGTTGGAGGGAATACGTCGGTCCATCCGAAGGCGAAAGAGAAGAGGAGCAACCAGCGAACGACGAATTCATGCACAGAAGGTCCCCGCCACTGTTCAGGTCAAGCGATGTCGTCCCAGCGAGGTGGTCAGCACTGTCCGCCACTGAAGTCCCCACGATCCCTTGCGAGAACAAAGAACACGCAACCACATCACGCCATCCACACCACGACACGTTCCGCAACTCACCCGCAACAAGCCATGTCGACACTCCCATCGACGCCTTCCCAACATCTCGACCCCCACTTCCAACCGACGAGAAGTCCACCAGAGGGCCTGTTCCCCCAAGAAGAGCGCAGTCCGACAGACAAAGTGAAACACTGCGGATCGAATGAACAGGGTCACGCCAGCTGCAATCTGAACGATCTGACGGCGTCTGAGCCAACTCGCTGAACATTCCCAGAGGGAGCAGGGTGTGCGGGCACGACGATCGGTGCGTCGTGTTAACAAGGCTAATCGATGTCCCATCTCGCCCCGACCGTCCAAACAGCACAAATGGAGGCATGGGTTCGGATGGTAGGTTGAAGTTCGGACGGTAGGTCTTTCTCCTTTTTCATGCTAACTTGAAGAGTTTAAAATGCAGAAAGATCACGATACAGTGAACATGGAGACAATACACACGATCTGAAAATTTCATCCAACAATGACTTCAAGTCGATGGATCAGAGGATCAACAAGCGGATTCCAAGTTTGTCTTTTTTTTTGTTTTTATGATGAGATATGGACTACGAACGTCAAAGATTCACATTTAATTGATGATTTAATGGAGTATTGAGACATGATGAGTGAAAATTGGAGAGTTGAGAAATGAAAATGAAACACTTTTGTGATGGGTCAAAAATTCGTTTTTCTTTCTCATTTTCAATTCATCATGTGAATTATTGAAATATCACACCTTAAAGGTGAATGTGAAGGGAATGTAATATTTTAAAAAAGAGATGTACAACATAGTCGAAGCAGAATCGATGATCATTGTGTCATCCATCGATTTGACACTGGATCTTGCTCGATTCAAAACTATCACCCTCAATGTCACTCATTTATAGCATATTAACTGTCTTATCCGTTTTCTGATCCAGTTTAACTCCTAGAAATAGAAAAGCGAGTCGACTTGAAAGTGGACAGATCTGACTATCAAGGAGATTTGGTCAACATTAGACACAAAAATCTCGACCATTTTGATGCGATGTTTAATAAATGTTCCCTTTCACTCTTCCTTCATTTGTTGCTCTCTCATTTTTGGTGAAAATGATTAGAAAACAAGTAGATCAGAATCAAAAAGCAAAATTTGTCGACAATTTCATCTTCACAACACCCAAAAATGCGTATCAATCCATTTCATCCCAGTGACCTACCTGCCGAACTCAGACCTACATTCCGAACCTTTGACCTACGATCCGAACTTCAACCTACGTACCGAACCCATGCCCAAATGGAGATGCCTCACAATTCGACACAATTCTGCATGTTGTAAGTGTCAATGTTGATGATGAGATCTTGCTCACGCAAATGCCAGTCTTTCCACAATCAAAAGCAAGGTTTGACAGCAAAATCGAACTATTGCACAAAATAAAGATCGACGAAATCGGATTCTCGCGAGTGGAAAACTCCTTTTTGGCCTTCGGAGCAGAGTTTTCGTTCGTTCGGACACACGACGAATGAATAATAGTTGTTTTGTCACCCCAGAGAGCAATCTCCCTCGAATCGATTACATATTCTTCCGCGTGATACAATGCGGCAAGAAGTGCTATTTTTGAAGGATCCAATTCTGTTTGGTGGTTTTCAAGTTCGAGTTCAATGTTGAATAGCGTCGTATTGATAGGTGTGAGCGAATGTGTGCAAGAGACTAAGCATATGACCAGTGCGAATACAGGGTAAAGGACAATCATAAAGCGTTTGTCTGTTTGAACAAGAATTGAGTAAAGCGACTCGTGGGTGTGATCAAGTCACTTCACCAATATGTGCGTAATTAGCATCATTAATTCAACTCCAGATCTTTAAATACATGTCGAGGACATAGAAGCAGCAGAGAGAAAAAGAGGAACAAGAATGATGTCACCTTGTGGCACTGAAGTGGAAAACAGAAACAAAGCCCTCAACTTAACCCGAAGGAAGATGAAGTCAATCTCATGTGATGGTCTGCTTCTCATGCGCACACGGTTCACTTCGAAAACCCGTTGTTCTCGACGGATCTCCAATGCAGTCGAGCTGACTCCATTCTCCGCAATATCTCCACTCCTGTGAGAACGTGGCCGCAATTCGTTCGCATCGCAACACACAGCTCTGTTCAATGAGTTCTGCGGTGAAACTACCGAAATCTAACGAACGGGCTGATCGTTGGTTGAGAGTGTAGAGTCTGACGAAAGAACTGAATTGGAAAATCAGGAAACGACAAGACACACCGCAAATGAATCGTGGATGGCTTTGTCATGGAGGGAAAGTGGGGCCCAACTCAATTAGGTGAGATAAACGAGATGTGTTTCGAGACTGTCCAAAAGTTGAGTATGGGAAAGATAATCTGGTCACAATGTGTCGTTTAGTGACAAAAGGAATTGCTTGGAGAGAAGACGGTTGACGATGCGTCAGTCAAAGACAGCCGCGTTGAGAACGACGAACCCAAAAGAGTACACCATTTCTTGACGATTGGAGGCGATTCAGAATCTGTTCGTCGGCACCAGCAATCAGCGCATTTCCAAAATCCGAGGAGAGTCCGCAGAAACGAGTTAATGTCATTTGAGAGAGGAGACTTCGACGCGTCATATAGGGTGGCGAAAAATTCCGTCCCCTCGGATTTTCTCACTATCGGCACGGTAAGTTCAGCTTCTTTTTCATCATGAGTCTTAAACAGAGACAATTCATGTTTTAAGCCAATATTCTCGGTATAGTGTTCATTAGATCACTCAAATCTCCAAAAGCTCTCATTGATTCAATCATAATTCACTCTATATCACACTATCACTGTATAAAACGTCTGATTGGAATTATTTTCGGCAAAATCATACCCCGTGCCCCCTCACCGAAAATTTCAAATATGCCTATTTTCGATTAATAATCACACTTTTGATGAAATTTTGTGATTTTGAGGGCGAAAAGAAGCTGCCCATTTTGGCCCGATCCAGCCCATTATTTGTTTCAACACTTCACAAAGATCCTTTTTTCTATGGTACTTTTGAGAATTCACCAATAGTCTTCACAGCCCCCCCTGCTCTTGAGCGGGGGGCTGTGAAGACTATCCGACATTATGAAAAAGTGTCTGGAAAAAGGATCGGGTGAAGTGTAGATGAATTTATATCTCCAAAACCCGGTCTCAAATCGAAAAATAATTGCAAAAATATCGTGAAATGGAGTTAAATCAAGCAACTGTTAAAATATTGGAGGGGGGCACGGGGTCGGATTATGCCTTATTTTCCTCTCTTTTCCTGTTTTTTATTCGAAATAGGCAAAAGTCTGTGATTAGTTGGCAGAAACGGCGGAAAAGGAGGATCTCGATCTTACTTTCCTCGAAGGTTGGTTTGGCGAATGTAATCACGTGAATCACATATTCTAACTTATTAAAACCCGATTACGTTATGAAACAGAAGATAGAAGCTTTGATCAACGTCTCATCCACGATTCAGGAAGTCCAATTGATAAACGCTAACCAAGAATGAAAAAGAGCAATTCTGTGAAAACGTGCAAAGCTTCACTCTTTTCTCGAAATTCAATCTAATCCCTCAAATCTGAACGAATTCCACACAGTATCTCCGCCTTTTGACTTTCGATCGCCAATTTGAACGAGATAAGATTGAAATCGACTCTCTGTCGACCAATAGCACAGTTTCCATGGATTAACATCGTTTTCCCGCATAAGTTAGCAGATAGGCGTCTGTCATCTTTCATTGTCAGGACGATCAAAGATCCTCCTATTCTCTCTGACAACGATGATATTCACGTATTTTTTGCGAATTCATGCTGTTTTCGTCTCATTGAATCAGTTTTTTCAATGGTTTCCTCAATCAAAGAGTAAATCATTGTGAAAAATTGAAGTCAACACTAGAAAAACAAGGTATTTCGTGAATAAGGCTATACAAAGGTGAAATGTGAACACTAATCTAACCGTTGGCTCTGTTTAAGCCTCTATCTTGTATTTATTTTTGTCTTCATTCACTATATTGGCAGAAACGTTGAGGGGACGGAATTATTCGCCACCCTATATGAGATCTCAATCTTCAGTGAAAGTCACTTTTGTTCCCAGCAATTGTGTGATGGATTGACACTCTTCCACAAGACGGTGTCCATAATAATCATCTTTGATGTTCTGTTCCATCTGTTCGAGTGTGTCTTCGAAGCCTTCCGAAAGCAGAGCTTCAATCATCTGTTTCCCAGATTGGACACGTGTTGGACTTTGATATATCCAAAAGACGATCCATTTCTGAATGTTGTGGACAAGATTTTCACGATGGTTGAATTGGTCAGCAGTTGCAGTGAGGTTAAGGTCTTCGAGAGATCCATGAGATGCGAGATCGACGCACTGTTCGACGATTTCGACGAGATTGTCCATCATCGTTTCATTTCCTGAAATATGCAGTGTGTGGCGGTTTGGGCTTGGTTGCAGGAACGAGATTTAAGACTGAGTGAATAGTCAACGGACTGGATGATCATGCAATGAATGTGGGTGACTGTGGAATCTAGTGAATGCGGGGCACATCCAATTTCGACGAGAAAAATGAGAAGTGTGGCAGAGATGTCCAAAAGTCGAGTTTGGGAAAGATAATTTGGTCACAACGTGCCGTTCAGAGACTCCAGGAATTGTTTGGAGAGAGGACGGTTGACGATGTGACAGTCAAAGACAGCCGCGTTGAGAACGACCAACCCAAAAGAGCAGACCATTTCCGGACGATTGGAGGCAATCCCAGAATCTGTTCGTCCGCACCAGCAATCAGCGCATTCCCAACATCCGAGGAGAGTCCGCAGAAATCATTGTCGAGTCACTCGAGAGAGGTTGCTACGACACGACAATTGAGATGCAAACATTTACAGCCGGCATGGGTTTAGTATAGCTGGTGGTTTTGAAATATGTCTGATGCAACGAGTTTAGTATGGCTGGTTGTGGATTTATGAAGAAATGTGGAAGGTAGCACAATAAAGTATTCTAATATGGTAAGGATAAGATCCCCAGAGAGGGTGTCGAAGTGACAACACTGCACAAAATCCACGGAAAGTATCAAATCCTCCGAACAAGGTTGATCAAAAACATTCACTCTTTTTTCGCTCTATGGATGCGGATTTGACAAAATTATGTGTTTATGACAAAACAAAGTTCAAAACTGAAAATAATCTAAATATTGTGAACTTTAATGTCCTGTGAAGTGATTGTTTTCATGGATTTCTGATTTTCGCCTCACTTTCTTGAAGGGCCCATCCTCCACTGACTGTTCCACATCTCGCTATTGTTGTGAAAAGAGATGACAAGAGGGAAATAGAACGTTTTAGTATGTTCTAACCCCCAGATGATCAACTTTTTGTGTTCTGTCACAACCAGCTATACAAAACCACAACCAGCTATATTAAACCACCACCAGCTATACTAAACTTCACCAGCTATACTAAACTCATGCCCAAGGTTCTTCAAAAATGTCGTAGCTCTGTCTTGGAGGGCATTGTCGAATGGGTATTCATCCTTCACGAGGGCAACAAGTGAAGTGCAAATTGTCGATTTGTCCTCAAATGACAATTCCGAGTTCATCACGAAATTTAGGAATGGTTCACGATCTGGATCGACAGTTGGATGTGAATCCTGTGAACGAGTCAAATATGCAGTACAGGGTGCGTTTAAAGTGATGAGTGTAGTTTCCATTGTTCAGTGAGTCAGATCATCCCATTGTTGTTGTCCGACACTCAATCCAATACTCCATCCCATGGAAGGGGAAGTAGTTGCTTTGAACCCGATCAATGATGACAGACTGATTGTTCCCCAGGAATTCCATTCAAATGCGGACTTTTCACTCGAAATATTCCTGAATTACAGTCGGTCGGACTGTTGAGTAATTTGTAACTCGTCACATCAAACGTGCCACTGTAGAATTCTTTGTTTTCACGAAAATGAAAAAAGTGTCAAACCTCCGTCTAAGTCGTGTGTCGGTATTCGATGTTCTTTCAAAAAGATCATTCAGAATTTCATAGAACATTTCATACATCGTTGTTTTGCTCATTCATCACCTGTCTTTGTCATCGTGCTCTGAGAGAATGAGGAGAGTACTCAATTGGAAAAAATGAGACAATATTGGACGATACCGTGTCAACGTATTGTTGACCTATTGTGCTGTGCGCATTCAATGGTCTCATGCAATCAGCTTGCGAAAAACGACGAATCAGTCGAGGAGGAGAAAAATGGTCTACTTTCGTTGAATCTGAAACTGGAGTGCTTGACACGATAAAAGAGGACTAGATAAGAGATATATCCTGAAATCAAACCTAAATTGTTGATAGAGAGTCTACAATAGCACATCGTTTGACGATCCAATCAACACATTCATCTGATTTCCTGAGACTCGATTCAATGCTGATCATCCGAATTGAGAGTTCTTCAATGATTGTTTGTTAAAGTGTGATGAATCTGTCCAATATCCACTAATTTTGATTTCACTCCTTGTCTCAATCTTGGAATCTACACTTTCAAATTGTATGTCGAATTAGTAAATTGTTTAAAGTCTCAAACTAAATCTGTTATTTGGATGATAAAAGACATCGTCCTCGTAGTCAAACAGGAGTTGACAAAGAGTTGTGATTCAAATCCCGTTCTAACTAGTGGATGGGATAACACCAATATATAGGCCTCAGGTTGAGAAAGTTACACAGGAAAGCTGACAAAGAGAGGGATACCTTGAGATTTCAACCTTGCTAATGAATATCAGTGTGTTGATTGGGTTGTCAAACGATGTGCTATTGTAGACTCTCTATCAACAATTTAGGTTTGATTTCAGGATATATCTCTTATCTAGTCCTCTTTATCGTGTCAAGCACTCCAGTTTCAGATTCAACGAAAGTAGACCATTTTTCTCCTCCTCGACTGATTCGTCGTTTTCGCAAGCTGATTGCATGAGACCATTGAATGCGCACAGCACAATAGGTCAACAATACGTTGACACGGTATCGTCCAATATTGTCTCATTTTTCCAATTGAGTACTCTCCTCATTCTCTCAGAGCACGATGACAAAGACAGGTGATGAATGAGCAAAACAACGATGTATGAAATGTTCTATGAAATTCTGAATGATCTTTTTGAAAGAACATCGAATACCGACACACGACTTAGACGGAGGTTTGACACTTTTTTCATTTTCGTGAAAACAAAGAATTCTACAGTGGCACGTTTGATGTGACGAGTTACAAATTACTCAACAGTCCGACCGACTGTATGACATTGATTCGGAATTGTCAGTTGACGACAGAACGACAGTTTACAATGCACTTGTTGATCTTGTGCAAGCTGAATACCCTTTTGACAATGCCCTTGAAGACAGAGCTACCCGATTCTTAAGGACGTTCAAATCTGACTGGAACGACAAAAAACTCGCAGCACGATTCGTCACTGATTTCGTTTCATCTGCCACCGGATCAGGTTCTGGCTTTGAGGAGAACATTTTCACTCTGCTGTCATCTCCTCACTCGTTTGTGGTTCTTTTAGCACTGTCGTTCCTAAACAAGATGCAATTCGTGTGCTCCTCGCTCGATGTTCGATATCATCTCGTGGAATCAAATGTCATCAGCAATATATTTCCGACTGTTCGACCTCACACACTGACAATCTCAGGAAATGAACATATAATGACAAATCTCATTAATATCATCAGAATCGTCTGTAACATCGCATTCGCTGATTCTGAGTCTTTCGATGACCTACCCGTCACTGTTGCAAACGACAAATTCAACCATCGTGAAATGATCTTTCAAAAGGTCGTGATGCCATCGTCTCTATTTGTGACGTTTCTGATCTCAAATCGGTACTTCTTAAAAGGAGACCTATTATCTTCGTTCATGTCTCTCTTGTACAAATTCCTTGATATATGTCCATTTCATCGTCCGACATTGGATTTTATTGTCGCATCTCCGATTGCGATGGCATTCTCAAGTTGTCTCTCGTTTATCGAAGACGGTGATCCCCTATCCGAGACTGTCTTCCACATCAGCTTATCACTCGAAGAATGGAAGGAAGAAGACTCAGAAGTGGTTCGATCTGGACAACAAATGAGACGAGCTCTGTTTTCGGAAGGCTTCGAAGACACACTCGAACAAAGATTGATGAACGACAAAGACGGACGTACTTGTCACCGTGTTGTCCAATTGTGTGACATCATCTCAAAATTGCTGGGATCGAATGAGAATGGCATTGGAAACGAAGACGAAGAAGAAAGTGAATTCGAAGAAGAATTCGGTGAAACCGAGAATGAAGAAGACACAGAAAACGATGAAGAAGAATTCAGTGAATCCCAAGATAAAAACAGCGAAGGTAATGAAGCAGACAACGACTGATTGCAGCTGAAAAACACGAATAGAAGAGATTGGATGGGTTGTTATCAGGGGTTTTGGAACCGGAGGAAATTATGGGTAAATCACAGTTGGTGGAGGCGGAAAAAGTTCACTTTTCGCCACTCTGACGCTTTGGGTGGTTCTTTTTTGAAAATAAAAAAAACACCAAAAGAGAATACGGAGAAATGGCGACTAAATCACAGAGAAGGTTGTAAACCTCATATTGAGCAAATGCGGAGCTGATCGTTTTTGCTCCTTTTCTTCATTTTTAAAAGTGTGAACTGGAAAAACAACTATCAGATTCAATATTCAAATCTCCACCTCTACCATTCTTTTTCCTCCATTTCCATAAACTTTCTCCGTTGTCAATGAAATCCTCGGCGATCAACACTCTCGAACGAGTGTTTGTTGAGCAGGGACACGGAAGTGATATTCGACTTTGGCAGCCGAACTGAAGTTTTCTGGAAGACATTAAAACAGAAATTTGGATTTTTCCTTGGAATATCATCGATAGCCATCTCGGAATGTCGTCATCTCAATCAGATGGTCGGATCTAGTCATGGAAAAGGACAAAATCACCAAATATCCCATTTTGAAACATATACTCGTTCTTGATTCTATATCTTCCGTCAAAAGAGGACCTATTACATCCGTCTGCACTTTGAAAAAAACTGGCAATAATTCTATATCCAAGCATATTACCGGCAGAAAATCTCCACTGTTTGATGAAAAATCGCCACATTTTCTGAATAGTCCGATGTGAATACAATCTACAGCAATCTGGGCGACATTTGCACTGGAATCGAAAAAGGACTCCAAAACTAGACAATTGAGTAATCACTATTTTCTCTTCACTTTTACGGTTTTTTGCTTCTTTCCATTTCAAAATGAGATATCTCGTTTTCCATATTAATTTATTTAAGGCTGGCCTCCGGTTCCAATACCCCTGGTTGTTATTGAGAAATGACGTTTGTCTCCAGTACTGTTCTTTTCGTTCCTTCCCACCTCACATGAATCTCTCTCTTTATTCAACAACGCTGAAATCGAGAAATGAAATGAAAACAATGAAGACTGAATCAAAACTATTCAAAAATATGGCCCACCATTCGAACACCCGCTCCATCCGTGACACCATCCCACAGCCTGTTTGGATACACGGTGCCCTTCACTTTGACCTTGAAATTAACTTTTGGTGTCCGAACTTCCAAGATTTGCCAAACATCGATTCTGTAATTGTCTTTGTTCAATTCCCCACTCGTCGAATACGAGAATGGGAGCGGATCAGATTGTTTCTGGGAATCAACAGGCTTCCGTGATCTCTCTGCTTCGTCGCCACTCTCTCCCTCAGAATCGCCCACTCTCTCCCTCACTGTCCTCACCCCCTCCTTCTCACACACTCCCCTCTTCACAATCGCCGTGTTGCATTCGACATTCACTTTCACAGCCATTCCCGGAGCGACCAAACTCGGCGCTGTTGTCACCCGAAAGCATCCTCTCTTTCCATCAAATGTGCTCACCATCCATCGTTCCGAATCCAATCCATTGTTCTGAATGACGAAGTGTGTCCTGTAGAGATTCCCATCGTTTCTTTCCAAACACTTTCCATTCTCCAGACCTGCTCCTGTCGTCCCACTCATCTCTCCGAAATCCAGTTCTGCTGGCCAAACTTCAAATCCACTCAATTTCGTGGCATGCTGAAGAATGCCTCCAATCGAGCTGGTTTTCACCACTCTCGTTCCCATCCCTTCTTGAAGAACGAAATCAGGATTCGGGATGGGTTGTGCTTTCGCAATCTCTTCTCCATTCACTCCTCGTTGCGATTGCGTGCTCGTGTGGATCACTGGACGAGTTCGAGTCTTTCCAGTCACTCCGACGAACGCTGATTTCGGATGGCTCTGCGACGTCGAGTCATTTTGCAGTGTTTTCATCGCCAATTCCACAGCCACTCGCGAAGAATGGGTCTTGCCAGACAGAGGTGTCTGGTTGGATGATTGTGGGAGATGAGGGAGAGCGAGCGATGCGTCGGTCGTTTCAAGGCCACTTGATCTGTCCATCCAACTCTTTCCTGACTTTCGAGTCGCAACAGAATCCACACTCATTCCGACTGATCTTTCCATCCTTCGACTCTCCTTCGTTTTCTCCCCAACCAACACCGGCGACTTGCTTCGAGTTGCTTTCAGTTGCGACATCGCCAACCAATTCTCTTTCGAATCGACGGAGAATCGGAGAAGAGGCGAGCCGCGTCGATTGGCTGTGTTTTGCGTGGAGGCTGTTGCGGTTGTTGACGAGACACTTTGGACTGAGTGGCGGAGTGTGTTGAGTGGAGGAGAAAGGGTCTTCGCTCTCCTCTTCTCTCCCACTCGCTCCTCCTTCTTCCCGCGTCTCGCTGCTTCCTCCAACTCTGCTGTGATGTCTGTCGGAACGAATTGCGACGATGTCATCTCCAATCGAGCTCGCTTGACAACTGATCGTGAATCTGTCCTCTCCTCTTTCTGCTCCGAATATCTCAACCCTTCCTCCTCTCTGCTTCCCCAGTAGCCAAGATGGCCCTGTCCCGGTCGAAGGTAATCCCGTTCTGTCTCCTCCTCGCTGTGTGTCGGAGAGCCAACTGAGCCTGCACTCCCCTTCTTCTCTCCTCCGCCTTCCATCACTGAAAGCGTCGTCAGAATCTCATTCACTTCTGCTGCTTGGATTCCAGCTGGTTTCTTCATCACATTTGTCTGTTGGCGTTGAAGGAGCGATTTCTGCGATCGTCGACTCTCGCCACTCTTCATCAGCTGAGTCGGGTTGTCTTGTGTGCGACCTGGAGATTGGGAAACTCTGATTTTGGAGTGATCAGCTTGCGTCTTCATCTGTTTCACAACTTTCTGGATTCGGTCTTCGAACATTCCGTATCCATCCGCATCGTTCTTCGTCGCTTTTCCAGCTTCTGACAACGCTGACTCCATCGACACGGAGTTGTAGATTGAGACGATGTGAGAAGCGTCGTTCACAAACAATTCCTTCAACACCATTTCTCTCTCCTTCCGCTGAGCAGCGACGAGCGGAAGAAGATTCTCCTTTTTGGCTGTCCCAACATTCTTCTTCGATTTCTGGTTTTCGGAAGGGAGAGAGGCCAGATGGCTGGTGACAGCGGAGTAGAGATCAGGGAGTGAAAGTGGAAGAGTCGACGCTGAAGACGTCACGGGGAACAGCGGCTTTACATCGGAATCTCCACACATCCCAAAACTCCTTCTCTCCATCTTTCCAAATCCCTCGCTTCCACAGAACGGCTCTTCAAACGGGATGAAGCCACCTCGTCTCCACTGCGACGACAGCAGTTCCTTGATCGTCCATTCCTGCGCGCTGATCCCACTCACCAACAAGTTCAGCGTCGAATTCATCTCAAAAATCACATTCAACGCTGGCCCGTACAGCGGGTCGTTTCGAACCGCGTTGACTTGGAGTGAAGGAAGTTGGGATTGGGCTGCATCCAACGAGAGTGTTTGTGGGCCAGCGAAGTACGTGGCGCGACGTGGGAGAGGCTTCTGTTCATTCTGGGCAGCTGCAGTGGGGATTGAAGCTGTGGATGCTGTTTTTCCTTTTGCCGTTGCTGTTGCGGTCTTCTCTCCGCCTTTCTTTGATGTCTGGTTGTCCTTCTTTTCTGGGAGTTCTTCTTCATACATCCGCTCCTGCCCAAACATTCCACCCAACACATTCAGCACTTGCTGCTTCAGACCTTCTCTCATCCGAACATGCAAAATCGTCTCACTCACTTCGTCCAGCGCCGACGAGAATCCGCTCCACATTTTATCGATGTAAGCAGACAGAAGAGTCCCCAATCGACTCAACGCCTTTTCATTTCGAATCGAATACACATACGAAGAGAGCATCCCGAATTCGAAGAGTGTGAGTAGCAGCATCGGAGGCGGTGGAGGATGTTCGACGAGTTCAGAATAATACGCCACTGTCTGGGTTGGTTTTGGTCCAAACTGCACAGAGCCTGTCTCTGTTTTGTCTTCCATCACAACCAGGTCAGGATGTGGGATGGGAATCTCCCCGTTTACAATCTTCGCCAGGATTGACTGCGGGAGATGCATGTCTTTGAGGTAGGCGGGAAGGAACTTGTCTCTCACTGATGATGGTTCGTATTTCAGCAATTCCGGAAGATACGGCGACCACACAGGACGCGAATCGGAGACAGCAGTCGAAGGGATTTTGGTTGGTGTGATGTCTGGGACTGTTTTTTCGGGTTTTGGAGATGAAGTTGTGGATTTTGGGATTTGAGGTGGTTTGATGGGCGAGAGAGGGTTGGATTGGGGCGGCTTGGAAGGGTAGGTGGCGGGAAGAGTCCAGTCGAGGTGGGCGTTGGTGCAAGGAACAACAGAAAGATGGAGAATCGACGACGATGACGAAATGAGTGAGGAGGGAGGTTCCGAAGAGGGGGCGGGTCGAGCAGTGGAAAGGATTGAGAGGTCCCGCTTTGCGTTTGTTGGTGTTGGAGAGCGAGATTGTTGTGGAGTCGTGAAATCAGCGAATTCCGAGTTTGATCGTGTATCTCTCGTGGCACTCTGAACCTGTTCTGCAGACAGCGGGACACAGATCGTCAGAGGTGGCGGCTGTGTTGGTGTGGGAGTGATGGAGAACGCGTTGCTATGCTGCCGTCCCTGCGACGACATGAAAGCTCTCAGCATCGCATCCTTCTCGTCCAGTCTTCTTTCTGATTCTTCCTCTCCTTTCCCATCTTTGCCCTGTCCGCCAATGTGTTCTTTTCGACTGGACGAAGCATACATATTCACAATCATCTGGCGAGCGACATCGGGTGTGTGTGTCAACACACTTGCCACTCTCGCTGGAGATACAACACTTCCAACTGGGATGATATCCGAAGTCCCAAAGAATGAAACGCGAGAAGCAAATGGAGTGAGTGTTGCGAGCGGCTCGTTTTTGTTGAATGGGGCATGTCTGGACGCTTCTGAACCGCCTCTGGTGTTTGGCTCGACTGTTTGAGATTGGTTGACCATTTCAACGAAGTCGTGTTTTGCGACAGTCAGGCCGAGTGATGGAGGGATGGTGGGAGACGAAAATTGTTGGAGAGCAAGTGGGAGGCCGTCTTCGCCGTGTCCGAACAGCGCGGGGAGAGGACGAGATGTGAGAGAGACGAGAGATTCGACGTCAGAATGGCTGAGAGATGATATGCTCGCTGGGCTTGGACGAGTCTGGCTTGCGGTGATGGGATGGAGAGTTGAATGGAGAGGGAACGAACACGCCAACACTCCATTGTCGATTTTCGACTGTTCACCCAACTCCACATCTCGTGGAAACTGCGAAACATCCGATTGTGGAGTCGAGATCTGGTAAGCACTGGAAGGAAGAAGGTGGGATGGCGAAACGTCTTCTCTTCCTTCTCTTCTGGGCTCGTCCATTCGTTGAATGTCGACAGTCGACACTTTCGCGACAACATCGTAACAAACATCTGTCGCTTGGGAGTACAGCGGGCAGAATGCGACGAGTGGTCCATTCTCTGAGATCAGACGCAGAAGGTGAACTGAATCAGGTTTGTCTGGTTTCACATTCTCGATGTCGGGCGAACTTGAGATTGAAGGGAGGACTGGGGTGTTGGTGTCGGCTGTCGATGGGAGAGAGAGGAATGGATGGGTGACGACATCAGCAGATGAATAAAGAGTGTGCTGGTTGGTCGTGTTTCTTCTGTTGAGTGGATACAACTTCGTGACTGCTTTCGTCCTCATCATCTCAAATCCTGATCCATCCTGCCTCACAACAAACAGACGAGGCAACACAAAAGCCCTGATGGAGCTTGGAATCGAAGGAGGATCATTCGGACGAACAGTTGCCTGATACAAATCAGAGGCAAGTTGAACTTGATGGTCGTGGAGAGCTGACAGACGAGCGACCCAGCGTTGATCAGCGAGAGAGAGCGGGAGAGGTGAATCGTCGTCTCTTGCTGACACTTGGTACGGTTGAGGGGAGAGCGTGGATGCGTCGTTATTTGGTGTTGTCTGTTGGCCTGGCAGCTGCGATGGTTCGATGGTGATTCCTGCAATTCCTGATTGTTCCTTATTTTTCTGGATTTGGGCAACACGTTTGAGCTTTCGGAGAGCTTCCAATTCCTTCTCTTCGCGATGTTCTTTCATCTGCTTCATCTCTTTCAATCGTTTTTCCATAAACTCCAACGAATCCCTGTCTTCCATCCCGCTCGTCGACAGAATACTCTCAACAAGCGCCTCTTTCTCATTCTTCTGTGTCTTCCCCTCACCTCCCATTTTCGTCTGTCCAAACTGAACAGGATTGAACGCTCCAGCTACTCTGCCGACAGGAGCGGCTGTTCGCATGTTTCTTGAGATCAACCACTGACTTGTTCCATCCACCGACATGAAGAAGATCCGACGTGCAGTGAGTGGCTTCTTCGACATTGTGGGAGGAGGTGTTGGGACAAGGCTGGGCGGACTCGTTGTGGTGATCGAGGGAGGAGGTGGTATTGACGAAGGAGAGGGTTCTGAGTGTGGGTCGGTTTTCGAAGGAAATGAAGGCGGAACGATTGTTGGGAGTTCTGTCGCTGTTTGAACGACATTGGCCACGCTCGACGGCTGGCTTGCTGGTGCTGAGATCGGCTGAGCACGTTTCGAAGGTCGAACAGTGACAGCTCCGTCGTTTGAGTTGAAGTGGAGAAGAGGAAGACGAAACGTCGGTCCCATGGCTGAAGGGATCGGACGAGAGGGATGTTCGACAAACACAGAAACATTTCCAGTGTTTGTGAAATGAAGATGAGTGTTGTCTGGCTTGCTCAACACAACTTTCTGCGTCGCCTCGATCCATTCCAACACAGCACCATCCGCCATGTGAACGACGACTTTCTCTCTCACCCAGTTCGACGTCGCTTTCACAGCTGCCTCGCTTCTGAACAGCTGTCCAATCGACTTATTCACCAAATGAACGACAACCCTCGGCGAGTTCTGATGTTCCACGCAGACGATCGCTTTCATCGGAACAACCCAACCAGACTTTGCTTCATATTCAGTGAGAAGGGCTTCGTCATCAGCAAACGCGAAGGTGTGTGAGATGCGAGTTCCGTCTGAATGATGTACGATTCTCTCGCCTGTGTTGTGTTGGATCACCATCACTCCATCTGCGCGCGTGAGGATCGTTCCTTTCGCTTCGGAGTTTGAAACTGTGACAGTTTGGGCTTTTGGGAGAGAGAGGATGGTGTTGGGAGTGAGTGAACACGATTCGGAGGAGGGAGCGATGAGAGACGAAGCAGGACATGGGAATCTCGATGGGAGTGTTTGGATGGTTTTGGTGAGTTTGGTCCGTTGTGTGCTTGAAGGTTCATTTGAGTCGTCAGAATGAAGCGGTTGAGGCGCTTCTTCGTCCTCCCCAACCATCTCCTCGCTCGAGTCCACCACAATTTCCGCTGGGAACACAATCCCATCAAAACACTCCTTGACCATCCGATCCTCCTCGCTCACAGCGTCTTCCGGGACGATTGGAACGCTGAAGAGAGGACGAGCAGTGGACTCGCCAGATTCGTTGAGTGTCATCCATTCGTCTCCGTTGCACACACTCACATCTCCATTCGGCATCATGATTCCGACTGTTCCGGACGAGCTCTTCACAATGCACGAACCCATCCCGACAATGATTCTCTCCGTCTCGAAAAACGGAGTGTGTGGGAAGAGGGTGGGGAGAGGAGAGGAGATGAAGGGACGGAGTTCGGATGGGATGTTGATGGAGGGATTGCGGGAGAGGACGAAAGATGATGAGGCGGTTCGGACGGGAGCTGGAGCTGCGCCATGCACGGTTCGGGAAATCTGGTTGGTTTGCCCTTCCTCGCCTTCCACAGAGTCAACAGAGAGCTGTTCGGTCACTTCTGGTGGAAGAGACAACAGCGCTGATTCTGTTTTTCGGATGATTTGAGAGAAGTGGAGTGTGAAACAGCGTCGGAAGCACTCTTTCTCTTCCGAACTCCAAGTTGATGGAGATGGTTCGTTTGCTGGTTGAGGATCTTTCTCAGCAGCTCCTTTCTTCGTTGGTTCTTTCACAGCTGGCTTGCCTTTTGGAATTGTCTCTGGGATCTCTTCTTTTCTCTTCATTCCACAAACTGTCTCATTCTTTCGGAATCGTTCAAGATCAGTCTCTGCTTTCTTCGCTGCAAATCGACGAGCGGCATCGACAACAATTCTGACAGTGTCTTCTCTCTTCTTCCTCAACTCCGAACTCAAAATCACTTTCCGATCGTCCAAAGTGCTCTTCTCTCCTTCTTGACATGGAACAGCATGATGATTCAATTTGACACGGCCAGTTGTGCAGCATACAGCCACTGTCACTCCATCGTTCGTCGAATACGACACTTCCAGACCACCAGAGCAGGTTGGAGTCTTCTTGTTTGAGACGACGCCATGGATTCGCATGGAAGCGGTGGTTCTGTCATTGAAGGAGGATGTGAAGTGAGGTGGGGTGGTGAATTTGATCTGGACGGGTTGGGAAGTGGATGGGAGACGAGAGAAGGACGATGGATCTGACATGCTCCCGTTTCTCTCTAACTTTCCTCCTTTCTTCTCCTCTTCTTTCTCCTTTCCTCCGCCCTGTAGAGCATTCACAGTGTCGTTGTTGATCAGATTCCTTCTCAATACAGTCGAAAACAGCGCTTGAAGTGGATTCTTCATAATTCTGCGAAGATGGTAAGCAACATCGGCAGATGGAGTGAGTTTGTTCAAACTGGACTGCGAGAACTGATTGGCAACGAATGCAGAGCGCATGAAATCTTCGTTCTCAGTTGGAAGGAGTGAGAGGTCGATGAGGGACTTGTTGGAGATGTTGATGGTCGAATAATCGAAAGAGGAGAGCTGGAGAGATGTGAGTGATTCGAATGTCTTTGTGAAAGCTTTGGCGAATGTGGAGAGTGGTTGTTTGGAGAGTGCTGGGGATGAGAGCATTCTGACGAGGGAATGGATGAGAGGAGAGAATTGAAAAGAAGATTTGATCAATGTTGGATCAGTGAGAGGGTTGGGAAGGAGAGGGAATGGGATGATCGACGATTGGGGTGTGGATGCATGAAGATCAGTGGTTGATGCATGCTGACTCGTCGATGCTTGGAGAAGAGCTGAAGATGGCTGTCGACTCTTCATTTTGGTTGACGGGGAGCTTGGAATGGAGGGAGATGAAGTCGGAGAATCAGTGCGAGCGGCGAGAGGTGGAAGTGTTGGAAGATTTTCACAAAACTTTGCCAATTTTTCTTTTTTCTCCGAAACTCCGAGTTTTTCCGGTTGTTTGTCTTTTGCCTTTCCTTTATCCTTTCCTTTCACATCCTCCTTAACCTCTTCCACAGGTCTCTCCGAGATCAGTTTCTCGGTCTCAAGCAATTGATTCACAGCGGCTGAATAAGACGAGTTCACGAAGCTCATTGGAACGGTGTCAGCAATTTCTGATAAACACTCCACGAATGCTGTGAGAGAAGGTGTGAGTGGGGTTCGGTTGAAGATTGCGGAACGAAGAATTGATTCCAGATCGCTGGTGTCTGTCTTCTCCTCCCCAAATTTTTCTTTCATTTCGTCTAACAAGATTTCCTGCGTCTCTGCACTCAGTTCGATGGGAGGGAGTTGAGAAAGAACAGCCAACACTCCCCTCTTCCTCAAGCTGAAGACGTGTCCTCGTCGATGAATGGCAATCACCGAAGCTTCCACATTCTTCCCCACTCTTTGCAGTGTGCTCTTCAGTGTCACCTGAGCACGAGGAGACGCAAACGACGAAAACTGTTCGACAATTGGTGTTGGTCTCCGAAAAGTGGGGAGCGTGAATTTTGGGTGGATGGTAGCACGAGCAATCAACGCAGGCTTTTGTTGCGGCGTGTCTGTACCATTCCCTGTGGGTGAGAATGACCGATCTGGAGTGGGTGTCCCATCAAGCAATGGAGCCATGGAAAGAGTGGACTTGGTTCGGTTGTGGGCGGCTTGGGAATTGCGTTGTTTTGTCGAGGGGGTCATGACAGGAGTTGAGGGAACAGAGGAAATGCGGGACTCCATGCTGTTTCTTCGAATTGCCTGAGAATTCGCTTCCCATCGTCTTTTCATCTTCTGGACTCTTTCGTGATCCAGCGCGCTTCTCGCCCAATACACGCGATCGATCCCGCTTTGTCCCTCCTTCTCCCCAACACTCCCAATCGCCACCAACAATGAATCATCTGCTGGAAAATACATCGTTCGAACCGGCAAGTCAAACAGCATCAGATGTGACAGAATTCTCCCCAACACTTCCGGCGAGTGGTGTTCTGTCACGCGATACTCGCTTGGATCGACGACAGGTGGAGCGTAGACAGCTCGAAGTTGTGGGAACGAGTCGTTTGTCTGTGGTGAAGTGGGGGACTGTTGAGAAAGGGAGCTAAACAGTGTGGTCTTCGTGTTGTCGTTGTTTGTCATCAGACTGAACATGCTTTTTCGTCGCAGTTTGGAAGGCGAGGCGGCTTCGACTTGCGCTTCCATCAACTCGCCATCCCATCCAACTCCATGCGGAAACCCAACAAAATTGATGTTGTTCAGATTGCTGGCCAATGCCTCTGTTGACGCGAGAGAATCAGATGCCGAGCGAAGTGAGGAGACTGTCTTTCTTCGTTGAAGCATACCGGGAGGTCTTCTGTCACCTCCAGCGACAGGCGAGTTCTCTCCGACAGAATTGGAGTTGTGTGAGATGAACAAAAACGAGCCGAGCACGCGTTTGTTGACTTGTTCGATGGGAGATGGAAGAGAGAGATTGAGTGAGGAGTTGCTGAATGACATGGGTGTCGCTGAACCAGGTTCGGGAGTATGCCAAGTGGGCGACACAGGTGACTGACTTTGTGGAGACAATCCCATCAGAGAAGAGAAGAACTTGACAGGAACGAATTGACGACCCGACATCGTTGAACGAGATGGAGACACGTGCATGTTGTCCAGTTGTGCTGTGTTCGAGCACAACATCTCCGAAAATGCAGCACAAAGCAGAACACGAAACAAAGCGCTGTTTTCAACGCCTTCCTTCGCTTCCCGCTTCTCTCCGACCTCCACCGGTCCAGAAGCGACTTCAGGCATGTTGTTATCTCTTCGTCCCAAACTATACTCGTCTCCAGGCATGCCTTCGTTGGTTTCGGAGTGAGGAGAGGGAAGTGCGGTTTCAATCGGTCCATCATTTTGATTCTTTGGAAGAAAACTCAACGAATTGTCTTTCAGAATTCCGGAAAGAACTTCTTCTGTCGCAAATTTCAGAAATCCACGAATTTCGGCGAAGTCACCGCTGATGTCGTTGAGTGTGAGCATGTCGGGAGGGCGTGGAATGTTTGGGAAGGCAACAGCACTCATCGCAGCCACTTTCTTCATGTCTTTCGTCGCCATACGAACAGCTTCGGCAGTGTTGAGAATCAGAGCCTTGAAATTGGTCAGTGATGGAGACTGGGAGAGGTGGACGATGAAAGGTGATGGAGGGTTGGATGAGAGAAGCGAAGAGGAGTTCTGACTTTCTGCGTTTGGGATGACAAGAATCGGGAGAAAGATCGACGACGACAACTGATTCGCATTCACGGCTGCCTGGAGAGGGAACGAGACGCCATTCGACATGTTGATCTGCTGAACCACACTCGTCGTTGTGAACTGATTCGTCATCCAAGCACAGCGTCCCATTTTCGCATCCGAGTATTGTCTCTTCTGCTGTTGAACAAGCCCAGTGAAAGTGTGAAAAGCGAGTGGAGATGTGACGAATGAGAAAGCTGAAATCAGATTGTCAAACACAAAGCTTGGAGCGTGCACGATGAGTGTTTCTTGTGTCATCAGCGTCGGACCACGAGCAGGAGAGATGCTTTTCCGTTTCTGGGTCTGTCGAGACTGCGGCAGAGGCGACAAAGACTTGCTCGGCGGCTCCAAGTTCGGTGTGAGCGTCGGTGCCTGGTTTGGAGTGTTTTGGGATGTGAATGATTGGGAGGGGAGTGTCTGGAGAGCTTGAATGGCAGTCGCTGACCGTTTTCCTCGCTCTTCCTCCTTTTTCAACTTGGAAGATTGCACCGAACTGCTAAAGAAGTTCTGAAGTTGCTGGATTTGCTGTGTCATCCCTGCGATTGATGGAAACACAAACACTTCCATGTTTCCGATTCCACAATTCGCCATTTTCACACTCAACTCGTTCGCCCCAACCACACCGAGTGGATTCTCAGCTGTCGTCCCAAAAACTTGATGTCTGACTGTCCCAAACCCAAAATCGTTTGGTGACGAGAAAATGGAGTTTGGAGTGGGCGAGTAGAATTGTCTTCGAGAGGCGATGATGGAATTGATTGTGGATTGTGAAGTGTTGATTGATGGTCGATCAGCGGTTGGGGAGAGTGGGAGAGGGAGAGTGAGTGGAGTGAGTGCAGAATCAGCGCTGGGAGCGAATGCTGAGATGAACGAGGCTGCCTCAAGAACAGTGGCTGGTTGGAAGAGGTCTGTTGCCTGTCCATCCATTTTGTTGAGCATCGACATGTAAACTTCAACAACCTCCTTCCTTTCCTCTTTCCTCTTCCCCAAACCCTTCCCACTTCCCCCAAACGACACAGCTTCTCTTAAAGACATTCTTGTCTTCCGGATGAACGATGGAATGAGGACAGTTTCGTCAGAATTCAACAATTTTGGAGGAAACTCAACGAGAAACGACGCCGCAGCGTCAAGTTGTTCATCTCTCGTCTGATCCTTCTTCTGTGCCACTGTCTGCCTCTGAACGTGTCCATATCGAGTCCCACCAAGCGACATGGTCGCTCGATGCTTTCCTCTCGATTTCTGGCTCTGAACTGAACGAGGACTTGATTCGGCAGTGTGATCGTTTGATTTGATTGGCGTGTTTTCTGAATTTCGATTCTTTTGATTCGCCAAACGAAGAACTGTCGTTTTCCAGCTTTCTTTCTGCTTCCCACCAATCCCTGGTAGGGACGCCATCGATGGACTTCGAGATTCGCCGACACCAAAACTGGAGTGGCTGGCGAGGTCGAACGTTTGTTGTGTTTTGGGTTGGGCGTTGGCAGGTTGTTTTGGGCGAGTTGGGGAGGAGTGTTTGGAAGTGTTTTGGATTTTGGCTTTGATTCGGGAAGCGTGGCGGGAGTTTGTTGGTCGAACGGTGTTATGGTTCGCATTTTGGAGTGACGTGAGAAGAGAGTGGAGGATTTCAGCTTCTGTTCGTTCGATATCTGTTTCTTTTCCGGTGTCGATTGATGTATTTCTTTTTTGGTCTTCTTTTCCTGCCTCACTGCCTTTCATATATTGTCGTGAATTCCCAAACCAGGTGCTGTTCCCATTGAAAGGTGGTCTCGAGGCATTGCCCCATCGATCCGGCTTTATACTCGTTTTATCAGATGATTCATTGGCGGTAGCACCGGAAGGTTCGGTTTCATCACTTTGTAGTGGCTGGGGGTTCGCAGCTTTTTGGCCAATTTCTTTCCGCAATTCCTGGAGTATGTCTTTCTTGATATCATCCTCTTCTTTCCGGCGGTCGAGCTCTTTATTAATGCCCTCAACGATTTCGTTGACAAGTTCATCCCCATTTTTCGCTCGATAGAGAATGGTCGGCCGATCTTTTGACGTCAACGACGGTCGTGGTAACGCTGGCAGAACTGGACAAAAACGAAGAATTGAGGTTAGCCCATCTTTTGTAGTGTCTGAATCTGCTGATAATTTATCGCCGACTTTTTCCAAACCAACCATGGATTGATTGATCTCCATTGGATGTTGGGCCGGTTGCACCTCATTATCAAGTTCGACACCATCAACAATCTCAAGAAGGAAGAGCTGGAAGACAAATGTCAGCTCGTCAAGACCTGACGGTCCTTCCGTTCGCGATTCGATGAAGGCGTAAAGTTGGTCGAAAAGAGTTGCTTTTCCATCCCCATAGTCAGTGAAACTGTCCAGAACTGACCATCCGAGGGCACTTGTGTCCTGAACAGGCTTCTTCAGGAGTTCTTGGGCTTGTTGGGAGAGAGAAAACGGTTGGGCAGGTGCCTTGGTTGAGGCCCCCTTTCCGCCATCCTTCGAAGGTGCTATGCCTGTGGCTTTTGGTTTAGCGGTTGACTCTCCTCCAGTTGGAACAAGAGGAAGGGCAGGGAATAGTTCTGTTGTGTATGAATTGGAGGCGAGTGATTGAAAGTTTGGTGGAACGTGGGGAACGTGATAAAAGTTGATAATTCCGGACAAATTCAATGATATGTCCATTAGTGACTGTCTGAAAGTCGCAAGAGCTTTGGTAGATGCGGGAAAGTGGAGAACGATGATCGTCTGTCTTCGAGTGTTGATCTCAGATTCTTGAAGTGTCGCAAGATCAGTCGGTGATTGTTGAAATTGTGAAGAGATGATAGCTTTCGAAGCTGAAGATGCAAGTTTCGGCTCCTTTGCAGGTTTCTTCGAGGTGGCTACGGTCGATTTGGTCTTGGGCTGTTGAATGGTTGTCTGTGAAGAGAGATTATAAGAGGGGGATAATTAGTTTGAAATGAAGATAATCAACGAACACACCGATGATTGGGAGTTTATGAAGGATTTGATGGCACTTAAGCATGCTTCAAGGTCGGTGTCAAAGTCATCAAGAGTTTCGTCAGTATGTCTGATTGTTGATTCAGAAGACTGCACAACGTCTGTATTCTGAATGACAGAACAAGAAAAATGAAGTTGGTTGAATAATGTTTGGGATACCTTCGGCTTTTGTGGATGAAAGTCAATGATTGTCATTGACAGATTGTGAGGAGAGGACAGACGTGTTACAATGTTTGAGATGGCAACATTCGATCCTTCCCCGAGAAGGATGAACGGTTCCGCCATGTTGGAGCCAGATTCACAGAAAAAATAAAAAAACGTGGTCCCATTGATCAACGGTTTAATTGTCAAAGCCTGCTTCCTCAATTCGAAAAGACCCTCATGCTTTTCACACACATTAAAAAGATTCATCGACGAAGATTGAGATTCGATGAGGCAAAAACGAGAGTAGTGGGGAGGCGAGATGAAAGATGACAATATTTGAACCCAAGGAGAGGGGAGAAGAGAAAATGAAAAGAAGAAGAAGGAAATCTAGTGGCATAAGAGCAGTATAAGATTGTTGACGAACAGGAAGAACATGTAGAGAGAGAAAATGAACTTCAGTCCGAGAAAGTTCAGACAAGGTGGAAAAACTGGGAGAGGCTCGAGTTCTCGAGGAGATCTCGATGAAAGGAGAGGCAATATGCACATGGACGGATGCTAACTCAATAGCCAAACAGTTTGGGTTGGAATAACTTAACACGCGTTATGGCATGATCTCATGCCTGACTCACATTGACATCAAATCACCTTCATTGATGCAGACTGTGCTTATAATCATAATATCTGAGACATCGAAGCATCATGCCATGTGAAACAAGAAGACTGACCATTTCGAGTCTAAACCATGGTTTTGGTCAAAATATGGGTTACAGTTAAACTCATTCAACATCCATCACTACTCACTATTTGATCATGATTCTCCTCCTCCTTGCCACGTTTGTTTTCTCGGCCGAAGACGATGATGATGTTCTCTTCCTTGAGTACGGTGGGAAGAGCAAGACTTGCATCGAAGAAAAATCGCCTTGTCATTCGCTGGACATTGCAGTTAAACACGCAAAGTGGACACATGTTACCGACATTGCTATTCAAGGTCACGCCGAACTGATTGGCGAAGTTACATTCGATTCGAATGCTGATCCTTTCAAAAAATCGCCAGCTGAAGATATCGATTACATGATGACAGTCGACGACCATTCCATCAGCCGCAATGCAGATCACTATGGTCTGACAGGCCACGGAACAATTGTGCTCAAAGGCACATCCAATGCGTATATGCACCTCTATCTCTCATCAACAACCAACTTTTTTCACATCTCCACGTCTCGCACTCCAGGCGGCGTAAAGAAGGAGTATGTGTTTCGTGTGGAACAGTATGGTATCCTTGAACTGATGTCCGCGCTTGTCGTGCACCCACTTGAAGTTCCGACGACCACAAAATTAACGAAGCTGACGCCGAAGTTCAAAACGGAAGAATGGGATCTGAAATCGGCAGCGATCGTCGTTGAGAAAGGAGCGTTGGTCATCCCGAATATGTTATCATCACTCATGAACTTGGCCGTCCTTGATCCAGAACTTGGTGTTCTGATTCTTAAGGACATCGACATTGAGAAATCGAGCGTTACGCTTTATCACGTGAACATGACATCACGGACGAGCCTTGTCCCGAAGGGTGTCTATTGTATGATACCAAATTCAACCACAGAAACATTCAACATCAATATTATTGGAGCTGGAAACGTACTGACGGACTGGAACCGCAAAATCGTGTCAATTGAGCAGTACCCTCTGGACTTCCATTTCACTGACAAGTGTGCTGCGTATGATTCAGATGACAAAGACAAGGTGTTTCGTCTGAACAAAACAGACGTGAAAACTATCAAATCGAACGAGTTTCAGTTCCCTGAAGTTGCCATCTCTCGCTCGAACCTCAAAATGAGCTCCAAATCAAACGGCAAGCTGAACGACGCTGGAGACCAACTTCTCGCCACGTTCACGTCCGAACACAACTCCCTGAATGTCGAAATCCTTCAGCAAATGAAAGTGAGCATTGCGCCTCGCTATCACACCGAAGAAGTTGAAGACAAGTTGATTCGCTGGCGCGAGATGACGTTTTACGTCGGATCAATCGAGACGGAGATGAACGAAGGGGGAGTGACGATCACACAATCGGGACAAGGTGGTAAAGCAGTGGCAGCTGTTCCTCGTGCAAAGGTGGGGATCAGTGGGGAATACACCGTGAAGATGGAGTTCAATGGCGCTGTGAGCTATGCTGGGTGTTTGTATTCTGGAACACGAAAGACAGTTGCCTTCGCATCGCTTGCTGTTCTGGTCGCTGTGCTGCTTGGATTCTAACGCTCGTTGACTGATCTATTTCTCATTTTTGAGACTGACTTTCACTATGACGTCGCGGAGGGACTTCTCCCTCCACGACTTTCTCTTTCGGTAAACCAGATTCTGTGATTCCCATTTCTGTTGAACGAGTGATGTTCCTGATTGTTATTTGTAAATTAACACAGTTGAAGAGATTTGATGTGTAGAGAAACAGCGGATGATGGTCTTGGACAGTCAAGCACGATTTTAGGGGCGATCGACTCACTTGAAGAGTTTACCTTCCCAATGTTTCTAAAAATGGGTCTAAATCGGTCAAGAAATCATGGATTATGGAAATGAGAGAGAGGGAAAAGATGACCGAAAGAAAAGAGTCTGTCGTTTGCGATTAATCCGACATTCTCACAGCTTGAAAGGGGACAAGAGTCTCCGAAATACGATTTGGAGTTCATCGTTGTGAGTGTCTAGAATCCAAGCAGCACAGCGAGCAGAAGAGCAAGCGATGTGAAGGCACCAGTTTTTCGTGCTCCAGAATACAAACACCCGACATATCTCACCTGATCACCGAACTCCATCTTCACTGTGTACTCCCCACTGATCCCCACATTTGCTCGCGGAACAGCTGCAACTGCATAGTCCGCCTGACCCGATTGTTTGATCATCACTCCTCCTTCGTTCATCTCCGTCTCGATTCTTCCAACGTACCACGTCATTTCATCCCAGCGAATGAGCTTGTCGTCGGCGTCTTCGGTGTGATAGCGAGGTGCAATGCTCACTTTCAGCTGGCGAAGAGCGGCGACGCTCAGGGAGTTGGTTTTGGAGGAGAATTTGGCAAGAAGATAGTTTCCAAGGTCACTCGATTGGCCGCCAGTTTTTGTGGAAAATTTGAGGTTCGAGCGGGAGAGTTCAACTTTGGGGAAGACAAACGCAGTTTTGGAGATGTTTGTCATGTCCGTGTTGTTCAGAGGAAACTTCTGAGTCACAAAATCCTCATAATCGTACGCAGCACATTTCCCAGAAAGATGGATGTCGAGTGGAAATTGGTCGATTCCAACAAGATCATCACTCGAATTCTTGCGTTCTTTTCCAGAAGAAAAACTTAGGATCTTGAATGTGTTCGGTGCATTCTCTGGGATCGAACACACAATTCCCTTCGGGACAAGGCTGGTGAACGAAGTGGCAAAGGGTTGAACAATGGCCACTTGGGATTCTGTGGTGTGAATGTTCTTCAAAATCAGAACTCCAAGTTCTGGGTCATACACAAACACCGGGTTGTTGGCTATTATCGTCCCGTTCTCAACGATGATCGCTGCTGATTTCTTGTCCCACGGTTCGGTTTCGAACTTCGACGTCAGCTTCGTGAATGTCGTCGTTGACGGGAGTTGAAGAGGGAGCACAAAAAGCAGGGTTTGAATGTCAAGAACACCAAACTGCTCCACACGAAACACATAATGTTTCTTTTCACCGCTGGGGGTTCTTGAGGTGGATAAATAAAATGCTGGACTGTGAAAAGTGGGATGTGGAATGTCTGAGGAGAGAGATAGGGTCATCGTAGTGGTGCTTGTGCCTTTGATTTTAATTGTTCCCAGACCAGTCAGACCGTAGTGGTCAGTGTTGGAGCTGAGGAAATGCTCACCGAGTCTCATTTTGAATTGGATGTCTGTTGAAGGAGTCTTTTTGAAATTATCAACACTTGAATCGAAAACAACTTCCCCAATCAAGTCAGCATGGCCTTCGATGAAGATTGAGGTCACATTTTCCCAATTTGCTTGCTTAATCGCTTGATCAAGTGAATGGCAGGCGGTTTCGGCTGTCAGGCACGTCTTGCTCATGCCACCGAATTCGAGGAAGATTGTATCACCGTCGGCCGAAAAAAACGAATGTTGTAAGGACGAGGAGAATCATTGTCGAGATTTGAGATCTGATCAAAGTCGGGAGGGGATTTGTTCAGCCCACAAATTTGTGACTAGTCAGTGGCATTGTCTTCTACGTCCTCCATCTCCATCTCAAGAAGTGTATCTCTGTTGTGCCTCTTGGGCTTCAACGCTAACAGGTCCAACTTCGTCTCCAATGCGATTCTTCTCAACTTTCACAAATACGCACGAAATGCACTTTTTCTCAGATACTACGTGGAATATTGCAAGAAGTACAACATATACAACGACACCCTCCAACAGAGAATGAAGAGTAAAAAAGCATTCTGCTCTTTTGTCTCCAATGCATCCGCCAATCCCGAAGTCGGTGGTCAGCCTTTGGAATCCTTTCTTATTCGCCCGATTCAGCGCATCCCTCGATACAACATGATGCTTCACGACTTGGCCGCTAATACCTGGCCTTCGCATCCTGATTATGATCCCATCCACGCAGCCGCCAATGTGATGCAAGAAACAGCAGCTTTCGTGGACGAAAGTGTTCATCGAAAGGAAAGACTGGACAAAGTGTTTGAGATCCAGGAGAAGCTCATCCCAGCCGAATATCAACTCGTGAAGCCTTCCAGAATCTTCGTGTTTCAAGCAGAAATGCTGAGTGTGGGGAAGACTGCTTACAATCAACTTCTGTTTTATATATGTATTTCAGACTACTGTCTGGTCACAAAACAAACGACCTTCAGCAAGCATCTGAAGATCCGATCTGAATTTCGTCTCGTTCCGCTGAAAGTGAGTGTGGTTGGCCCTAAATCCAGGAATGGAGACAACCAAAATACTATTCTTTCTTTCACCTCTCACGACGTTCGTCAGCAGCTGGAACTGTATCAATTATCATCAGCCCCAGATCCCCAACCATCATCAGATGACATGAAAGACGCCGAACGATACTCAGTGGGAGATTATGAAGGCCGCTATCTGGTTGAGATTGTGACGCAAAACGATTGGTGGATGTTGGACTTGGAAGAAGAAGACCGACGAAAGGACTTCATCGTCCGACTGATCGCGCTGGTTGGCCGACGAGTGTGGGAACTGCTCCAGACGAAGAGCCCAGAATCGGAATACGTTCTGAATTCTGCTCAAGTCGTCGGACCTCGTGCTGAAAGTGCGAGCCCATCGCGTCAAGTCAAGTCCACTACAGGTCGAATAACACACACAGGAAGTGAAGCACGACCAGCCAATGTTGTTGTTCAGCCAGGTACAGCAGCTAGTTCCTTTTCACTCTCTTCTGCGCTGAAGTCAGCGATGGAAGACATCGGATCTGATCCACCGCCCGCTCTTGCCACTCCACCCAACCAATCGTGGCGAGCATCGCTCAAACCAAATTCCCAGCCCGCTGGACAGCTCAGTCGAACTCCCCCTCCTCCTCGGCTTCAACAGAACCAGCCAGGAATGATCGCTGGAGGATCCCAAAATCCGATGTTGCCTCAAAACAAGCCACTCAAAATGGTCCCACGAACGTCCAATCCAGTCTCACCGTCGAGCACACTCCAAAACACGCGGACATCTGGAAAACCAGTGACATTGTCGTCAGATCTGTCTCACTCTCCGTCTGTCATGAAAGCGAGCATGAAACTCAAACAACCAGCTGGCTCGCAACTCAAACACATCACTCCAAACGTGTCGATCCGAAATCAGACGACAGAACTGAAAAACGAGGAAATGTTGGAAGGAGTGAGCAAGGAGTCTCTCTCCCGTGTCCAGGCTGCCGTTCTCAAATGCTCGCTTTAATCATCAGCCCCAACCGCGCCGTTCACAATTTCCCAAACATCGCTTACCCACTCGACACCACCAAACCAGTCACCAGCATCAACATCACTCACTCCCTCCTGTCTCTCTCAATCGTTTCTCAGTTCTACTCAACATTCACCAGCATCCTCTCTGCCTCAAATTACAGACAATTGACGAAAAAAAGAGTCAACAGAAAACACTTCAAAACAGCTAGCTTTTTCAATCAAACGATTGAAGATGAAGACAAATAAACGAAAACAGTCTATCCCAGCTTACGTCCAGTTCCCTCAAATGTCACATGTGATTGCTTCAACTCTCCCCAACTCAATATCTCAACCGTTGCATCTTTGTCGTAGGCCTCGATCGCGAAGACGAGAGGGACAGGAATGTCGATGAAGTGGTGTGGCTGTTGGACACCATCGAGGAAGAAATGGAGTGTCCTCTTCTCCAAATCAGCCTCCGCCGACCACTCCTGCCCTTTCTGAGGAATCGTGTTCTTGACAGATGGTCGGCGAGCCGAGTAGAGGCATCCACTGTCATTGTACATCAACGCTGCTTTTGGAGAATCGTACACATCAAACGTGAGACGGTTGGGATAATCTGAAGCGTCAAGTACACCAAAATCTGAAAGAAGGAAGAAGATGAATGGAGAATTGACAGGACTAACTGACTCGTGCTGTTGTTTTGATGGACATTCGATGAATTCCTTTTGAAATTGGTTTCGTGAAACAACCACAATGTGTCCCAGTGAGTTTTGTGACGATCGATCCATTCAGTCTGAAGTGAGTGGGACTGAACGCGACAATGACATCCGACGCCACAACAGGTGTTGTTCGTGCAATGACAGCAGTTTGTGTCGCTTCGATGGTCTGCTGAGCCTGAGTCAGTCTCCGCTCCATCTCGTCCAGTTTCTGTTTCGTGCTTGCCAACTCAGTTCGCAACTGGTCCTTCTCTCTCTGTAGCGAGATCACGGTCGACACAAACGCGTCCTTGTCAGCTCGCATCATCGCCACTTCTCGCTCCAGCTGTGTCTGATCCGCTGGCTGCTGTTTCTGTTCAGCGAATGAGCTGTCGTCGACGTAGTTGAGAGCGACGAGACACCTGTCGATCTCTCTCCGCATGGAAAGAGTGAGAGCGGGAGAGGTGGAGAGGTGGGAGAGAGAGGAGTGGAGGAGTCGCTTGTTTGGGATTGGAGTGTGAGAATCGGAGGACTGGTCGAGGAACTTGGTGAGAGCTTGGAGGAGCTGAGTGAGGAGCTGATTGTTCGATTCTGCTGATGGTGCTGGCTCTTCATCTTGTTGTTCATGTTGTTTGTGTAGTTGGTTGGGGTCTTGTTGATCTTGTTCCTGTTCGTGTTGGTGTGGATGTGATGGTTGGATGAAATTGGCGAGGAGAGTGGGAATGTGGAACCACTGGATTGTGTTGACTTTGATTCTTGGATGGACAGACGAATCACTCAGCCATTCCAACACTGACTCGATTGTTGTATGATTCTGTGGCGTGGAAAAGAAGAGGGTTGAGAGGGAGGAAAGTACGAGAGTGACGAAGGGAACGTGAGAAACACGACACAAACTATCTCGTCGTTTTCGATGATTTTTGAGTTCTCGGGATTCTAGTGAATGGAGGAGAGAATACAGGTGTGAAAAGAAGAGAAGAATGATCCCACCTGTTTTGATGCTGAAAGCATGATTGATGAATTTGATCGAGCCATAACAAACAATTATCAGAATAGTTTGTGAATTCATGTCGACTTTTGAGGATTTTAACAAATATTTCATAATGAACAATTTGTTATCTCATGGTCAAGGCAGAGATAAGAGAGGTGATGAGTTGAGAAGCTACCACTGGAGCCTCTCCATTTCTCGGCTTGAGAATCGTCTTCTAACCGTTTCCGATCATTATTTTTGATCAAGTTAGAAACTATGGATCAGAGAAATGAGGAAGAGGCAAAAGATGCCCGAAATAAACGAAGAAGTCGGTTGAGAGAGATTCGACATTCTCACAGCATGAAAGTGGATCTGAGCCTCCGAAATACGATTTGGAGTTCATCGTTGCAATTGTCTTAGAATCCAAGCAGCACAGCGACCAGAAGAGCAAGCGATGTGAAGGCAACTGTGCTTCGTGCTCCAGAATACAAACATCCGACATATCTCACCTGGTCATCGAACTCCATCTTCACTGTGTACTCTCCACTGATCCCCACATTTGCTCGCGGAACAGCTGCCACAGCATAAGATGATTGGCCTGATTGTTTGATCGTCACTCCTCCATTCTCAATCTCGGTGTCTTTATGGCCAACGTACCACGTCATCTCGTCCCAGCGAATCAGTTTGTCGTCGACATCTTCGGTGTGATAGCGAGGCGCAATGCTCACTTTCAGGCGGTCAAGAGCGGCGACGCTCAGGGATGCTTTTTGGGAAGTGAATTCGGCAAGAAGATAGTTTCCAAGGTCACTCGATTGGCCGCCTATTTTTGCGGCAAACTTGAGGTTCGAACGGGTGAGTGTCACTTTGGGGAAGACGAAGGCAGTTTTGGAGATGTTTGTCATGTCCGTGTTGTTCAGAAGAAACTTCTCGTCCACAAAATCCTCAATGTCAAAAGCAGCACATTTGCCAGAAAGATGGATGTCTAGCGGATATTGGTCGATTCCAGCAAGTTTGTCGTCCTCCTTGCGTTTTTTTCCAGCGTCACCGATGTGGACTCTGAATGTGCTCGTGGCATTGTCTGGAATAGAACACACAATTCCCTTCGGGACAAGGCTGGTGAGTGAGGTGGCAAAGGTTTGATGAACGGCCACGGCAGACTCTGTGGTGTCAATGTCCTTCAGAATCAGAACACCAAGTTCTGGGTCATACACTCTGACCCAGTTCCCCATGTTTATTGCTCCTTTATCAACGATGATGGCTGCCGATTATTTATTCCACGGTTCGGTCTCAAACTTTGACGTCAGCTTCGTGAATGTCGTCGTTGACGGGAGTTGAAGAGGGCGCACAAGAAGTGGGGTTAGAATTTCAAGAACACCATATTGTTCCACACGAAACACATAATCTTTCTTTTCACCGCCTGGCGTGCGAGTTGTGGAGATCACAAAGATCGGGAAGAGTAAAGTGGGATGGATAAAGTCGGAGTTGAGAGAGAGGGTCATCCTCGTGGTGCTTGTGCCTTTGATCTTAATTGTTCCCAGACCAGTCAGACCGAAGTGATCAGTATTGGAGTTGAGGAAATGGTGGTTGAGTGTCATTTCGTAGGCGATGTCTTCAGAAGGAGTCTTTTTGAACTTATCAGAACTTGAATCGAAGTGGACTTCTACAATCAATTCGGCGTGCCCATGAATTAATATATCAGTCGCATTTTCCCAATTTGCATGCTTCACTGCCTGATCAAGAGAATGACACGCTGTTTCGGCTGTCAGGCACGTTTTGTTCAATCCACCGAATTCAAGGAAGATGGGAGCGCAGTTGGCAGATAAAACTAACGTTGTAATGATGAGATGCATCATTGTCGAGATTTGATTTCTGATCAGAGTCGGGAGGGTATTTACTCAGCCCACAAATTGGTATCACACCAATGGCCGACACTTGTCTATCTTCAGTATCAGTCTCAATAAGTTTCTCTTTGTTGTGTCTCATGGTTTTCGGTGTTCACATCCCCAAAAATGTCTCCAATGCAATTCTTCTCAATTTTCATTTCCACACACGAAATGCTCTTTTTCTCAAACTCTACGTGGAATACTGTCAGAATTACGACAGAGACAACGACATTCTCCAACAGAGAATGAAGAGTAAAAAAGCATTCTGCTCTTTTGTCTCCAATGCATCCGCCAATCCCGAAGTCGGTGGTCAGCCTTTGGAATCCTTTCTTATTCGCCCGATTCAGCGCATCCCTCGATACAACATGATGCTTCACGACTTGGCCGCTAATACCTGGCCTTCGCATCCTGATTATGATCCCATCCACGCAGCCGCCAATGTGATGCAAGAAACAGCAGCTTTCGTGGACGAAAGTGTTCATCGAAAGGAAAGACTGGACAAAGTGTTTGAGATCCAGGAGAAGCTCATCCCAGCCGAATATCAACTCGTGAAGCCTTCCAGAATCTTCGTGTTTCAAGCAGAAATGCTGAGTGTGGGGAAGACTGCTTACAATCAACTTCTGTTTTATATATGTATTTCAGACTACTGTCTGGTCACAAAACAAACGACCTTCAGCAAGCATCTGAAGATCCGATCTGAATTTCGTCTCGTTCCGCTGAAAGTGAGTGTGGTTGGCCCTAAATCCAGGAATGGAGACAACCAAAATACTATTCTTTCTTTCACCTCTCACGACGTTCGTCAGCAGCTGGAACTGTATCAATTATCATCAGCCCCAGATCCCCAACCATCATCAGATGACATGAAAGACGCCGAACGATACTCAGTGGGAGATTATGAAGGCCGCTATCTGGTTGAGATTGTGACGCAAAACGATTGGTGGATGTTGGACTTGGAAGAAGAAGACCGACGAAAGGACTTCATCGTCCGACTGATCGCGCTGGTTGGCCGACGAGTGTGGGAACTGCTCCAGACGAAGAGCCCAGAATCGGAATACGTTCTGAATTCTGCTCAAGTCGTCGGACCTCGTGCTGAAAGTGCGAGCCCATCGCGTCAAGTCAAGTCCACTACAGGTCGAATAACACACACAGGAAGTGAAGCACGACCAGCCAATGTTGTTGTTCAGCCAGGTACAGCAGCTAGTTCCTTTTCACTCTCTTCTGCGCTGAAGTCAGCGATGGAAGACATCGGATCTGATCCACCGCCCGCTCTTGCCACTCCACCCAACCAATCGTGGCGAGCATCGCTCAACCCAAATTCCCAGCCCGCTGGACAGCTCAGTCGAACTCCCCCTCCTCCTCGGCTTCAACAGAACCAGCCAGGAATGATCGCTGGAGGATCCCAAAATCCGACATTGCCTCAAAACAAGCCACTCAAAATGGTCCCACGAACGTCCAATCCAGTCTCACCGTCGAGCACGCTCCAAAACACGCGGACATCTGGAAAACCAGTGACATTGTCGTCAGATCTGTCTCACTCTCCGTCTGTCATGAAAGCGAGCATGAAACTCAAACAACCAGCTGGCTCGCAACTCAAACACATCACTCCAAACGTGTCGATCCGAAATCAGACGACAGAACTGAAAAACGAGGAAATGTTGGAAGGAGTGAGCAAGGAGTCTCTCTCCCGTGTCCAGGCTGCCGTTCTCAAATGCTCGCTTTAATCATCAGCCCCAACCGCGCCGTTCACAATTTCCCAAACATCGCTTACCCACTCGACACCACCAAACCAGTCACCAGCATCAACATCACTCACTCCCTCCTGTCTCTCTCAATCGTTTCTCAGTTCTACTCAACATTCACCAGCATCCTCTCTGCCTCAAATTACAGACAATTGACGAAAAAAAGAGTCAACAGAAAACACTTCAAAACAGCTAGCTTTTTCAATCAAACGATTGAAGATGAAAACAAAGAATGAGGACAAGTCATCCCAGATTGTGTCCAGTGCCTTGAAATGTCACATTTGACTGGTTTAACTCCCCCCAAAACGTGATCTCAATCGGACCATTCTCTGAGAAGACATCAATAGCGAAGACGAGAGGGACAGGAATGTCGATGAAGTGGTGTGGCTGTTGGACACCATCGAGGAAGAAATGGAGTGTCCTCTTCTCCAAATCAGCCTCCGCCGACCACTCCTGCCCTGCATGAGGCATTGTATTTTGAACAAGCTTTTTGCCAGCGGACAGGAGAAATCCACTGTTCTGCATCATCGCCACTTTGGGAGAAGCGAAGACATTTGTGGTCAAGTATTTTGGAACCTCGGAAGGCTCAAGCACACCAAACGCTGAAAGAACGGAGATGACGAAAGAAGGACAGACACACCAACACTTTCTGAAGATTTGATGGACAGTCGATGGATGCCTTTCGAGACAGGCTTTGTGAAGCAACTGACCCAGCCCCCACTGATGTGTGTAACAGTCGAACCACTCAGTTTAAAGTGAATCGGACTGAACGCGACGATGACATCAGACGCCACAACAGGTTTTGTTCGTTCAATGACAGCATTTGGTCTCGCTTCGATGGTCTGCTGTGTCTGAGTCAGTCTCCGCTCCATCTCTTCCAGTTTCTGTTTCGTGCTCGTCAACTCGCTTCGCAGCTGGTCCTTCTCTTTCTGCAGCGAGATCACGGTCGACACAAACGCGTCCTTGTCGGCTCGCATCATCGTCACTTCTCGCTCCAGCTGTGTCTGATCCGCTGGCTGCTGTTTCTGTTCAGCGAATGAACTGTCGTCGACGTAGTTGAGAGCGACGAGACACCTGTCGATCTCTCTCCGCATGGAAAGAGTGAGAGCGGGAGATGGGGAGAGGTGGGAGAGAGAGGAGTGGAGGAGTCGCTTGTTTGGGATTGGAGTGTGAGAATCGGAGGACTGGTCGAGGAACTTGGTGAGAGCTTGGAGGAGCTGAGTGAGGAGCTGATTGTTCGATTCTGCTGATGGTGCTGGCTCTTCATCTTGTTGTTCATGTTGTTTGTGTAGTTGGTTGGGGTCTTGTTGATCTTGTTCCTGTTCGTGTTGGTGTGGATGTGATGGTTGGATGAAATTGGCGAGGAGAGTGGGAATGTGGAACCACTGGATTGTGTTGACTTTGATTCTTGGATGGACAGACGAATCACTCAGCCATTCCAACACTGACTCGATTGTTGAATGATTCTATGGAATGGAAGAGAAGATGGATGAGAGGAAGGAAAGAACGAGAGTGACGAAGGGAACGTGAGAAACACGATCCACACTTTCTCATCGTTTTCGATGATTTTTGAGTTGTCGGGATTCTAATGAGTGGAGAGGCGAACACAGGGTGTGAAAAGAAGAGAAGACTGATCGCACCTGTTGGGTTGGTGAAAGCATGAAAGATGAATTTGATCGAGCCATAACAAATAGTTGTCAGAATCGTTTGTGAACACATGTCGACTTTTGCGAATTTTTCCAATATTTCATCACGAAGAATTTGTTATCTCATGGACAAGGCGGAAATTTGAGGTTTTATGTGTCAGAAAACTGCAGCTGTAGGTTCTACATTTCTTGGCAGATGATTCGTCTTCTTATCACTTCGGTTCACCCTTTTTTGATGAAGTTAGAAACTATGGATCAGAGAAATGAGGAAGACAAAAGGTGTCTGTAAGTAAAGATAATTCTGTTTGAGAAATTTCTGATCTTCCAAAGCATGATGCAGAGTTCATCGTTGTGAGAGTCTAGAATCCAAGCAGTACAGCGAGCAGAAGAGCAAGCGATGTGGGAGATTATTTTTGAAAGGTTGCAAAACACTATGGAGCGTCACCAAAAACTATTTTTTGCCTAATTAACAGTTACAGGCTTAAAGAGATAATGAGCCATAAATTGAGTGAATTCTGTTTTGATCGCGTTTGAGACGACCATTTTTTCACCAGCACAAATTGACACACTTTTTGATACAATACACGTCATAAAACCAAGAAGTGGTGTATAACGCTAAAAAATAACGGATACATTAGCAAAAAGTGAAATAAATGCACAAATCATTCAAAAAACCATGAAAAGCATCTCAGTGCTCAATCGCTCGAGACGAGTAGTATCGCCTTGGAATAATCTGAACATGTCAGGATGGTTTGTTTGATGTCAATTGGTGAAGGAAAATCAGTTTTGAAGGATAGTATCTAAAAGGGAGGATGAACAGAAAACACTTGTTGATTCCAGGACGAGACGAACAATATCATCTGAACAAAACTCAAAACATGAAGGAGAATATCTGAAAATACCAGATTATGACTTTAATCAGTGAGATGACAAGTCTCGAAGTTGTCTGGAAGACTGTTGAAAATCGACTTTGGAGAGAGAAGATGAAAAAGAATGAGCAATGGACACTATGTTGGTTCACATCAAAAGAAGTGTACCAACACTGATCTTACGCGAATGAGAAGGTATGTCCAAGAATTGGCGAAGAGGGGTAACCGCCAGTTGAAATCTGAGTGAAAAGAGTGGATGAATCGGTGAATGAATGTACAAAACCTTCAGTGTGTTGATTGAAGGGGAATATGTCGACTATGGGAAAGGTTCGGCAAATCTCCAGACTAACACAAAAATATGACGCCAGCAACTTTTGAAAAATAATCACCCATGTGAAGGCAACTGTTTTTCGTGCTCCAGAATACAAACACCCGACATATCTCACTTGGTCATCGAATTCCATCTTCACTGTGTATTCCCCACTGATCCCCACATTTGCACGAGGCACGGCTGCCACAGCGTAGTTTGACTGCCCTGATTGTTTGATCGTCACTCCTCCATTTTCAATCGCTGAGTACGTCTGACCAACGTACCACGTCATCTCGTCCCAGCGAATCAACTTGTCGTCGACGTCTTCGGTGTGATAGCGAGGAGCAACGCTCACTTTCAGCCGGCGAAGAGCGGCGACGCCCAGGGATGCTGTTTGGGAAGTGAATTCGGCAAGAAGATAGTTGCCAAGTTCACTCGATTGGCTGCCTGTTTTTGTGGCAAATTTGAGGTTCGAACGGGTGAGTGTCACTGTGGGGAAGACAAAGGCTGCTTTGGAGATGTTTGTCATGTCCGTGTTGTTCAGAGGAAACTTCTGGGTTGTATCCTCAGAATCATAAACAGCACATTTCCCAGAAAGATGGATGTCGAGTGGATATTGGTCGATTTCAACAAGATCGAGACCCTCCTTGCGTTGTATTCCAGACAAAAAAGTTCGGATGTTGAATGTTTTCGTGGCATTCTCTGGGATCGAACACACAATTCCCTTTGGGACAAGGCTGGTTAGTGAAGTGGCACTGTCTTGAAGAAGGACAACGGAGGACTCTGTGGTGTTAATGTCCTTCAGAATCAGAACTCCAAGCTCTGGGTCAGTCACTTCGACGAAGTTCGCGATTTTTATCGTTCCTTGGTTAACAATGATTGCTGCAGACTTTTGGTCCCACGGTTCGGTTTCGAACTTCGACGTCAGCTTCGTAAATGTTGTGTATGACAGGAGTTGAAGAGGTAGCACAAAAAGCGAGCGAGTTATGTCAAGAACACCGTACTGCTCCACACGAAACACATAATCTTTCTTTGTCCCGTCTGGCGTGCGAGATGTGGAGATCACAAATCCGGGTGTCGGTGGAGCAGACACATTCGAATAGAGAGTGAGGGTCATCTTTGCGTTGCTCGTGCCTTTGATCTTAATTGTTCCCATACCAGTCAGACCGTAGTGGTCAGTGTTGGAGCTGAGGAAATGCTCACCGAGACACATTTCGATTGTGACATCTCCAGGTGGTGTCGTTTGGAAATTATCAGCACTAGTATCGAAGGTTACTTCCCCAATCAATTCAGCGTGCCCAAGAATTGCGATATAATTGACGTTTTCCCAATTTACATGTTTCACAGCTTGATCTAGTGAATGACACGCTGTATCGGCTGTCAGACAGGTCTTGCTGATCCCTCCGAATTCAAGGAACATGAGAGGGCAAATGTCGAGTTGGTGGGCCAAAAAAATCTAAGTTGAGAAAAAAAAGAGGACGCTGGTAGGTCTTGAACCCGCGTCCTCAAGCTTTCAAAGCGGGCGATCTACCGATTGCACCACGCAAGCGTCGAGCGTTTACCATGGGTCCGCATGTCCTATAGGCAGGACATCATAGGACAGCCAAAAAGAGGAGGACAATTTGGATAAAAATGCCGATGGAGAGAATTGAACCAACCTTTTGCTTCGTCAGAAGGAGAGAACTTGAAATGAAAAATGAGGGAAGAAACAGGACTATTACACATCTTTTCTGTTTTAGAATCATTTCAATAGAGTTTTTTCACCTTATTTTGATGAAAATCGTGAAAGTTGTCCAAAAGCCGTCGATCAGTCCACCATAGGACACGATAGAACAATTTTGAATCGGGCTCAAACCATAGGACATGAAAGCTTTTTGAGACATTCACAATATTTGCGTCTCAATTTAACAATAAAATCGAGGGAGGACAATTGTCCTGTCCTGTCCTGTCGTGTCCTATGGTGGCTCGATCTGTCCTATCAAACCATCATTTTTATCATACTGACCTTAGATCAGCGAAATGACATTCTTATCAATGCACACTGAGTGATCAAGGTTCCTTGCATGTTCTTCTCTCGTGATTATCGTCATTCTTTACTCTCTCTTCTGTTTTAGACAGTGAATCTCAAGGTCGAGCTGTCCTGTGGAATGATCGAAGTTAAACGACACATGAGAAGATGAAGAACTCTATTCACTCTCACTTTGTATTTTATTCTCTTCTTTTCTTTCTAATGTCGATTCAATGCGAATAGATCTCGTCTTCATCATGCAAATTGAGACTACCGAAGATTTTGTGATATTTCCACTGAACTGTCTGCCAATTTCCATTCTTTATGTTATTGTCATCCTCTTGATCTCGTTCTCTTCTATGTCTTCGAGATTGAACTCTTGTTCGATACGAAAAATGAACTGATCGAAAGAAAAGGGATAATGATTGAACAAACAGACCAGCATTCATCCAAGACATTCCTAAGATACTCCGAGCAGTAATGGACATGGAAATTAAATGCTTTTATCGAACTGATGGAGAACCACCACCAAACGAACAAGTTCATTCAGTTGTTTCTCAAGGGCAAGTGTTCTGACTGTACAGTATGTGAGAGAAGGGATATAGACTTCTCGGAGGTATCTCTTCTTTCTCTTCGATTGGTTTTTCTCATCTCGTCTTTTTGGAGGAGATCATGAGATTTCCCGTCTACGGCTCGTCTCGCCTCCTCAATTTCATGGGTTCATCTTACTCCCATTCCCTCTTCCATCCGTCATCCTCTTGAATTTATCTTTGTTTCAGGTTTATCGCGGGTATAGTGTCGCTGGGTGTGTTGGGCATTTTCCATCGCCTTCTGATGATCTCTCTCCGCGGAAATGTCTTGTTTGAGTATCTATTGGCTCCAAAACGGAATACTTCGGTTTTATATCTTTATTCTTGACAATTGATCGATTTTCCGACTTCTGATTCTAGACTTCAATTTCATCTCTCCTGACGCACTCTCTTTCCGTCCCAACCCCCAAAGGCAGTCTTTCTGGTCATCTTTTCTGGTCAGCATTCATTCTTGACCATCAATCGCCTGTGTCTGTCGTACAACGCGAGACAATTTTCATTCAATGAAGGAGGAGAACGCAGTCTTGCCGCGATCATCAATCACGTGCAAGAGACGCTTAGAAAGGCAGTGGAGAAGCGACGGATGAACGAGGAAGTTTGTGGATGGAGAAAAGTTAGTTCTGGATTTCGACTTCTTTCAACTCACGTTCTCCTTCCTGTTGCTGTTTTCATTGCTTCTTTCTCTCCCTCTCTCCATCAGATGTTCTCCCACTCCCTCCGTCACATCGAAACCATTCTTGCCTCGTTTTTCCCGCCTCTCACAACATTCGACGAAGCTATCACCTCCTCCCTCTGCCAGTACTCCACTCTCAGCCGCTTTATCGTCGATTATTCGTCCCAAACGGCTTTGGGAGAAGTATAGGTGAGTGAGCGAATGATTTCGGTTGTTGTGGACACTCTGGAACAAACCACGAAGACCGCTTTCGACACCACCGTTCACTTCGTACCGCGACTTCAGATGGAGGAACAATCCACAGAACACACATTTTGGAGAACGGGACGATCATTACACTTCCTGTCGAACTGACAATTCCGTTAACTCTGATCAGAACAAATGCGTCCACGGCCGCGCCGGAGCAACTGATCAATTCGTCTGGAACGCTGGCATGGACAGATATCAACCCCACGCCGTCCACTTTAGTGGCATTTCCCTTTTTGCGAATATATTTGAAGATGTGTGACACAGGGCGATTGTGCTTCTCATGGGAGTGCTTTGCTGTGTTTTGGGGAGGAAGAAGGAAAGATGGACGAGAGGGAACGATGTATGCTCTTTGTTTTGTGTATTTGGACTCTTGATCTATTTTTGGACCATTTTGAACGATGATCTCGCTTTCATGATTCTTGTCTCTCTTTCCCTCCTCATCTTCCTATTCACTCTCCTCTATTCTCTCCTCTCGCAGCTCCTTCATTCCTTCCAAATTGGTCAGATCCTGCTCGTGTTGCTGGGAGTGATGTCAATCTTCACTAACCTGTCATCCAAGGAGTTCTATTCTACCTCGCTGCCCTTATTCGCACGTATGTGGATGATGGATTCTGGATCGTCCTTGAAAGAAAGCACATCTGTGTCTGAAGTCGATTCAGATTGCTTACCATTCTTTCATCATTCCTCACTCGCTACTTTGCCTTTCTCGTCTTTGTTGCTTTTTACTCTCATCTCCTCTTTCATATTTTATGTTATTCTGTCTCATTCTCTCCATCTCCCCCCAGATTTGGCATCAGTGCGACACCTCACTCCTCTTCCTCACAGCTCTCAAAATGAAGATATCTCTCCTAAGAATAGCGATCTACATGATACATGCGTGAATACATTTTGATTGAGGACAACATATTGATGTGAGAATAGCGAATCTCTCTCTTCCAGAGACAAGTTCGTTTTCCCTGAAGCGATCAAGGAGCAAACATGTTCGCCTTAAGTAGTCGTCTCATTCACAAAGAATTATTGTCCAATCGACAAATGGAGTGGTAAAGCGGCCAGAGAGATGCAAAATCTGTGTCAACTTCATCCTCACTCTAATCCGGTGTTTGTCTCATCGTACATCCATTAAAACCACATTTCTTTCTTGTATTTTCTCAATTATGTGAGAAAAGTGGTCAGATTCGTGTCCTTTAACGAAAAATGATCTTGATCGGACCTTCATTTTTTTTGAATTGTCGATCTTCCCCGAATCTCCTTCTTTGCTTTCAATTCACCTGAAAACACATTAAAACAATGTCTTAAACTCTTTTCCAATTCAAAACACATCCTCTCACATCATCTCCATGTTTTATCAACAGAATCTTCACAACGCCTAAGTAAGCGCCAAAAACCCGTGTCCTATCATAGGACACGGGTTTTTGGGGGAGGACATGCCGACCCATGGTAATCGAGCGTGATCTGATTTTTGGTGTGTTGCTGGTTCGGCTGTTCCATTCCGTCACTTCACCGAAAACAATAATCAAACAAAATTTATTGAAAAATTTGGATGAAATGACGGATAAAAGAGTAAAATGAACCGAGAAAGCGAAAAGTTGAAGTGATAGTGTTCACCAATCGCTCTCAACAGTCATGATCAACCACTCCTGGAATTCGTGGAGACGATCTCGACACTATCATCGAAAGTTTGACAAACAGATGTTCTCATCACTATATGGAACCTTTTGTGATGAGAGGACGGTATAGTTGAACAAAAGGTCGAGACACACCTCGATCACTTGTGGCCCACCAAGTCAACACTTGCCCATGAGCAGGGACCTGATCAGGTCTGTAGTTTACTGTATGAGGTGTGATCTTGGATCACACCTTTACCTTGGGTCGGCATGTCCTACTTGTCCTGTCCTACAGGACAGCAAAAAAGAGGAGGACAATTTGGATAAAAGTACCGATGACAAGAATTGAACTTGTCCCTTGCCTCATCTGTCAGTGAAAACCTGAAACGAAAAATGAAGAGAAAGTTGAGATAACAATGCACATTTTCTGTTTTAAAATCATTTTTATTGTGTTTTGTCACCCTATTTTGATAAAAATAGCGAAAATTGTACAAACGGGGTCGATCCGCCCACCATAGGACACGATAGGACAATTCTGAATCGGGCTCAAACCATAGGACATGGAAGGTATTTGACGCATTCACAATACTTGCATCACAATTTCGCAATAAAATCGAGGGAGGACAATTGTCCTGTCCTGTCCTATCGTGTCCTATGGTGGCCAGATCTGTCCTATCAAACCAACATTTTGGTAATTGCCCACTCAAATCATCGAAATGACACTTTCATGTCTGGAGACTGGTTCGGAGATGAACCCTGTCTGCTCTTTTCTCGTTATTGTAAATAAACTTTTCTCACTCTCATGTTTTAGACCACAGATCTTGTGATTGAGATGACCACTGAAGAATCCGAACTAAGAAGAAAGTTGAGTAAATGAAGGGACAAGTCTGCTCTTATTGTATTGTTTATCATCATATTTACCTCTCTAAATGATTTGATCAAGAATAGATTCCTCAATTGAGACAAGAAGTTCCACAAGAGACAGGAAGACCTGTTGGAGAGGGTTGAAAAGGCAACATTCAAAGAGAAAAGATAATTTGAGTTGATGACAGGATCACAATACTAGAAAGGATGAAGAAGAATAGAAGGGAGAGATGGATGACAGACCCCTTCATGATAGTCCTGCTGAGACGTTCTGGGAAAGAGATTGGAATGAACAAGAAAAGCGAAAGATTCAGATGGGATACAAGCAGAGGGCATCCTCGAAAGAACCATTGAGTCGGGTTCTAGCCAGTACACACCCCCAACAGAAAGAAAGTTTGACCTCTTCTCATTCTGAAGCACTTCTCTTCCCCTCTTCTTTTCTCTTTCGTTTCAGTCCATCCTGCCTCCCTCTTTTCTCTCTCATCAGCCATGATGGTCAACTCAACCGAGGCTCCTTCGACATCGCCAACATATGTGGGGTTTAATGGGTGTTCGGAAATCGAAGTGTGCGACTTCCCTCTTCCTATATTCCTTTCATCATCTGATTACCACTCAATTTTTTATGAACCACTTCCTCCGTCCATCTTCTCATGATCTCATCATTTCTTCAGTTCATCCTTCCTTCCTCCCCCTTCGCTTCGTCACAATGATCTCCTTGGTTATTCAGACCCCGTTATTGCTCAATTACTTCTTTCTATCGACATATAAGAGACACTATGACCATGACTTTGTCACATCATTTCAATTCGAAACGCCAGAGCCTCACTTCTCCAAACTGCAAACGGTTTCCTTTATCTTCCGGCCCGACCTGTGTGTTTTCCATTTCAATCACTTTTTGGTTATTCTTTTTCGTATTAGATCACATCCAACACTTCTTCGGATCGTCGCCGTCGGATCTTCTTCACAGCAAGACTGATTCAATGAAACCAATGTTCAATCTTTGGAATTTGTCTGTTACAAACATCCTGTCCGTGGCCACATCAAAAGATCAGATTCCCAAACCTTCGTCGTCAATTCTTCATTCACAACAAGAGTCATCTCTCGTCGTAAAGAACCAACCAAACGAAGCTTTACACACAATATTGTTGACAAAAATGCACGTCTCTCCGGACAGTCCGTAGCTCGACCCCAAAGTCTCGATCCGACTCATCTCCAGTTTACCAACGCAAACCTTGTCTAAATCAGCTTCTCTCGACAGATCGTGTTCATCTACACTCTCCAATTGCAACGAATACGCCTCATTCGTATTGCCATCCGATAAGTCTCTTTGTTTCACATGATCACCCCCAAGATCAATCCGCCTCTCTCCTTGACTGAATTGACAATTCAACATACACAGGTTCAGTCTGTATTCCTCGCTCCGAGTCATTTTTAGAGGCCGTCGTTATTCTTCCTCGACAAGCTCCTTTATTCCTCGCTCCACCATATTGTCATCTTGCACTTTTGCTGGTCTCCGCCATCTCTCTTCATATTCACCCTCTTCAGTACCAATCCAACGAAATGAAAGAAATGCTAAGAATCTCGCTTTGCCTTGGAGGAGGGATGAAAAGGAATCAACACACTCTCCAACGCCGCATTCACATTGGGACACTTGTTGCCGATTTTAACTAGCAATGACCAAAAATGCAGTGTGGAAGGTGTGGGTGAAGTGGGGGATGTGGTAAAGGGTGAAGGAGATGTTTGAATGAGGCGAAGAGGCATGCGAAAAGACGAGTGGCGGAAGGGCTCAGTGATGCGGAGAACAAACTAACAACGACAGAAATAGGACAGAAAGAAGGAAAGCGAACTGAAAAAGACAATGTTGAACAAGACAAGGGAGATTAAGCAGAATCCCAAACCAATCACACTCATCCCGTCATTCCGCACCCTGACGCTACTCCACCGTAGCTCGACGAGAATATTAGACAGATCACACTCACTTCCGACTAATTTCGCGGCTTATCTGAGCGAGATCGTACAACCGACAAACTTGAGGCGATCACAGGTGCCGACGGAGAAGTGTGTGAAGGAGACGAAGGAAATGGCCCAGCGTAAGAAGAGGATGAGTGGAGGCAGAGAAAAGACACCATTGACCATTGGAGTGAAATAGCCGTTGCACATGTTGAGATACAATCTGCATTGTTGGTGGCTCTGATCTCTTTCATCTGGACTATCCCTGATCTCACATTCATCAATTTCCCACTTCTGTCATGTAAATTTCTCCATCATGTGATGTTTGTGATGAAAGAAATGTATTTTGTCGAATCACGACACTGATCGGACCATAATCATTTTGACAGATCTGATCAAATCTCAGCCACCCTTTTCGTATCTAATTCATCCAAAATGGATGTGAAAATGTAGTCTGTGTTTCAAATCAAAGGGTACCACTTTATTTGACATCATTTTCATGCTTTGTAGACAAAACCCTCCCATCGCCTAATTAAGCTCCGAAAGCCCGTGTCCTATGATAGGACACGGGTTTTCGGGGGAGGACATGCCGACCCAAGGTAATCACACCTCACAGAAGTGGGGGTCTGATCCGTTTCCTAATTAAGAATATCGATTTTCCTCTTTTTCCAATTACTCACTTCATTTTCTTCATCGTACCAGTTCAATTCAACCAATAAACAATCAATTATGACCAGATAGCCTCTCAAATGGTCGATTAGACTCATTTCACAGTTTTTTTCGAAAGTAAACTCTCTTTTAATGAAACAGTTTGTTAAGAACAAAAATTAGGTCTGATCAATGAAGGTCTGATCGATCAGATCCTTCTCAGGTCCCTGCCCATGAGAGTGCAGTTGGCCGAGAAAAAGAACGTTAGGCATGGGCAACAGACAGTCAAGAATGACCGAGTCCAGTCACCGAAAAAAATCGAGTCAGTGACTCACCCCCATAAGTCCAAAACATGAGGAATCCAGACCCAAAATGTCCCACTTCCAATCGGACATCGCAGCAGTCTTGATAATCACCTCAATATCCTGGGATATTCCTCTCAAAAACACATTCACAATCTCCATCCTCTATCAATCGCTTTTCGTAGTGTTTCTTTCACATTTCGCACTATTTTTTAGAATTCAACTCATTTTCAGAAAAATCAAACCAATTTAGACACAGGTCAGCATCACACCCCATACTTTTATCTCGAGTCACTTTGAGTCACTGATCCGCCCATGCAATCATGCAAATAGTCACCGGACTGACTGGACTGTCCGATCTCCTTTTCAACTGAAACTCAGCGCGTGAATCGACAAGGTTTGAATTTTGATTTTCTTTTCATTTCCACTCTATTTGACAAAAGGAAACTGATTTTGACTTTCAGGATCAACTCACCCCCGCAAATTATCTATGGAGAAAATAAGGGCAAAACCATCGTTTGGCACATCTGTTTGCAATCTTGATCTGCTCTAGTCAAGTTTGATTCTCAGAACATCTCCAGTCTCTCTTCTGGACCAACAACACAGAGCACCGTCTCACTCGTGACTATTGACAGTATTGTGTCCTCAACCATTTCAAGTCTACTCAACTATGTATATTTATTTATATATTGTCCCAATATTTTGTCCAGGAAACGTATCTCACTCAATTTTGACAGTTAATCACATCGTTCCTCGTATCCCAACAAGAAATGGTATTTTGTGAAATCTTTTTCCTTTTGTGGTTCACCTATGCTTTTCTGTCTCTTTTACGTCATCTTCTTCTTTCCAAACACCTCAAAATATGCAAAAAAGCAGAAAATGGCGTCCTTCAGTGGGATCCTCCCGTTGTTCTATATCGAGGCCTTCTCGCCCATTCCAGAACCACGACAGTCATCCGAAGTGCACTTGCACGATTATTATCGTGATATCTGCTTCCTGTTGACTCGCCAATCATTTGTTTCTGATCTTCTCAAATCGATTCCTGAGTCGCTTCTCGCGCCATGTTCTCTCCCGCTCCGGTTCATCCAGCCCAACTAAATCGGATGTATATTTCTCTCCCCCCTCTCTCTGATGCCTAAAACCTCGCCAACCATCGGCAGCGACTCTCCAACTTCTGATGTCCACAAAACACCCTTTCTTCAACAATAATCCAACGTGATTCCCTCCAGCGTTTCTGCTTTTGAATCCTATCCAATATACGCAACCGCTATCTACTCCGCAGAAACCACATCCCAAGCTGACGCCATCGCAACTTTGGCATGAACCGAAATATCTTCTTTCGCCGTTTTTCTGTCGCCGGCATCACTTTACTCTCTTTCATCGCCTTACTTCTTCTACATTAACATGTCGCCCTCTGCATCATCCTCTATCCACTTCCTGCCACAATTCCGCCACAACACGACAAAAGCACCGAACTCGAACACAAAACAGAAAGCAGAAACGATTTTGGGAGGTCTTCCGATCAAACCATGGGTTCTGACAGACAAGGAGCAGATAGCACGTGAGAGAAGCTGTGGCGAGTATCGGAGTGCGAGAACTGAAACGTCGGTATGCTCTCCAATTCCAAGAGCCCCAAACTCGGAACTTCTTGGAGTAACTGGTGAAGTCGAGTGAAGGGCTGGCAAATCCGTACCTTCCCGTTCGACAGGACGGCGCGCCTCAAGCATCCCCTCCCAACGTCCAGACACCGTCACACAGACTCCCACATTCAAATACAGTTCCTCTTCTCAAAGCGCCATTTGGATGCCACAAGAACCGAAGATGTCAATGTCAGCGAACAAACTCGACGCAACCATCCATTTCTACACTAAACCACCCTCCATCTCGCTGGATGGGAGTTGGCGAGATTTAAGTGATGTGTCGAACCTTGTGGACTGGCTGATTGTGTTGAAAGTGATGAAACTCAAGCCGTCGCTTGTGAAGAAGGTGGGAATCGAAACGACGCAAGCTCGGAATCACTCTTTCGGATCGATGCATCTGGACGAGATCGCCGAAGTTGTGTTGGACAGACTTTGGAGGGAGCGAGAGGTACAGACGTATCAAAACGGGATGGCGAAGAAGGTTGGTGAGGAGGACGATGATGTGGACAACCTGATCGAGTTTCTGGCGTTGACGGGAGGTCTGATTCTGTACAAGTTCACTTTTTTTCGTTTTTCACCACTTTTGCTCTCAGCTCACTTCCAATCGTTTTCTCTTTTTCGTTCTCATGAATCTCACCTCCCTCTCTTCCCTCCAGACCGCTCTGAAGAAGACGCTCTGCTCACCGTGTTGAAGGACAAGACCGGCCAGCACGTGCTTGCGAAGGTTGGAAGCGGAAAATCAGAAGACATCATGCAATCAATCTTCCGACCGCGTGAACACACCTCTCTCGAAAGGAAGACAAACACAAAGGCCGAAGCAACGCATCTCTGAAGAACTCGGGAAACATGATTGACTTTCAGGACAGTGCGAACAACACGATCCAGCAATCACCGTTCCTACCGATCAATGTCGGTGCGTTTTGGTGTTTGTATGATTCGTCGTTTGTGACGCCTCGACTGATCTGGGGCGAGACAGATCGCGAAGATGTTCGGAAAGAAGCGAATCAAGCGTTCTGGAGCTGGACAGAACGCCGAAGAAACGAAAAACAAGCCGATCGCGATAAATCAAACAAGAAGACGCGCCATTCATCCAAACTAACACCGCCACCGCAAAGTCCTCTGACATCTCCGCTGTCGGAGAGAAGAGCACAACAGACCACGCCCTTCAGGGCAGCCAACTCGCCTTCGGTGATCACGACGATGATCACGCCGTCCAGTGCGTCGACGAGTGCGGCTGTGTCGTTCGAGAATCCACACCGTCTGGTCGCACTCCCTTCACGTTCGCGATGGTGACGGCGAAGTTGGTTGTGATTGCGACGAATGTGACGGCGGAGTAGGGACAGAAAATGTCGACACTTCATTCGGGAACACTGGGAGGGAAGGGAGCAGCAGGGGGATTGCAACGACGACAGGAAACGAACGATGCGGCGCTGTCCTTCCTGACACCGCCTGTGTCAATGCCAATAGCACTGGCAACACTGCGTGGACTTCACCAGCTGACGATCCCAGCGACATCCGCAACGAAAGGACTTCCTTCGTCGTTCCTGCCATCAGCTCTGCACAGCCTGCTGTTTAAGAAGGTGGACGACATCTACGCCGACCATCGATTCATCGAATACCAACCAGCGCTGTATCTGTCGACGAACACGTCGAAGAACAGCAAGAAGAGGAGGGATGAGACGAGGAGACCGTCAGCGCTTCCAGCGAAGCGTGTGTCGGTTTTGGCGGGCAGAAAGAGGAGCAGGAAGACGGCAATCGTATTCATCCGTTCGACGATCCGTCGTCTGCACTGTTTCTCCTCTATTCTTTTGCCAATCCTTCGAAGTTTGTTCAGTCGCTGATCTCGCGACTTTTTACGAATGTCGACACACTGAAATCTCTCCACGAGATGTTGGTGACAGGCGAGTTTGTGGACGAAGAAACTTGTCTTCAATCGTTTTCATCGACTACACTGATATCTACTCGTCTCCTCTCCTGTCGTTCAAAATTGAAGAAGAGGGGCAGAGCGAGAAGCTGAAGCAGGAGATGAATTCGCTGTACGTGTGCTCTCTGTTGTGTCATCTGCTGGCGTGAGTGATTCGTCCGTACCCGCAGACACGGCAGCACTTCACGGCTTCGTTCTTTGTTCGGCTTCTTTCGCAATGCCTGATGTTCGTTTCTCATCACTTTCTTTCAAAATCAGTTTTAATGATGTTTTCTTTTGTCGGCGAGCAATTAAGGTCACAGTACATCCATGATTTTTTTTTCCATTGTCACATGTAGTGATTTAGGGCTGATCAACTCACATACCGATCCAATGATTAGAGAAGCATTTGCCACAAATATTGATGTAATTCAGACATTACAATCACATTGAATACACCAACAACGACAAAATCACGATTCCTCTCAAAGAACCACAAAAAAAGGGCCAAATCGAGTCAGTCCGAAAAGTTTGAGTCCGGTGACTGGTGCCCATGCCTAAAGAACGTTGTAAGGATGAGATGAATCATGTTACGAGATTGAGATTTGATCAATGTCGGGAGGGGTTTTTGTTAAGCCCACAAATTGGTACAAAAGAACCGAGCATCTCTCGTACATCCTCAATATCCATCTCATGAACAGTCTCTCGACATAATTTATGTCTCGTGGTTTTCATCTTTGGGATGAACCTTTCCTAGCTTTCGACGACAAATCGACAATGTACTGTTTGCTTGTTGCCCTCGTGAAAGCTGACTTCACATTACACGATTGTTGTCAATACAGAGCTGCCCTGTTTCTGGGGTGTTGTTGAATGTGCGGTTGAATGTCAGTTCCGCTGTTGTAGTTCGCACAGTCCAACGAGCGATCAGTGTGGAAGAAGCACATTCGATGGTGATTTGTGAGAACTTCGGATAAAGTTGATCATTTCTAAACATCAAGAGTGTTCTTGACTGACGATGTTCTGCAGTTGTTGAACTGAAATGTCACTTATTGCATTTTATGGGCTATAGTTCTGTTCTCATTTTCAGTTGCCTTTCCAACTTAACGCTTTCTTTCCGAGATATCAGTGCAACTGTCAATGATTCCATTCCTCATTCTTGTCGTAACTCGTCTTAGTCATCCGCAATTGTTTGACCCAGATCAAACCCCCCTCCCTGTCACCGAACGCACCTTTGCTGCCCGCGCCAATCGTCACCCCTTCATTCTCATTCCGGGTATATCCTTCTTTCACATTCGTCATTGTCCATATCTCATTCAGGTCTCTCTGGATCTGGACTTGAAGTGAAGGAGAAGAACGAGACCAAATGGGGCCGTCTCTGGATTGATACCCTTCGAACCCTTCCACTTGTCATCAGAGGTTTGGTCTCTCCCTCTCCATCGTTTTCACTTCCCTCGTCATTACCTTTTCTTTCGATCATTTCACATGATGTTTACTACCTCTCTGTTCTCGTTTCCGCAGGATGGATGAAGGACATCAAACCAACGTTCAACGCAACAGCCATGACGTATCAATCAGCTTCCCACGTCGATGTTCGTGTGAAAGACTTCGGTGGACTGCAAGTGTGCCTGATCTCCCTCCTTCATCCCTCCTCCTTCCTTCCCTGTCTTCCTTCCTTGCCTTCCTTCACTCCCCTTCCTGTTCCTGCAGGGTGTCAATTATCTCGACAGCAGACTGGGCAAACTCACACAGGCGTACAACCCGCTCACAAAGGCTCTGATTGAAGCAGGCTATGTCGAGCGGAAGGATCTGTACGCCGCTCCCGTGTGCCTCTCTACGCCTTCCCATTCTTTCCTCTTCTCTCGTCTTGGTTAGTATGACTGGCGCCTCGTCAACGTCTTCGGCAACGCCGCCACTGCGTATTACGAGGATCTCAAAAAGCTGGTCGAGACAGCCTTCCGCGCGTGTGTCCCCCTCTTCCTCATTCATCCCAGAAACAACAACAAGAAGGTCGTGCTCATTGGGCATAGTTCTGGTGGCATCGTCCTCCACCGCTTTGTGACCGGCGGTGTCGTTGACCAGGCCTGGATCGACACATACATCTTTGCTGTCATCACTTCGGGTGCTCCTTTTGGCGGTGCTCCAATAGCATATGGGTTTTCGGCGTCACCAAGGAAGTGGATGTTCCTGTGGGTGTGCAGGGAGAGATGAGTGTTATTTTTGGGATTATTGATGATTCACGTTGTTTTTCTATTGTATTCGTTCATTCTTTGTCGTTCTTTTCGTCACAGATCGGGGCATCAACCATCAGCACTCTGACGCAGGATTGTGCCTGTCTGCACTGGATGATCCCCAACAAGAACGCCTTCAACGATGACTACGTCGTTGGCCAGCTCAAAAGTGTGTTTTCCACTTCTTCTTTCATCATATTCACCATTTTCTCTTCCATCTTCAAATCACCCACAATCCTCTCCCCGCCTCTCCTCTGTCATCTCCTCCCTTCCCCCACTTTCCCCTTCTCTAATTCTCCGTATCTCAGCTTCCAAAGGCGACATTGTGCGCAACATCACAATGAAGAACATGACGTGGACGTACGACCAGTCAGGCAAGACTGGTGTGAAGACAGCCATCCAACGCACTCGAAGCATCACCGACCAGCCTCTCGCGCAGCCGAAGGTGATGACACACGTGATGTACTCGATTGGTCTGTGTTCCTTCTGTTTCTGCCCTTCACACACTTTCTCCATCTTTCTCCATTTTTGTTGCCTTTCCTGCCCGTCATTCGTGTCTCCTTCTTTTCTGCGCTTCTTCGTCGTCGTTAGGTATCAATACCACAGCTGGTGTGATTCTGAACGCGACCAATCCGCGCTGGTGGTCGGACACGCATTCTGATTACTACGTGGATGGCGACGGCACAGTGCCGACTGTTTCACTCAGCGGTGTGTCTCATATCCGTCCCATCTCGTTCTTCTCCCTTTCTTGCCGTTCTTCTCGCTCTCCCTTCCCTCGCCTTATTCTCCCTCTTTTCTCGCCCTCCGCAGTCCCCCGCAAGTGGAGAGACACCTCACTCGTCAAGTTCCACACATACCGTGGCTGTGACCACATGGGCATCATCACAGATGCCGTCCCGATTGCCCGTATTTTGGACATCATTGCACCGGCAACTGCCGAGGAAATGGAATATGAGGACTCACTCAACCCTCCCGACGACTTTTAGCCGTCTATGTTAATTCACCACACTTTTATCCTGTTATCTTCCGAATTCTGTATTTACAGAGAGTTCTCCTCTTTTGCTCAACATTGGACAGACATGGTGTCTTCAATATAGTGGAGAGACGTATCTTATTGTGATATTGTGGTGTTGTCCTTGATTGAGTTCGTGTCATCCGACCAAAAGGGCATGATCGTACTATCATCAACGATGCAGGGAGAATCTTCTCGTCAATTGACTCCAGATCATTCCATTGTATCCAACAACTCCGACGCAGATGGAAGAATCCTTTCAGAACGTGAACCATTTCTCACATTCGATCCCAACTCTCAATTAGCGTTTGAGGACAAATCGAGAATTTACAATTCCCTTGTTGCCCTCGTGAAAGCTGAATATCCTTTTGACAATGTCCTCCAAGACAGAGCTGCCCGGTTTTTGAAGAGCCTCGAACCGACTGTGTACAAACACGAAATAGCTGACAAGCTCGTCACGGACCTCGTTCCCTCTTCAGTCGGATCGCCTTCTGGGTTTGTGGAGAGTTTTGCCACTCTTCTGTCGTCTCCCCACTCGACATTGGTCGCTGCAGCGTTGTCGTTCCTCCACGAAGCAATACCCAGATCGTCTACAGAAAATGGACATCGTCTCGTGGAGTCTGATCTTCTCGTCAAGGTCTTCGCGATACTTCGACCTCACACACTGCCAATATCAGAAAATGAAACGATTCTCAACTATCTCTCCAGAATCATCGACTACTTCGCCAACCTTGGATCTCCACCAGCTTTATTGAACCTTCGAATCACTTCTCCTGTCGACACATACAACCATCGTGAAATGATCTTCCAGAAGGTTGTTCTTCCATCGTCTCAATTTTTGACATTTCTGCTCACCAATCGGAGCATGCTCAATGGTGACTTGCTCGAGTCCTTCATGTCTCTCTTGGCAACACTCATTCGACTCGGCCCATTTCATCGTCCAACATTGGAGTTTGTCCTCGCATCTCCGATTGCGATGGAATTGGCTGATTATCTCTCGTACTTCGAAGAAAGTCATCGTGTCTGGGTTCCTCTCCTCACCATCAACTTTTTACTCAAAGAATGGAAGGAAGAAGGCCCACAAGTGGCCCAATCTGGGAAACAGAAGATGCAAGCTCTGATTTCGGAAGGCTTCGAAGACACACTGGAACAGACAATGAAACATGACAAGAGCGAATATTATGGCAGCAGTATTGTTCGTGATTGTAGCTCCATCTCGAAATCTCTGGGCTCGAATGTGCCGAGGCGGTGACGACTTGCATCTCAAATGACACGTCGAAGCTGCCTCTCTCGAATGATTCCAACTCGATTCTGCGGACTCTCCTCGGATGTTGGGGGTGCGCTGATTGCTGGTGCGGACGAACAGATTCTGTGATGGCCTCCAATCGTCCAGAAATGGTTTGCTGTTTTGGGTTCGTCGTTCTCATCGCGGCTGTCTTTGATTGTCACATCGTCTACCGTCCTCTCTCTAAACAATTGCTTGCGCCCCTGAACGATGCTTTGTGACCAGATTATCTTTCCCATTCTCGTCTTTTGAACATCTCAGAAACACTTCGCATTTATCTCTACAAACTGAGATGTGCTCCACATTTCCGCGATCTCATAGCCACCCAAGATTGGTTTTATGATCGTCACGCCAGTTGACTGTCTTCTCAGTCCTTGCTCTCGTTCGTGGAACCGAGCCACACTCAACCGTCCAAAATCGATGAATCCAAACACTCTTGTCGAGTCTGTTGGTCAGCACAATGTTTTCTCTGCATGATACATCGTCAGAGACGGAGAAAATTGTGGCGCAACAGGTTCCTGCCGTTCAATAGCGAGCTCACATTCCGAAGTGAAAAGGAGTGTCAACTGAAACCACAACTCTTGTTCTGATGACGATTCTTGACAATATCCAAGTTGGATAGTCAGTGACCGGAAAGGAAGGATTGGAGACACCCACAACGCGCTGTTCAGATGACGTTTTTGGAAGGCAGAATAATCACCCGATTTCTGGTGCTTGTGGACGAGGAAGGCTGACGAGGACAGTGAACGGACAGCAGCAAGCACGCTGTGCGGTCTCCACAGAATGAAGTTGCTGGACGATGAATTGAACCCGATCATCGCCACTGTTGCCGCTGAAGTTGGGAACGGAGAAGACAATGAGAAATCGGACGCTCTTCAAGCATTCACCTACCTGAGCGGTCTGTTTTCTCTTCCCCATCGCCCAGGAACACCATCCAACGTTATAAGTGTCAGTTTTCTTCTCGATCGTCTCATTTCATCGAAACAAGCCCAATATTTTGCTCAAAAATGGTCTAACAAAATTGAAGACTTAGAACTATGTCATTTTCAGCTGTGACTTCGATCGAAGTCATTTTCTCGTATCTTAAGTTAAATCAAAGGGCCCGACATCGCTGGTCCTTCTGTTTCAATGGGAAACGATCCATCTCGTTCGAGAACGTCTTCTGATGCCTCTTTGACTGAATCACGGAAATCTCATTCAACAGTCGACAGCTTGCAAGAACCATTCCTCAATTTGAAAATGAAATCAAAATTGTCGTTTCAGAAGAAATCGGCAATTTACTGTTCACTTGTTGCTCTGGTGAAAGCTGAGTACCCATTCGACAATGCCCTTCAAGACAAAACAGCCCAATTTCTGAAGAAACTGGAACCAACATGGAGGGATACATCAGATTATGCTACGAAACTCTTGACTGACCTCGTTCCCTCTTCGGACGGATCTTATTCTGACTTTGTTGATAGTATTGTCGCACTACTGTCATCTTCCTTCTCGACTATAGTTACACCAACGTTGTCGTTCCTCCAACAAACAGCACGCTGTTCGTTGCCAATAATTCTCGCGAATCTCATGAAGACAGATCTCATCAGCAATATCTTCACGGCTGTCCAACCTCACACGCTGTCAATCTCAGGAAATGAAGAGATGAGCATCCATCTCATCTAGATCATTGACAGATTCGCCGACCTCGCGTACCCTTCGTGCCTCAGGACCCTTGGCGTTGCTACTACAGTCGATCTATTCAACCATCTTGAAATGATCTTTCTGAAGGTCGTGATCCCATCGTCTCCATTTGTGACATTTCTGATCTCAAATCGGCACGTCCTCAATCGAAACTTGATGGATTCATTCATGTCTCTCATGTGCAAATTCATTAAAATCGGCACGTTTCATCAACCGACTCTGGAATTTATTGTCGCATCTCCGATTGTGATGGCATTCTCGAGTTGTCTCTCGCTCTTCGATACCGAGATTCCTCTCTGGATTACGCTCGACAATATCAAACAATCGCTGGATGATTGGATGAGAGCAGGTCCAGAGGTGGTCCAATCCGGGAAACGAATGATGCGAGCTCTGATTTCGGAAGGCTTCGAAGACACACTCGAACAGATGTTGATGAGGAGCAAAGAGGGATATTATGGTTTCACCATTGTCAAAGATTGCCTGAATATCTCACAACAGCTGGGATCGAATGTGAAGAATCGGTGACGTATTGCGTCTCAAATGACGCGTCGAAGCTACCTCTCTCGAATGACTCCAACTCGATTCTGCAGACTCTCCTCGGATATTGGGAATGCTCTGATTGCTGGTGCAGACGAGCAGATTCTGGGATCGCCTCCAATCGTCCAGAAATGGTTTGCTCTTTTGGGTTGGTCGTTCTCCACGCGGCTGTGTTTGACTGTCACATCGTCAACCGTCCTCTCTCCAAACGATTGCTTGCGCCCCTAGCCAACACATTGTGACCAGATTATCTTTCCCAATCTCGACTTTTGGACTGCTCAGAAACCATCTTGTTTATCTCGTCGAAATGGGATGTGCCCCACATTCCTGCGGTCCCACAGCCACCCAAGATTGGTTTTCAGATCACCACGCCAGTTGACTATCTTCTCACTCGTTACTCTCGTTCCTGGAACCGACCCTCAAACATCCATCAGAAACCGATGAATCCAAACACTCTTGTCGAGTCTGCTGGTCAACATGGGTTTTCTCTGCATGATACATCGTCAGAGACGGAGAAAATAGTGGCGCAACAGGTTGCTGCTGTTCAACTGCGAGCTCACATTCCGAAGAGAAAAGCAGTGTCATCAGGTCGCACAACTCCCGCTTTGATGGCAATTCTGGAGAATGGCCAAGTTGAATCATCAATGACCGGAAAAGAAGGATCGGACAAAACCCACGAGACGCTATTCAGATGGATAGTTTGGATGGCTGAATGATCGCCCGATTTCTGGTGCTTGTGGACAAGAAAGGCTGATGAGGGCAGTGAACGGACAGCAGCGAGCACGCTGTGCGTTCTCCACAGAATGAAGTTGCTGGACGATGAATTGAAGCCGATCATCGCCAACCAGCCTCTTGTGCAGCCGAAGGTGATGACACACGTGATGTACTCGATTGGTCTGTGATCCTCCTCTTTCTGCCCTTCCCCACTTTTTCCATCTTTCTCCATTTTTGTTGCCTTTCCTGCCAATCATTCGTGTCTCCTTCTTTTCTGCGCTTCTTCGTCGTCGTTAGGTGTCAATACCACAGCTGGTGTGATTCTGAACGCGACCAATCCGCGCTGGTGGTCGGACACGCATTCTGATTACTACGTGGATGGCGACGGCACAGTCCCGACTGTGTCACTCAGCGGTGTGTCTCATATCCGTCCCATCTCGTTCTGAGCCCTTTCTTACCATTCATCTCGCTCTCCCTTCCCTCGCCTTATTCTCCCTCTTTTCTCGCCCTCCGCAGTCCCCCGCAAGTGGAGAGACACCTCACTCGTCAAGTTCCACACATACCGTGGCTGTGACCACATGGGCATCATCACAGATGCCGTCCCGATTGCCCGTATTTTGGACATCATTGCACCGGCAACTGCCGAGGAAATGGAATATGAGGACTCACTCAACCCTCCCGACGACTTTTAGCCGTCTATGTTAATTCACGACACTTTTATCCTGTTATCTTAGCAATTCTGTATTTACAGAGAGTTCCCTTTTTTTGCTCAAAATTGGACAGACGTGGTGTTTTGAATATTGTGGAGAAACGTATCTCATTGTGAAATTGTCGTGTTGCTCTCGATTCAGTTCGTGTCATCCGGCCCAAAGGGCATGATCGTACCGTCATCAACGATGCAAGAGGAATATCCTCATCAATTGAATCCAAATCATTCTATTCTATCCAAAAACTCCGACGCGGATGGAGGAATCCTTTCAGAACGTGAACCATTCCTACTTTTCGATCCCAACGCTCAATTATCGTTTGAAGACAAATCAGCCATTTACTGCTCGCTTGTTGACCTCGTGAAAGCTGAATATCCATTCGACAAAACTCTTCAAGACAGAGCTGCCCGGTTTTTGGAGAACTTCGGACCGACTGTCTTCAAACACGAAATAGCTGATAAGCTCGTCACAGACCTCGTTCCCTCTTCAGCCGGATCGCATTCTGGCTTTGTTGAGAGTATTCTGACACTGCTGTCATCTCCCCACTCGACTGTTGTCGTAGCAGCGTTGTCGTTCCTGTCCAAAACGACAAGAGTTCTTTCAACACTTCCACTTCGACTCGTGGAGTCTGATCTCGTTCCCAATGTCTTGGCAACTGTCCAACCTCACACACTGCCAATTTCAGGGAATGAAACGATTCTCAACGATCTCTCCAGAATCATCGACTACTTCGCCGACCTTGGATCTCCACCAATTTTATTGTATCTTCGCATCACATCAGCAACTGACCAATTCAACCATCATGAAATGATCTTCCGGAAGGTCGTAATCCCATCGTCTCAATTTTTGACATTTCTGATCTCAAATCGATTCATCCTCAGTGGAATCTTGTTCGGCACCTTCATGTCTCTATTGGCATCACTTCTTCGCCTGGGCCCATTTCATCGTCCAACATTGGAGTTTGTCCTCGCATCTCCGATTGCGATGACATTCTCGAATTGTCTCTCGTTCTTCGAAGACAGTCATCGTGTCTGGGTTACTCTCCTCACCATCAACTATGCGCTTCAAGAATGGAAGAGAGAAGGCCCAGAAGTGGTTCGATCAGGAAAACGGATGATGCAAGCTCTGTTTTCAGAAGGCTTCGAAGACACACTCGAACAGATGCTGATGAACGATAAGAATGGATATTATTGTTTCCGTGTTGTGCACAAGTGTCGCTACATCTCCCAATTGCTGGGATCGAATATGCCAGGGCGATGACAGATTGCATATGAAATGACCAATCGAAGTCGCCTCACTGGAATGACTCCAACTCGTTTCTGCGGACTCTCCTCGGATGTTGGGAATGCGTTGATTGCTGGTGCAGATGAATAGATTCTGTGATCGCCTCCAATCGTCAAGAAATGGTTTGCTCTTTTGGGTTGGTCGTTCTCAACGTGACTGTCTTTGACTGTCACATTGTCAACCGTCCTCTCTCCAAACTATTCCTTCCGTCCCTGACCGAACCGATGTGACCAGATTATCTTTCCCAATCTCGACTTTTGTCCCATCTCAGAAGCACTTCTCGTTTATCTCGTCGAAATGGGATGTGCCCGTATTTCAAACCCTTCCACAGCCCCCCACGATTGGTTCCATGATCATCTCGCTCGTTGACTATCCTCTCAGTCAGTTGTCTCGTTCCTGAAACCGATCGTCAAACAGCCATCCGAAATCGAAGAATCAAAGCACTCTTGATGAGTGTGTTGGTCCACATGGAGTTTATTCTGTATGGTTCATCGTCAGGGATGAAACAACTTGTTCTGCAACAGGTTACTGCAGTTCCACAGCGAGCTCACATCCCAAAACGAAAAGCAGGTCAACCGAACTCGCAAACCCCGCTCTGATGTCGACTCTGGAAAATGTCCAAGTTGGATAGTCAATAGCCGGAAAAGAAGGATTCGAAAAGCCAACGAGACGCTGTTCAGATGACTCTCTTGGAAGGCGCAATGATCGCTCGATTTCTCGCCCTTTGGACTGTGCACGCGTTAAACGGCTTTTCAGACGATGAGGAACTCCATCACGCCAACACTCCTCCAAACGAGCTCTCTTCTCAACACTGTCGTCACTCTCTTCAGATCGCCGTCCATTCCACTCCAAACGACAGAATGGACTCCACAACTCGGCTGGCACAATCGGAACTGGAATGGCCAGCCATCTCGTTCCTCTGCTGGATTGAGAGTGAACTGCATCGCTCGTCGGCTGATCCGACGAAACTCACTTTCTCCACTCGACTCAACTCTGTCGACACACACTGGCGTTGTCGTTGTTGGTGTCGTTGGAGAGCATCAAGTTTGGGAGATGCAGATGTCTGAAGAGGAACAGGAACTCCTCCACCGACCTCGTGCTTGGACTGAACAACTGTGCTCCCAGTGTCTGGTTCCTCGTCTGAAAAATGGAACATGTGATTGCTCAGGATGGCTGTGGGAGATTGTTTGTGATGACGAGATGAGAAGCAACGAGAAGCAGATGTGGACTGAGAAAAGCTCGACAAAAGTGTAACGTGTCAGGCAGGACAAAATTTATTATCGTTGATGAATCATTTCATTATCTTGTTTGCCTCGATTGAAATTCAAAGAACAATTCGTGAATTGTGCCAGAAATTTGTTCGGAATCAGTAAGTCACGACCAATGGGATGATCCAACTCTCATTGCCATGAACGATGAATCTGTTATTTTGAATCCCTCCATCGATGCCTGTTTGAGTGATACTTCTGAACCACCTTCGACTGTCATGCATAAGGAGGACCATTTCCTGCATTTCGACGCCAACTCGGAATTATCGTTCCAGGACAAATCGAAGATTTACAATTCACTTGTTGCCCTCGTGAAAGCAGACGACCCTTTTGCCAAAGCACTTCAAGACAGAGCTGTCCAATTTTTGAAGAGCCTCGTTCCAAAATTTACCGATCGAAATCTGGCTCACAAACTCGTGACTGACCTCGTTCCCTCTTCAGACGGATCACTTTCTGGCTTTATTGAGAGCATTACAACTCTTTTGTCATCTCCCCACTCGACTGTGGTGGCAACAACGTTGTCATTCCTTAAAGAGACCACAGGCGCTTCATCGAGCAAAATGCAATGTCAGCTCGTGGAGTCTGATCTCATCACCAAAGTCTTTGCTGCAGTTCAACCTCACACACTGCCGATTGCAGCAAACAAAACGGTAATCAACACTTTGATCCAAATCATCTTCTTTCGCCTCACCCTCGCATCTCCACATTTCCTCGGAGCCCTTGGCCTCGCAGATGCAGTTGAGACATACAACCATCGTGAAATGATTTTTCAGAAGGTCGTGCTTCCATCGTCTCAATTTGTGACATTTCTAATTTCCAATCGGCACAGCCTCAAAGAAAACCTACTCTTCTCTTTCATGTATCAATTGAGCACATTCCTTCGGATAGGCCCATTCCATCGTCCAACATTGGAATATGTTCTCGCATCTCCGATTGTGATGGCTTTCTCTAGTTGTCTCTCGATCGTCGAAGACAATGGTTGTCACTGTGATACTCTCACTCTTATCGGGTATTCACTGAGAGAGTGGAAGAATCACGGCCATGAAGTGATCCAATGTAACAAACGGAAGATGCAAGCTCTGATTTCGGAAGGCTTCGAAAACACACTCGAACATATGTTAATGCACGAAAAGAGTGTGTATTATGGTCTCCGTGTTGTGGAAGAGTATCAATCCGTCACAAGCTTGCTGGGATTTAATGCTCGAAGGCAGTAATAGTTGCAACTCAAATGACACGTCGAAGCTGCCTCACTGGAATGACTCCAACTCGTTTCTGCGGACTCTCCTCGGATGTTGGGAATGCGTTGATTGCTGGTGCAGATGAATAGATTCTGTGATCGCCTCCAATCGTCAAGAAATGGTTTGCTCTTTTGGGTTGGTCGTTCTCAACGTGACTGTCTTTGACTGTCACATTGTCAACCGTCCTCTCTCCAAACTATTCCTTCCGTCCCTGACCGAACCGATGTGACCAGATTATCTTTCCCAATCTCGACTTTTGTCCCATCTCAGAAGCACTTCTCGTTTATCTCGTCGAAATGGGATGTGCCCGTATTTCAAACCCTTCCACAGCCCCCCACGATTGGTTCCATGATCATCTCGCTCGTTGACTATCCTCTCACTCATTTTTCTCGTTCCTGGAACCGTCCTGCAAACACTCCCCCGAAAACATAGAACCCAAACACTCTTGATGAGTGTGTTGGTCCACATGGAGTTTATTCTGTATGGTTCATCGTCAGGGATGAAACAACTTGTTCTGCAACAGGTTACTGCAGTTCCACAGCGAGCTCACATCCCGAAACGAAAAGGAGTGTCAACTGAAACCACAACTCTTGTTCTGATGTCGATTCTGAACATTGCCCAAGTTTGACAGACAATTTCCGAAAATGAAGGACGGACGAAATCCACAAGGCGCTGTTCAGATCACGCTTTTGGATGGCTGAATGATCGCATGATTTCTGGTGCTTGTGGACGAGGAAGACTGATGAGGACAGTGAACGGACAGCAGCGAGCACGCTGTGCGTTCTCCACAGAATGAAGTTGCTGGACGATGAGTTCAAACCGATCATCGCCACCGTTGCCGCTGAAGTTGGGAACGGAGAAGACAATGAGAAATCGGACGCACTTCAAGCTCTCACATACCTGAGCTGTTTGTTTCCTCTTCCCCATCGCCCAGGAACACAATCCAACGTCATAAGTGTCAGTTTTCTTCTCGATCGTCTCATTTCATCGAAACAAGCCCAATATTTTGCTCAAAAATGGTCTAACAACATTGAAGACTTCGAACTAAGTCATTTTCAGCTGTGACTTCGATCGAAGTCATTTTCTCGTATCTTAAGTCAAATCAAAGGGCCCGACAACGCTGGTCCTTCTGTTTCAATGAAAAAGGGACATTCTCGTTCGAGAACGTCTTCTGATGCCTCTTTGACTGAATCACGGAAATCTCATTCAACAGTCAACAGCTTGCAGGAACCTTTCCTCAATTTGAAAATGAAATCAAAATTGTCGTTTCAGAAGAAATCGGCAATTTACTGTTCACTTGTTGCTCTGGTGAAAGCTGAGTACCCATTCGACAATGCCCTTCAAGACAGAGCTGCTCGGTTTTTGAAGAACCTCGAACCAATCCCGGACCAAGAAATCTGTGCAGAAAAACTCGTGACTGACCTCGTTCCCTCTCCAGTTGGATCGCATTCTGGCTTTGTTGATAGTATTGTCACTCTACTGTCATCTTCCTACTCGACTATAGTTGCAGCAGCGTTGTCGTTCCTCTGTGAAACAACGAATCGTTCACCTTTGCACACTAAGCTGCATCTCATGGAGTCTGATCTCACATCAAATGTCTTAGAGACTGTTCAACCTCTAACACTCCCAATTTCTGGAAATGAAGAGATATTCGACAATCTCATCATCATCATCAACAGATTTGTTGACCTTACATATCCTTCCAATCTCTTGAAACTGGGCATCACAACTGCAGTCGATGCATTCAACCATCGTGAAATGATCTTTCAGAAGGCCGTTCTTCCATCATCTCAATTTGTGACATTTCTGATCTCAAATCGATACATTCTCAGCAGAGACTTGTGCAAGTCATTCATGTATATATTGGCCAACTTCATTGACCTATGCCCATTTCATCGTCCAACATTGGAATTTGTTCTCGCCTCTCCGATTGTGATGGGATTCTCAACAAATCAATCGCTCATCGAAGACTGTCAACTTCTCAACAACAATCTCATTCTTCTCAACTATTGGCTGACGAAATGGAAGGAGGAAGAACGAGAAGTGGCCCAATCTGGGAAACGGATCATACAAGCTCTGATCTCGGAAGGCTTCGAAGATTCAATGGAACAGTGGCTGAAATACGAAATGGATGGAAATCCTGCCACCGATGTTGTCAATTATTGCTTGGATATCTCGAAAAAGTTGGGATCGAATATGGAATTCACTGAAAACGATGATGAAGAAGAAAGTGAAGACGATGACGACTCTCTCGAATGACTCCACTCTCTCTTCTGCACACTCTCCTCGGATGTTGGGAATGCGTTGATTGCTGGTGCCGACTGACATATTCTGGATTGCTTCCAATCGTCCAGAAACGGTTTGCCCTTCTGGGTTCGTCGTTCTCAGCACGACTGTCATTGACTGTCACATCGTCAACCGTCCTCTCTCCAAACAATTCCTGGTGTCCCTGAACGATGCATTGTGACCAGATTATCTTTCCCAATCTCGGCTTTTGGACCATCTCAGAAACACATCTCGTTTAACTCATCAAACTGGGATGTATCCCACATTCACACCATTCCTCAGCCACCCACAATTGAATCTCTGATCATCCCGCTCGTCGAATATCCTCTCACTCATTTTTCTTGTTCCTGGAACTGAACTGCAAACAGCAATCCAGAATCGAAGGATCCAAGCACTCTTGATGAGTGTGTTGGTCCACATGGAGTTTATTCTGCATGCTGCATCGTCAGAGATGGAACAACTTGTTTCGCAACAGGTTACTGCCGTTCCACTGCGAGCTAACATTCGGAAGCAAACAGCAAGTCAACCGAACCTGCAACTCCCACTCGGATGTCGATTCTGGACAATACCTACTTTGGATAGTCAATAACCGGAAAGGAAGGATCGGACAAGACTTCGAGGCGCTGATCAGATTTCGCTTTTGGAAGACTCAATTATCGCCCGATTTCTGGTGCTCGTGAACTGTGCATGCGTTGAATCGCTTTTCAGACGATGAGGAACTCCATCACGCCAACACACCTCCAAACGAGCTCTCTTCTCAACACTGTCGTCACTCTCTTCAGATCGCCGTCCATTCCCCTCCAAACGACAGAATGGACTCCACAACTCGGCTGGCACAATCGGAACTGGAATGGCCAGCCATCTCGTTCCTCTGCTGGATTGAGGGGTGAACTGCATCGCTCGTCGGCTGATCCGACCAAACACACTTCCCCCAATCAACACAACTCTGTCGACACACACTGGCGTCGTTGTCGTCGACCTTGGAGAACTTCGAGTGTGGAAGATGCAGATGTCTGAAGAAGAACAGGAACTCCTCCACCGACCTCGTGCTTGGACTGAACAACTGTGCTCCCAGTGTCTGGTTCCTCGTCTGAAGAATGGAACAAGTGATTGCTGAGAATGGCTGTGAGAGATTGTTTGTGAAGACGAGATCAGGAGCGGCGAGAAACAGATATGGACTGAGACAATCTCTACGAAGGTGTAACGTGCCAGACAGGAGTACACTTGTTATTGTTGAGAACTCATTTCATTATTCTGTACGTCTTGATTGCGTTTCAAGGAACAATTCGTGAATTGTGCATGAAGTTTGATGAGAATCAGTGAACCACGAACAATGGGATGATCCAACTCTCATTTCCATGAACAACGAATCTGTTACTTTGAGCTCCTCCATTGATGCCTGTTTGAGTGTTACTTTCGAATTGCCTTCGACTACCAAACCTGAAGAAGAACCTTTCCTTAATTTCGATGTGAACTCAGATTTGTCGTTTGATGACGAATCGGGGATTTACTGTTCACTTGTTGCCCTCGTGAAAGCTGAATATATGTTTGACGATGTTCTTCAAGACAGAGCTGCCCAGTTTCTGAAAATCCTCGAACCGTTTTTCGACGAGCAACTTGCGGCACAACTCGTGACTGACCTCGTTCCCTCTTCAGTTGGATCGCCTTCTGGCTTTTCTGAAAGCATTCTGACTCTCCTGTCATCTCCCCACTCGACACTGGTTGAGGCAACGATGTCTTTCGTCAACCACTGCCAATCACAGGAAATACAACGATACTTTCCCGTCTAATCAGGATCATCAGATCACTCCTCTATCTCGCAACTCCCTATTACGTTCGGAACCTTTCCATCACTTCTACACTCGACAAAAACAACCATCGTAAAATGATATTTCAGAAGGTCTTGCTCCCATCGTCTCCTTTAGTGACATTTCTGATCTCAAATCGACAAGTCCTCCATGGATTCTTGTTCCGCTCCATCATGTGGCTTTTAAGCACACACCTTGAAATATGTCCTTATCATCGTCCAACATTGGAGTATGTTTTCGCGTCACCGATTTCGATGACATTCTCGAATTGTCTCTCGTTCTTCGAAGATGATGGTGATCTCTGGAATACTCTCAACAACACCAACCGTTCACTGCAATACTGGAAGGAAGAAGATCCAGAAGTGGTTCTATCTGGGAAACGGATCGTCCAAGCACTGTTTTCAGAAGGCTTCGAAGACACACTCGAACAGATGATGATGTACGACAAGAACGGAGATTATGACAACAGGGTTGGTTATGATTGCCTTGAGATCTCACAGAGACTGCGATCGAATGTAGAAGTCCCTGAAGAGTGAGATCTCAATTGTCAAGTCGAAACTGCTTTTTCGAAAGACTTCAAATCAGTTCTGCGGACTCTCTTCGGATGGTGGGAATGTGTTGATTGCTGGAACCGACGAACAGATTCTGGATTGCTTCCAATCGTCCAGAAATGGTCTACTCTTCTGGGCTCGTTGTTCTCAACGCGGCTGTCATTGACTGTCACATCGTCAACCGTCCTCTCTCCAAACAATTCCTGGTGTCCCTGAATGGCACATTGTGACCAGATTATCTTTCGCAATCTCGACTTTTGGACCATCCCCGAAACACTTCTCGTTTATCTCCTCAAAACGGGATGTGCCCCACGTTCTGGCCATTCCACAGCCATCCACCATTTTGTTTCATGATCATCCCCCGTTGTCTTTATTCTCTATCGTTTTCTCGTGCCTGGAACAAATCAACGAACACCAATCCGAAACGGAGGATTCTGGCAGTTTATCACGGATTTTCAAGTTGTGGACGAGGAAGGCTGACGAGGACAGTGAACGGACAGCAGCGAGCACGCTGTGCGTTCTCCACAGAATGAAGATGCTGGACGATGAGTTCAAACCGATCATCGCCACAGTTGCCGCTGAAGTTGCGAACGGAGAAGACAATGAGAAATCGGACGCACTTCAAGCTCTCACATACCTGACTGGTGTCCCTGGTCTGCCTTTGCACATTCTCCCTCATTCCATCACATTCTCTCGCTCTTTCTTCGTAGAGAACCACAAGGCTCTCCTTGACGCGAATATTTTGCAAACAATTGACCAACTATTCAGGTATCCCTCTTCTTCCCGTTAATTGTCCCTCTCTCTCAAATCCCATCATTTTCCCAAAACAAGTTCGAAGCCGTCAAACAACGTCATCTGCAACGTGTTTGCCTTCCTGACCTCTCTCGCCCGCGCTGGTGTCCCAACCACAAAGCAGGCGATCCTCCAGATTCTCCCGATGGCAGCGCTGGACACGTGGCGGAAGAAGGAGGACGAGGGGAAGGCTGCAGGCGACGAGGATTTGATTGCTGTTGGGAACAATGCGCATGCTCTTCTTTTGGAAATGCAGAAGTGACTTTGTCTGTGTTTATCCACATCGTTGGCATTTCGTTGATTTACCGTTTTCTTCCTCCGCTTGGCCAGAATCCGTAATCTGCACTCGAAACACACTTCAACGGTGTTGGGGGTCCTCTTATCGAAGTTGGATGGGTGGGTGTCGAGGAGTTGAAGAGACATGAAGAGCGAAAGCAAAAGAATCCTGAGAACAAAAAAGAACGATCTCCAAAAAGAGTGACACACCTCAAACAAATCGTGAATGGCTGTAGAAGTGTGGAAATGTGGGGCACATCCAATTTCGACGAGATAATCGAGATTTGTGTTTGAGATGGTTGAAAAGTCGAGATTGGGAAAGATAATCTGGTCACAATGCATCGTTCAGGGATGCCAGGAATTGTTTGGAGAGAGGACTGTTGACGACGTGACAGTCAAAGACAGTCGCGTTGAGAACGACCAACCCGAACGAGTAAACCATTTCTGGACAATTGGAGGCAATCTCAGAATCTGTTCGTCGGCACCAGCAATCAGCACATTCCCAACATCCGAGGAAAGTCCGCAGAAAAGAGTTGGAGTCATTCGAGAGGCAGTCCATCATACATATTCGATACCAGTAATTTGGATACGGAGTGAAACTCTTCGTCTTCGCGGTCACTGTCTTCTTCGTCATTGTTTTCACTGTCTTCTTCGTCATCGCGGTCACTGTCTTCTTCGTCATTGTTTTCACTGTCTTCTTCGTCATCGCGGTCACTGTCTTCTTCGTCATCGCGGTCACTGTCTTCTTCGTCATCGCGGTCACTGTCTTCTTCGTCATTGTTTTCACTGTCTTCTTCGTCATCGCGGTCACTGTCTTCTTCGTCATTGTTTTCACTGTCTTCTTCGTCATCGCGGTCACTGTCTTCTTCGTCATCGCGGTCACTGTCTTCTTCGTCATTGTTTTCACTGTCTTCTTCGTCATCGCGGTCACTGTCTTCTTCGTCATTGTTTTCACTGTCTTCTTCGTCATCGCGGTCACTGTCTTCTTCGTCATCGCGGTCACTGTCTTCTTCGTCATTGTTTTCACTGTCTTCTTCGTCATCGCGGTCACTGTCTTCTTCGTCATCGCGGTCACTGTCTTCTTCGTCATCGCGGTCACTGTCTTCTTCGTCATCGCTTTCACTGTCTTCTTCTTCGTCATTGTCTTCTTCTTCGTCATTGTCTTCACTGTCTTCTTCATCATCGCTTTCACTGTCTTCTGCGTCATTGTTTTCACTGTCTTCTTCGTCATTGTTTTCACTGTCTTCTTCGTCATCATTCTCATTCAATTCCAGCAATCGCGAGATTGATTGATAATAACGAACAACTTTCCGACCATAATATCCGCTCCTGTTGTTCCTCATTGCCTGTTCGAGCTCGGTACGGAAGCCTTCCGAAAACAGAGCTTGCATCATCCGTTGTCCAGATTGGACCACTTCTGGGCCTTCTTTCTTCCAACTCTTCAGAAATTCTTCGATGTCGCTGAGAATAAGTGACAGTGAATAGGCTGTTTGGACACGCTGGAGGAAGCTTGAGAATGCCATCACAATCGGAGATGCGAGAACAAATTCCAATGTTGGACGATGGAATGGACCTATTCCAATGAGCGAATTCAGTAGAGACACGAATGAGTGGAGCAACTCTCCATTGAGGTTGTGACGATTGGTGATCAGAAATAGCACAAATTGAGACGATGGAATCACGACCTTCTGAAAGATTTTTTCACGAAGATTGAATGCGTCGACTGCATCAGTGATGGCAAATTCTCTGAGATGGTATGGAATTTCATTGAAAATCAAAGGTAATAAAATGACGAGACAATGGGTGATGATTTCGATCAGGTTTTTGAATACATATTCATTTCCAGATATTGGCAGTGTCTGAGGCTGAACATTCGCAAACAGTTTGGTGACGATCCCCGACCTCACGAGACCATATCGATATCGCTGTCTTGAATTCCTAACCACCCAATTTAGGAAAGACCATGCTTTTTCAACAACTGTAGAGTGTGGAGACACCAGCAGAGTGATAATGCTATCAATAAAGCCAGATGGGGATATTGTATTGGCAGGAACGAGGTCTATAAGGACTTGTTTGAGGTAATCTGAATCCCACCACATCATTTCGAGACTTTCCAGAAGCTGAACGGCCTTGTCTTGAAGAGTATCGTCAAAAGGGTATTTATCTTTCACCAGGGCAACAAGAGAACGGTAAATTATTGATTGGTCATCGAAAGTGTATTCGGCGTTAGGATTGAAGTTCAGGAACGGTTCATGTTCTGAACAGACAGTCGAAGGAGTTTCAGGTGAATCAGGCAAAGAAGTTACTTTGGCTGATTTTTTTGGATGGTTTTGTCTTTTTCTTTTCATGAGTGATGATCATTCCCATGATTGCCTAAATTCGAATCCTAAAGCGGATTCAGATATGACAGACATCGTCTCGTCGTTCATTTGGGAGTATTTGCGCGTGTCTCCCGCTTCATCTCCGCTTGAATGTCTGAATGCATTGAACGACACTATCTCAACGATCCTGAATGAAATTGAAACCAAAACCGGTTGGGCTCTCTCCTATCTTTCTCTAAACTCTCTCTTTCACCTTTTTTCTTGCTATTTTCCTGATTTTGAACTGTCATCTTCATCTCAGCAGATGCATCAATCGTCATCATCAATTTTGTTCTATCGCTTTATTCTCATCAACTTGGCTGTGTTCAAGGGATGCTATCGTACCTTTTGCTTCGGTTTGTCTTTCCTCTTGAAACATATTTTGTCATCTGTGCTCAATTTTACTCTATCCAACCAGAATTGTCTCATCTGAATCGCTAATGGATCTGCCAATTCTCTCAAATCTGCTCATCACAGAACTTATGCGACATCTTCGGAATGGAGCTCTTGTTTCGCCTGAATACCTCACCGTTATGGCAGTCTCTATCGCCCAACTATCCTCACCTGATTCCTCTCACCATGAACATCACACTCTCACCAAATCTACCACATTTCTGCTGACGAAGCTGGATGTGGATTCTTTGATGCGGGAGTGTTTGAAGTGGCTGGACGTTGAGAGACTTCACCACCTCTCACCATCAGGTGACCTCTCCGATCAGACAATAAGCCTTCTCTTCCATCATCCGCTGAATCTGCTATTCACGTTGACACATACTCATTTCAGCCAATTGAAACCAAACATCGTTTGTCTGTTTTGAATTTTTGATGATTCATCTTCGTTCACCTCTAGCCGAATATAAGAAACAAAACTCACATATTACATCAATATAACGTCATACATCGTGTGCTATTCCCCTTTTCACGTCGTTTTTGTCCGATTTTTCTCTTAAATCGCCTTTGATCATCGTCGTCATCATTTGTTCCTCTCTCCAGCCATGGTTACCTTCCTCACATCATCTATCGACGAGTCCACCTTTCCATCTGTCTTCACTCTCCCCATTCCGCCATTTATTGACACAACTTCAGCTTCATTTCCGTCGGCTGAACAGCATGACAATATCAACAAACCCACATTATCATCAACCCCAACCACATTCATCAACACACTCAGCACACCTGCCACTTCGCATGCATTCCCATCCGCGCACACACCAACCTCATTTCGTACTCCTCCTTTGCACACAGTGCACCCAACTCTGATCGCGTCTTCTCCCATCATCTCATCACTCCCTGCCCCCATCTCTCCACAATTATCTTCCTCAACATTATTGATCCTGGTGATGCACATTTTTGCGAGATACGCCCAACCGGAACACATCCGATTTTCACTCGATGAATTGAGGAATATGATGATAGAAATGCTGTCCGACGAGGCTTTAATGCGAACTTTGTCGCACAACATTCTTGAAAAAGACCCGACAGCTCAGAAATTGGATACCCCAAAGGGTGGAAGGATGGCGACTCCAGCGAACCGTCAGCAGAACCATATGTCGAGTTTTGCTCAACGTGAATACACTACAAATCAAAGAAATGAAAGGAATAAATCGGCCCAGCAAGATTATCCCCAATATCGGTCGGGATCATCGTCTCGACGAGATGGCAAAGATCGAAGGATCCAGAAGGAAGAATTAGAGGCGGAAAGACGAAAGAAAGACTTGGAAGAATTAAATGCGAAGCGAATTGAACGGCGAAAGAATGTGAAGCGCGTTATCGAAGAGAACAGGCAGAAACGAAGAGACCGAAACGAGTCTCCATTCAATTGGGATTTCGAAGTGCTAGCTCCTCAAACGCAACCAACAGAACGCCCAAATGACCACACACCCCACACCCACCCAGCTGAGACCCCATTGCATCTTCCCCCTCCAGAACCACCGCAATCCACATCGCGTTGGCCCAACCCACAATCGCCGTCTTTGTCAGTTTTCACATTTCCAGCCCCGCCTCCCAAACACATCACAAACGAAACCACAAATCGAGCAGACTGGCCAACAAGCGAAACACTCCTCCGAACGAGCGACTTCGATTTGGAGCGAAATGCCGTCTGCATACCATCTGCTCATCCGCATTTGTCGTCCCAGGTCCGCTCGAATCCATCAGAGATTCGAGAAACTGGCGGATTGACACGAACAACGGCCACTCAATCCCAAAATGCCAGAAACACACCAAATGCTCTCTTTTCTCTCATCCAAATGCCGCAGACTCTCCTCCACACTTCATCGAGACCGACACAACCCGACCCATCCTCCCACAAACACTCGTCCTTCGTGAAACCGCTGATTTCGGAGTGGTTCACGAAGGAAGAAGCGAGGGAAGCACGACAGTCGCTGGTGCGGCCAGTTGACAATGGGAATGTGCTGGAGTGGGTTGGGGAGGAGGGAGGGTGTGTGGAGAGTGTGGCAGAGGAGAAGGAGAGGAAGAGGAGAGAAGAAGAGAGGAGACAGGAAGAACAAGGCGAACGGGAAATGAACAGGAAGTTGATGGATCGGATGAGTCCAGCCACTCTCGCCTCCCAACTTTCTGATGCGATCAACACTCCTTCACTTGCTCGAAGCGATTTCAGTCAAACACAGCAAAATCAAACTCGATTCACAGCAACACAATCGACGCCAACGAATGATCGATTTCTGAACTCGCTGAGGCCGACACTGAAACCGAGAGGACCGTCATCGTTTGTGGTGGAAGTGGATGGAAAGGAGGGAAAGAGGAAGGAAGGGAAGAAGCCAGTGTTGAGCTCGGAGAAGAAAAAGAAGAAGGAGGAAAAGGAAAGAAAGGAGAAGGAGGAAATGGAGAGGAAGATGAAACAAGAAGAGGAAGAGAGAAAGGAGAAGGAACGGCTCATGGAGGAAGAGAGAAGGAAACTGGAAGAAGAACGAGTTCGAGAAGAGGAACGAAGGAGAGAAGAAGAGAGAAGGAAACTGGAAGAAGAACGAGTTCGAGAAGAGGAACGAAGGAGAGAAGAAGAGGAACGAAGGGAAGAATTGTTGAAAGAGAAAGAACGAGAGAAGGAAGAAGAATGGAGGAGAAGGGAAGAAGAACGAAGGAAGGAAGAAGAGAGGAGAGAACTGGAAAGACAACGAGATGAAGAAAGAAGAAAAGAAGAAGAAGAGAGACTGAAGGAGTTGGAGAGAAGAAGGGAAGAGGAGCGAAAGAGAGGAGAAGAGGAAAGAATGAAAGAAGCTGAATCTCGTCGATTGCAACGCGAGGCCGAAAAGCGAGCGCATCTTGAACGAAAACGGGAACTGGAACGAAAGAAGCAGGAAGAAGAGGAAGAACGACGAAAGGCGGAACAACGAGTGATGTGGGTGAGAGGAGATGTCGGAGTGCTGAAGGGACAGATTGGAAGGGATGGACGAATTTTGGGACAGAAGGAAGTGGAGAGGAGGGAAGAAGAGGAGGAAGAACGGAGACGAGAGAAAGAAAAGAAGGAGAGAGAAGAAGAGGCAGATGGGGAGAATTCGTCTTTCTTGTCAACACCGTCAACTCCAGTCAACAGCCAACCTCTCTCCTCCCCTCTCGTCACTCGCATTCTGTTCACTCCCACCGCTTCCTCATCCAACCCTCGCTCCTCGCAACGAGTGTCTCTGTCACCAGAACGACTTCACGACTCTCAAACACACCACGCACTGCACGACGCTGAGCTGGACACTCTTGTGACAGGCGTGGAGCCGCTCCTTCCGATCGACTGTCCGCGAAAGAAGGAGCGGATGGACCGTGCACGACGGCCACTGCTGTTCCACTCGAAGGAGTTGGGTGATTTGGTTGAAATGGAACTTCGGAAGAGGATTGATCGTGAATGATGTAAGTTTTTGTTGTTCTTCTCTCTTTGTTTATCTTCATTTCTGAATCATTTCCTAAACACTCTTCGTCTGTTTCCCTTCCAGAATGATTTGTTTCGATAAACACGGAAAAATGGGATGATCGAATACTCACTTCAATGGAGAACGATTCAGAAACTTCGCACACCACCAGCGACTCCTGTTTAAATCATTCACCTGACTCACATTCAACTGTGGACACTTTGCATCACCATTTTCTGTCTTTCGATCCAAAGTCAGAATTGTCGTTTGAGAACAAATCAACCATATACTGTTCACTAGTTGCCCTCGTGAAAGCTGAACACCCATTCGACAATGCCCTTCAAGACAAAACTGCCCAATTTCTGAAGAATATCGAACCAACATGGAGGGATATTTCAGATTATGCAGTGAAGCTCGTAACTGACCTCGTTCCTTCTTCAACTGGATCACTTTCTGGCTTTGTTGTGAGCATTTTCACTCTCTTATCGTCTCCCCACTCGACTGTAGTCATAGCAACGTTGTCGTTTCTCCAGAAAACAACCTTGTGGTCAAATCCTCCAATTCTATGTCGTCTCGTGGAGTCTGATCTCGTTACCAATGTCTTGGCAAATATTCAACCTCACCCACCGACAATTTCTGGAAATGAAGAGATATACGACAATCTAATCGATATCATCGATTCCTGCATCGATCTCGTATCTCCATTCTCTCTAGATCAACTTGGCATCACTAATGCAGTCGACAAGTACAACCATCGTGAAATGATCTTTCAGAAGGCCGTGCTCCCGTCCTCTCAATTTGTGACATTTCTGATCTCAAATCGATACGACCTCAATCGAGACCTGTTGTCTTCGTTCATGTCTCTCTTGTACAAATTCCTTGATATATGCCCATTCCATTGTCCAACATTGGAATTTGTCCTCGCATCTCCGATTGTGATGGCATTCTCGAGTTGTCTCTCGTACGTCGAAGATGATGATTATGACTGGACGCTTCTCAGCCGCATCAACCGTTCGCTTCAAGAATGGAAGAATTACGGCCCAGAAGTGGTCCAATCTGCGAAACAGCTATTCCACACTCTGTTTTTTGAGGGCTTCGAAGACACACTCGATGAGTTTGCGACATTCATGTGTGACAGCGAGTATAACAATGATATTTCGAAACGCTGCCATTCAATCAGAAAAATACTGGGCTCTAATATTTTCAACGCCGACTTCGACGATGGAATCGTCTTTGGTCACTCTGAAGATGAAGTAGCATACGATGAAGGCGAAGAAGTAATCAGTGAAAGCAATGATGATGCAGACAGGAGCTGATTGCATCAGAAAGACATCGACAGAATGGACTTAACTTTTTTTTTGTACCTTCACATCTCACTTGGATCCATCTTTTCGAGATGTTTTGACAAATTTATCGTGTTCTGTTGTCTCGAGTTTACTCTAAAAGTCACTTCGACGCATTGTCTTCATTTTATCTTTCCCAATCTCGACTTTTGGACGATCTCCACAACAACACTCTAGTTTCTCGTCGAAAGGGGATAAACCACATATTTCAGCCATTCCCCTGCCACCTCCGATCTGTTTGAGGTATGATCTGCCTATTTTGGTCTTTTGCTGTTGATTCCTTCAGCATCTTCCTTCTTATTCTTCATTCTTTGTCTCTTCTTTCATCTCTCCTTTCCTGTCTCATCTCTTCTTCCTCCTTTTCTCTCCTGTTCAGATGTCGATGGTCTCGCATAAATACGTTATTTGTGGTATATTGACAGCTGCTATGAAGAAATAACAACGTAAATAAAAAGAGAGCAAAGTTGGATGAGAAGGAGTCCGAGTGTGGTCTAGTTCACTGGTTTACATCATGTCATAACTTTTTGTTTTGTGTTCAAGGTTGATCGACGAGAACGAATCCATTCCGATGAAGTGACAGAGTCAAAAGGGTGTGATCGCTTTCAATCAACGATGCAAGACGCAAATCAGAATTGTTCAAACTCCCAGTATACTATGCTATTCAACACTCCAGATTTAGATCCAAATGGATTTCAAGAACTTCCCAATTTCTTGGATTCTGTCATACATCCAGCCATGCCATTCGAAGACAAATTGAGCATGTTCAGATCGCTCCTTGCGATGGTGAAGGCTGATTTTCCATTTGATGATGCCCTTCAAAGCAAGGCAGTCTTGTAATTGAAGAGCTTCGAGGCAGACTGCAATACACAAACCAACGCTGAGAAACTAGTCACCGACCTCGTTTCCTCTACATCCAGATCGCCTCATGGGTTCACTGACAGCATTGAAATCCTGTTGTCAACGCCTCATCAAAGAATTGTTCTTGCAACACTGTCATTCCTTCACTACACAATCGTATCAATCACATTCGGCCGTCTGATCCATCTTATTGACACTGATCTCATCCACAGAATCCACACTGCTCTTCAATCGCACGCCCTTCGTGTTTCGTCTCAAGAGCAGATCTTCATCCGTCTGAATTGGATTCTGACATTTGTCGTGTCACACGTCGATCCAGACTCTCTCCGTTCCCTTCACCTCTCTTCCACCAGTGAAATCAACACCCTTCGGGAACAGATCTTTCAAAAAGTGATCGTTCCATCCTCTCTTTATCTGCACACACACATCAAGAATCGAGCCTTCTTTCCTTCCACCTCATCTTCGTCTTTCCTCGATCTTTTGAACATTCTCGTCTGGATCAGTGTGTATCATCTGCCATCGCTGAAATTGGCCATCTCGCTTCCGATACCGTTCACATTCGCACGCAGCTTCTCGTTCGATGACACAGACTGGCCCATTCGACGCTTTCTTTGGAGCTTTAGCGGATCATTGACAGAATGGGAGGAGGAAGGCGGAGAAGCGAAACAGAACGGCGCAAAACTGATGCAAGCACTGTGGTCGGAAGGGATGCTGGATGAGCTTGAGCTGCTGCTCATGGACGGAAATGTCGGGCGACCTGCGAATGTGGCTGATCAACCAACAGAACAGATTCTCAATTTGTTGGGAAGGAATGTTCTCGGATAGTGGCAGAAAACCATTTCTGAATCTGCCCAACATCATCGACCCTGTCAACGAACAAATCTCTCTTTCAGACCTTCGCAATCATTTTTCCTCGATAGTAGCTTGGAGTACCTGACACCATCTATTGCTGCAAAGAGAACAACAGAAATGGCGTGATGCTCAGCGATGGAATCCACCCAAAGAAAGCGGGTAAGTCTAGGCTCAGATCTGAAAAAGTCTAGACGCAGATCTGCAGATCGGTCTAGGCGCAGATCTGAAAGTCTACACGCAGATCTGTCATTACACTCGTTCTTATCGATTCTTTACCGCATTTTATTCAACAAACACCTCAATATCCACATCACTTCCACTTTTTTTGCTCATTTCTTACTTTCTGACTTTTTTACAATCTGGGTTCATCGTTGTCAAAGAGATCCTGGGTTGATCTCGGACTGTTCCTTCCCATTAACGCGTCTTTCAATGAGAGACCCTTCCAGACATTTTTCCGGAACTTTGTCGTCGGATTCACGAACATATAGCCCTCCCGACTCTCCATCTTCTCTACACCGCCAGCATTTAATTCTCCACTACCCAGACCGAAGTATGCATTCCATTTGGTCATTTCACCTCTCTTACCTGATTTCCAAGTTCATTTTCCTTGATCTCCGAGCCCATCCTCCACTATGTTCCGTCTGAAAAGTCAACTCCAGCTCCCATCGACAGCCTCGACGGACGGTGGTCACTCAGTATTCGAATCCGCTCACAACTGAGAATTTCTACTTACAGAAAGAGGAAGAATTGAAACAGAACGTCCAGAATAGCGAAAACAGTACAACATTTGAGAACGACCAAGAAAGGCGACGATGCGAAGGAAACAAAAGGGAAGGGGATGAAGACCAACAATTTGAGGTTGATGAGGACATCGAAGGAGAATATGAACAAACAGGAAGAGGCAGTTGAAGATGAGGTGAACAAGACGATGGAGATGCCGATGACAACCTACAAGAATTTGAGCAATCAGAACGCGAAGACAGAGATGCTGAGGAACAGTATGAAGAAATATGCGAAGATACCGGATCTTAACAGAATGCACATGGGGAAGAAAACAAGAATGATGAAGTTGTCGAAAACGATCATCTCGACGATCAAGATCCCAACACTGCCGGTCCTGAAAATGAGCAAGCTGAATCTGAACATGAAGATTTGCAGGAGGAAGATGATGTAAAAGCTGAAGAAGTGGAATATTTCGAAGAAGACCAAGTTGAAGACGAAGAAATCGAAGCAGAAGTCAAAACGCGCTCATTTGGCGCACGAACCTAAAAGAAGAATCAAACGATAAAGAAAACGAGATGCAAGAAAATGAACAAAATTATAAGGATGATGCGAAATTTGTAGAACCAGTGGATGAACAAGCAGAAACAGACGATCAATTTGAAGACAATGAACAAGTAGAAGGGACAGAATTAGAAGCAGAAAAAGAAGAAGACAGCAAACACTCAGTCAAATCACGGGAGAAATTTCAAGGAGATAAATCGTCCCGGAGTTCGAAATCCAATCGGACATCCAAAAGATCAAGCTCCGAATCTCGGAAATCACGCTCTTCAGAAGAAAAATTGGATTTCCTCGAAGAAACAAACCTGAAAAACAAGATGGACAGGAGGAAGTGTTTGAAGACCAACAAGAATATGGAATGGAGGAAGGCAACAGCTTCGATCCTCAGTTGGACAAGAAATCAATGCATTAATGAAAAACCAACGAAAATGAAAACGAAATTGTGACAACACGAACATGTGGGGAAACAGAATGTGGAAAAGTAGGATCGGTGCGTGGTACTGATTTCGAATCCAATTCTGACGCTGAAAAGGAAGAATCAGGCGAAAAAGACGAAAATGAGTAAGAAAACGACAAAGAAGTTGTGGTCGAAGAAGATGATGAGGCAAAATTGGAAGAAGGGGAAGCAACTCCAAATCAGCAATCTGGATACAAAGATGAAGATATTCGGTTCGGAATATTCTTTTCACGAATCAGAAGAAGGAGTGGACGAAAAGGAAAAAGGAGAAGAAGATGAGAAGGAAGTGGAAAACGAGGAAGCAGAGAGATTGGCAAGGGAGAAGGCTGAGGAGGAAGAAGCGGTCACGGAGAGAGATTTCAAACGCCTTCAGGATGAAGAAGAGGGGAGGGCGAAATTGGAAGATGAGGAGCGCCAGAGAGAGGAAGAAGAAAGGGAAAACGAGGAAGAACGACCTCGACAAGAAGACGAGAAATTGAAGCAAAACTGGCCGAGCTTCGACGACAGGAAAGAGCACAAGAAGAACTGATGCGAGAAGAACAGGAAGCAGCACGAAGACGAAAGAAGGAGCGACATGAAGCGAAGATGGAGAAGAAAAGGAAGGAAGAGGAACAACGCGAAGCAAAACGAAAAAGAGAAAAACCACTTGGTCCATATTCAGCCATCAAAGACAAGCAATGTCTAATCATCGACACCGCCATGTTCAGAAAGAACATCAAACAGAACATGGCAGCCGAACTGAAGAAGGAGAAAGAGTGTGGGAAACAGGAGGATGAAAAGGAACAAAGTGAGAAGAAAGTAAAGAACCAGGGAGCCATGACAATGACGAAATTAAACGTGATCCCGTTGGCCCAATGCTCGCTGATCTCGCTGGAGAATGATGGAGAGTGGGTGGTATTGGACAACATGGGAATTATGGCGATGAGCGCGATGACATACAAATACAGTTAGACAAAAACAACAACACAGCCGATCACAATCAAGATCACCGTGTTCAACTCATCGCTGGCAGATCAAGGAATCTTTGCCCAGCCGCTGCTGAGTTTGTTCACAGACGCCGAGCCCGAGATCCTTCTCAACAACGTGACCTTCAAGAATCTGATAATGGTCGAGAAGACACAAGATTCCGGTGACACAGATCATCAAGATCGAATCGAATGGAGCGATATCATTCACCGACACAACGTTTGACGAATGAGAATATTCGAGCACAGACAATGAAAAGATCTTCATTGCAGGATCACGTCTTCACACTCAGATCAAGGCAGCGCAATGGAAAGACTCGTTCTTATCCACACAGATTAGATCTGTGCTGATGTATTCTCTGGAGCCGCCTGAGATTCGCATCCTGCTGAACGCAAGCGTGAATGAGGCAAGCACCCATCCGAACTGTGGGTCGTATCGCTTCACTTGCTCATCGCTGGATTCAGGATATCGCTTGGCAGAGACGAACGAGTTTGAGGAAGTTCAGACGCAGGCGAACTCGGAATTGCTGAAAACGATGCGAATAACACATGAAGAGGTGATTCAGTCGCATTCGGAGGCTGAAATTCGGACGATCACTCAGAAGAGCGATGCTGGGATCGATGTGAATGCTGAAGGGAAGACAGCAACACTGAAGCACATGATCTTTAAGCTGGTCCCAGCGACGACGATGGAAACATTCGTGTCTGTGGAAACTGGTGTCCTGTCGCTGGGAAAAGTGACACATTGGAACAGACACAGACACGGAGCTGGGAGATTCTCTACACTGCCTGATATGGATCAAGGAAGGGAGCACACTGATGCTGGTGGACACACCATTCAAATAGCTGAGTTTCACTCACGAGACACTCAGAACAGTGCTCTACATCGAAGCATGGGGAGTTCTGTCGACAACACAAGGCTCACCATTCATGGAAATCAACTCGAATGCGACCGGATCACTTGTGTTCCTGGAATCAGATGATTTGGAACGAGACTCGAAGCTGGAGCCTCTGACGTTTTTCTCGTGCGCAACGGAATCTGTTCTTTGGGGAGATGGACGGGCTGACAGTGAACGACGATGGGGATGATAATGATGTGTGTGGACTGGTGGAGTTGCCGTGTTCTTCGCTGGACTTTGGATTTGAACATCTGAAGAAAGAAGAGAAGACACTGGAAACAAGTTTCAAAGTGGAGACGATTCAGGAGAAGGCCAGACGAGCACAATGGACAATCTGAAGATGGAGGTTGTGGAAGGAACACGAGAAAAGGCGGTTCTGACACTGCAGCTGCATCGACAATCGCGTTCACTGTGAAGAATGAGGAAAAGCTGAAGATTGGATACAAAATCTGAACAAGCGTTCTATCAGTTTTGGAAGACAGCACATCGCCATGGCTTGCCAGAATCTCCGCGAAGATCTGTGCACTGGATCCTCCCTCGGTGCGGCACTGTCATTCTTTGTGCGGAACAATCATCTTCTCTCGATGAGGGAGATCAACTCTGATTTCACTTTACTGCAACAATTTCAAAAAATGAGAGGTCACCAACACATTCTTCGTTTTCCACGTCACTTATTTTGATATTAGATGTTTTATAGTGAAAAATTGAGACAATAATGACAGATCTGCGTGTAGACTTTCAGATCTGCGTCTAGACGGATCTGCAGATCTGCGTCTAGACTTTTTCGGATCTGAGCCTAGACCTACCCAAAGAAAGCGAGGAGAACGAATCTGAACAGAAATCGGCAACCAACAAAGGAGCAGGCCTGCTTTTTCAGCTTGGTCTGTTGTTGTGGGAGATCGAGACAGGACAGGTGCCGTACCGTGAGCCCTCAATTCTGTCGTCCTTTTGTGATTGTTTCTGTTGGAGTTGTGTGGGCAGCACTTGAAAGGCGAAGTGCTTCTTGCTGGTCATCGGGGTCACCCATTCTTCATTGCTTGCACACTGCCATCACTTCTCGTCTCTCGTTTCATCTCGTCATCTCTCGTCATCTCCCTCTGAAAACATTTCAAATCGTCCTCCCAATTTAACCGTATCTCATCTCATTCTCACAATTCATCACTTCCCCAAGTTTGTAAGCTGAACATTTCCGAATTCTATCAGGATTGATTTGCTTTTTGGGTCGTGAATTTGCTCTAAACACGGGTGTGACTCAAAATGGGAGGATCCTTCCTGCTTCTCAATGGGAAGCAAGCCATCTCGCTTGACAACATCATTCGATGTCTTTTATACTCATCCACAGGAATCTCACTCCACCTCGAGTGTATCACGTGAATTATTTCTGACTTACGATTCGTACTCCAAATTGTCGTTCCAGGACAACTGCAGGGTTTACAATTCATTTATCGCCGTTGTGAAAGCTGAACATCCATTTGATCTTATCCTACTGGACAGAGCTGCCAGATTTTTGCACAGCCTCGAACCGAAACCTGGAGATGAACGATTTGCAGCGAAACTCGTGACTGACCTCGTTCCCTCTTCAGACGGATCGTCTTCTGGCTTTATTGAGAGTGTTGTCACTCTGCTCTCTTCTCCGCAGTTTATGGTCGATCAATCAGCGTGGTCGTTCTTCAACGCAGTCGTGTCCGCTTCATCTGTCAAGATTCGAACTCATCTCGTGGAATCAGATCTTATAACAAATGTATTCGCGACAGTGCAACCTCACAAACTGTCAATTTCTGAAAATAGAACGATAATCATTAATCTGGCCGTAACAATCATACGCCTTCTCTCGCTCGCTCATCCATCATCTCTCAGTGACCTTGGAATCACAGCTTCAACAGACGCATTCAACCATCTTGAAATTATCTTGCACAAGGTCGTGATTCCATCGTCTCAATTTGGAACGTTTCTGATCTCAAATCGATCCTTCCTCTATGGAACGTTGTTTTACAACTTCATGTCTCTTTTGGGCACATTCCTTCAGATAGGCCCATTTCATCGTCCAACATTGGAATTTGTTATCGCATCTCCGATAGTGATGGCATTCTCAAGTTGTCTATCGATCGTCGAATATCGAAAATATCTGGGCGATATTCTCGCGGATCTCAGACGATCGATGATTTATTGGGAGGATGAAGGCCCAGAAGTGTCCCAATCGGCGAAACGGATGATGCAAGCTCTGTTTTCGGAAGGCTTCGAAGACACAATCGAAAAGACACTGAAACACGAAGAGGGCGGATATTATAGCTTCCTTCCTGTTTCCTATTGTCACTCCATCTCACAGCTGCTGGGATCGAATTGAGTCAGGCTGAAATAGATTTCTTCTAAAAAGACACATCGAAGCTGCCTCTCTCGAATGTCTCCATTCTTCTTTCTGCGAGCTCATCTCAGATTTTGGGAATGCTTTGATTGCTGGTGCCGACGAACAGATTCTTGGATGGCCTCCAATCGTCCAGAAATGGTCTGCTCTTTTGGGTTCGTCGTTCTCAACGCGACTGTCTTTGACTGTCACATCGTCATCCGTCCTCTCTCCAAACAATTCCTGGTGTCCCTGAACGATGCATTGTGACCAGATTATCTTTCCCATACTCAACTTTTGGACAGTCTCGAAACACATCTCGTTTATCTCGTCGAAATTGGATGCACTCCACATTCCATCCATGACCAAGGTATCCACTCTGTGTTTGACGTGTGTCTTGTCGTTTCCTCATTCTTCGATCCAGTTCTTTCGTCACACTCGACTCTCTCAACCAACGATCAGCTCATTCATGAGATCTCGGTTGTTACCCGGTAGCACTCATTGAACGGAGCTGTGTGTTGCGATGTGAACAACTTGCCGTCACATTCTCTACAGGAGTGGAGATATTACAGAGAATGGAGTCAGATCGACTGCGTAGGAGATACGTCGAGAGCAAAGGGTTTTTGAAGTGAACCTTGTGCACATGAGAAGCAAACCATCACTTAAGATTGATTTCATCTACCTTCTGGCCAACCTGATGGTTCTTATTTTGTTTTCCACTTCAGTGACAGTTGGTGACATCATTGTTGTTCCTCTCATACTCTCTACGACTGCAAGATCCTCGAAATGTATTCGACAATCGAAAATTGACTCAACGACACTAAATACGCCTTTTCAACAAACCAAGGCTTCTCTTCAGGGAGATCGGTCCGGGTAAGTTTGTAATGGGGCTCGGTCCACCAATGTGAATCGAACCAAAGGAGAACACTTCGCTAAAGGAAGTTTCCAATACTTACTTTATTCCAATCACCTAGGTAAAAACCAAAAGGTGATGGAGACTGTCGCGAGCGACGGGAAGGAAGCAAAATATTTATTAATGGTCTGATCGCAGAAAATCCTCAACGAGGAACAAAAAACTGCGCCAGTTGCCAGGAACAGAGTCCAAAGGAACTCGAGAAAGCATCTGCTCTAGGCTTGTCTGACCGGCCAAAAGTGCCGGTCAGTGTCAGTGTCGAATTCTTCAAAGGGTCAGATCTCACTACTCCATCAAGCCGCATGTTAAGAACGTGAGACTGGCACGCTAGAAGATATAAACGTCAACATTTGCTGAATGAAATCGTTTGGCTGCCTTCTCTCAAGTGGTTCTGCATTTAGAAAGAAATGACGGGTTGATCTGGGCTGTCTCGCGAAAGTTGGCTTAAGCGAAGACTTGAATTTGAAACACAGTTGCAAAAGTCGATCACAAAAGGAAACGAAAAGAGGTCAAAGTTCAAGAAGAAGCCCAAATCAGAAAGGAGAACTGGAAGAGTGTCTCATCGCAACTGGACAGCTCTCACCATCAGTCTCTGCTGTTACTGAAGGAAAAACGCCTAGTTGGAAAGTGAACTGTGACGATGAACATCTGCTCTTCTCTTATTTACTCGACACAGAACATGAACCAAACACAGTCTCTTCTCTCCCTCCTTCCATTATTTCTCAACAAGAACATCCAACTTCAGCACTATCCCTGCGATATACTTGTATCTCCAACGAGTTCCAGTCGCACAATCCATTCGATGTCGTCAGTGATCCTCCAGCATGGTTTAGTGAATCAATCGTTTCGGCCTATTTCCACATTGTCTGGGCCATATCCCCTCGATCTATGTACCTTTTGACTTCTGTTGAGCAAGAACTAACCTGTCTCATTCCTCCCCAAGCTTCTGTTCTCCCCAACGCATTCACAGCTATCACCTGCCATACCTGGCTCCCCCAACAGCAAAATTTGAATGTCGGAACCGTCAACATGCACATCGTCACTTCTACTCTTCCATTTCTCATAATCGATCCCACCATATCCACTTTACATGACTTGAAGAGATTCACAAACCAGGATTCTGTAACTGCTCTGATTCTCACTTTATTTAGAAGTTATGTGGATCCAGAGAAGTGCTCACTCATGTTCATGAAACTTCCAGTCATGACAAACGTTTTCAAAGTCAAAATCGAGAAGCAGGGACTCCCAACCGAACGGGCATTAATCATTAGCACAAAAGATGACCTCCTTAAGCAACTGGCATCAAATCGATGTCAAGTGGTATCAGATCGACAAATTATCTCGTTAAGTCGAATCTAGGATTTTTATTATTCAATGACAACCAAAATCTGGAACAGAGTCCTGAAATGGAAGAAGAAGCTCCCATCGAAGCTGCCGATGACAGCAAAAGCTGATTCGACAATTCAACCGAGAACCCGAAACGTTACAGGTTCAATGAGGACTGTTCTAGAAAGAATCACCCAGACTTTTCAACCAACTCACCCCGTTGATATTCCTGAACGCCCTTCCACAGAAAGAAGAGACTAACATCAAAATTGATGTCCTGACCGAGAATCACGAAGTTTGTAGGGATGATGAGATCTGAATTCGATACCATCTCACCCAAGTCGCCAAACATGTATCCGCCGTCACAATATCAAGATTCTCCCTCTTTCCCAACCTCTTTGTCACAATCATCCAATCTGGGCCGTTCCAAAACAAGAACAAGCACGCCCTTTCGGTATTAACTCCCGACAGACCGACCGGACAGATGAGGCAGTTTTTCACGCTTTCCGATTCTCTCACTTCAAAAATAGTCATCATACCAATTGAAAAGCTGTTTTCAACTCGTATTTTTCACGAAAACACTTGTAGGTGAAAAGTCAGTCGGATCGAACCCATTGATCACTCTTTTTCTCTTCTCACTCTAACTTCAGGTGTCTGAGCGTTCTTTCCTGTTGATTGTGATGAAATTGTCATGAATAGAGTAATTTCAGTACCTCGTTCCTGGTTTCGGTCACAAATTAGGAAGAAGACTTCATTCTCGGTTCATCTTGAATTCACTTCGGAATAATGGTAAATCTCGATTGTGGGTTCCGAAATTTCTCCGGTCAGTGACCGTCAGTACTTTTCGATGAAAACTGACCGGTCAGTGCCGGTCAGACAAGCCTAATCTGCTCTCCTCGCGGCTTGTGGAAGCAGGTACAATAAGAGAAGCCTTGGTTTGTTGAAAGCACCGCCCCTTCGGTAGGTGCATTCCAAACCTTCGGCTTCTCTTCAGGGAGTCTTGAAAAGAACACAAAGAGAGAACATAATGAATGAAATGAATGAGAAAGGCATATCCTTAAGGGATTGGGTCGAGTGTACATTTGTCGATTGAGTGACCGTGACCCCCCTCCAGGGGCTGCCACCAAGCCGCTACGAGCGTGAAGTCGTCAGAACCATCCAGGATCGGTTTGACATAGTATCTGTCCGCGACTGTGGAGCCCGAGCTCCAGCCAACGTGTGCATTCAGGACCCTGAGGCTGACATGTCTCTTGAGACGCAGATAGCTAATTGCAGCGTGCTTGATGGAATACGGGCGGAAGTCGGAGGAGAGGCCCATCTCTCTGAAGGCTGCAGCTATCCTCTCTGCGATGCGCTGCTGGTTCAGCGGTTGGCCCGTGGTGAAGTTGATCCAGACGTTGGTCAAGTCTGAGTAGGGCAGAGGTGAGAGGCGAGGAGCCGCAGCGTCGACGTTGAGGCGGTGCGCGCGAAGAGCGAGGAACGGGGAGTAGTTCGGAGTGCCCTCATTGAAGACAGACTTCTGGTGGTATACGTCTTGATGTTGTTTCTGTTTGACAGATAGTACTGCCCGATCTGGTGTGCCTTCCAACACCGAAGAGGGCCACTCGATTCGATCCCACTTGAGTTTAGTCAACTCTTCACGTCGGCAGCAAGTGTACGCAAGGACTAACATCAAGGTCCTGGTCTGGTGGAGCTCTGGGTCGTTAGCCGCCCTCTGAGCTGTCAGCTGTGTCCAGCGGAGGAGATTGTTGATATTCCAAATGTTAGTGTACATCGGTGGGGTGTCGAGTGGTGTGTCTCTCGATAGGAGTTTCTGGATTGAACGAAGGGCCGTCTTGTCGTTCGCGAGGCAGGGGTGAAAGAGCTGAAGGCTCGATTTCACGTTCGACACTAGTTGGGCTGGGGTGCGAGGTGAGTTCCTCAGTATAGGCCGCAGATATAGGGCGAACTCCGAGAGAACTTTCTGGATGTTCGTGCTTGGATTGATGATGAAGGCCACCTCGTAGCTCTTGCTGACACAGAATTGGTGGAAGAAACGCCACGCTCGTCTCCATTTCGACTGAGCCTTGAATCTCCTCTCTTCCAAACTGATGAGACCCTCCTCCCAGCCGTCCGCTTCGCAAAGTTCCCGAAAGAACGGAGACGGAGGGTGAGTGGCGGGTTGGAGATGGGCGTCCAGGGTCTGTCGGGCGGTAAGGTCGTTCCCAGTAGCGGGAGGTCCGGCGCCGACTGCATCGCAGTTCGGGAAGGAACTGATGCCTGAGTTGTGTCGGGTGGTATGTTTGTTCCCGATGACGGGAGTTCCAGCGCCGACTGCATCGGAGTTCGAGAAGGAACTGATGCCGGGGTCGTGTCGGGCGGTATGTTCGTTTCCGAAGACGGAAGTTCCAGCGCCGACTGTATCGAGGTTCGAGATGGGACCAGTATCTGGGTCGCGCCGGGCGGTATGTTCGTTCCCAACGACGGGAGGTCCTGCGCCGGCTGAATCGAAGTTCGGGAAGGAACTGGTGTCCGAGTTGCCGACTATTCGATCAACGAGGCCAAAATCCTGCCGGGCGGTAGTTTCGTTTCCGCGAGCGGAAGATCCAGCGCCGACAGGAGGGCGTAGTCCCCCAACTCCAACTGCAGGGGGGAGAGGCGGGATAGGAGAGCGGACCATGGCTGGCCTTTCCATGCTGGAGTAATCAGTACTGCTCTCCTCGGTTTCTGAAGGATAAGCTTCCTCACCACTTTCGAGATCAGCAGAATCGGAGGGTGGATCAGAAGATTCATCATCCCTGACCAGTCTATTGTTAGAGCTCCTCTTCCAGCTCCGTCTTCCTCCTCTGAGAGAGAGTAGAACATCTTGCATTGTCTGTTCCTGCTTGTCGCGAACAGATCTATTTCCGGAACGAAGTTCCATTCTTGTTGGAGCATTTGGAGCGCCTGAGGGAGGAGGTGATACTCGCCGTGGGGGGGCAGGCGAGAGAGAGAGTCCGTGATCCCGTTGTTCTTCACAGGGATGTGGTTGATCGAGTGGAGGGTGATGTTGTGCTTCTTGAATGTCTTCAGGACTCTCCTGGTGATGTTGAGGAGCGGACGACCTGCTCTTTGCCTCCGGAGATTGAATACTGCTGCCGTGTTGTCCGAGAGGAGAGAGACTGATGTGATCCGAGAGTGCCTCAGGTGTTTCATCGCTGCCTTGAGAGCCTGACCAACGGCAGCCGTCTCCTTCCAATTGCTCGTCTGAAGGAGGGATCCCTCGCTCCAAAACCCATGAAAGTAGAGAGTGCCATTGTTCAGCTGAAGGGTGGCGCCCCACCCCGTTGGGCTGGCGTCCGTAGTTATCGCCGCCTGTGCCGCCGTCGGTCTGAATGAGTGAGGCTGATTGAGAAGGAGGCGCCGTTTCCAAAACTGGGTTTCGCCCAAGAGCTGGGGATTCAGAGTAATGTCCGTGCTCCATCCCCGCTTCCGAACTGCTCCCGCCAGCAGAGTATGATGCCTCCTGAGATAAAGGCTGGTCTCCGGTATTGAAGTACGAAGAAAATTGAGTGACCCGATGAGGCTGGACAGACTCTTGGCTGCCGTCCGTTCTCTCCGTTGACAACTGATCGTGTGAGATCTCAGCTTCGCTAGTAACTTCGTCCGCCTTGATTCCGTGACGCTGACCGATTGATTCCGAGAGTTGATGCGCCAACCGAGGAATTCCACCTCCTGAGAGGGTTTGAGGTGACACTTGTCCTCCGAGATCACGAAGCCAAGCTGCTGTAATCTCTGCACAGCTTGTTTCGTCTTTTGGAGAGCTTCGTTCTCTGTCCTCGCGATCACTAGAAGATCGTCCAAGTAGAAGATGACCGACACGTTCAGTTCCACTCGAAGAGCCTTGACCGCAACCTTCATGATCTTTGAGAAGGTTCGGGGGGTGGTTGATAGGCCGAAGGGCAGCGCGTTGAACTGATAGGTCTTCTGCTGAAAACGGAAGCAGAGGAACTGCCTGAGTGGTTCTGCCAGATGAATATGAAGATAAGCTGACTGTATGTCTATTGTTGTCATCCAGCTGTTCTCCTCGATCAGTGGAAAGGCCGTTTGGACGCTTTCCATCTTGAAATGATCCGTCTTGATTTCCTTGTTGAGTCTCGAGGCATCGATCACCTTCCGATGTTTGCCTCCCTTCTTCGCGACGAGGAACGTTGGCAGGATCAGAGAGGCTGTTGACCGCTGTACTTCCGACACTGCTCCGATTTCCACTTCCTCCTGCAGGAGGGCTGCGTAAGCGTCCATCTCCTGTGGGGTGCCCTTGAACGGTGGAGCATGAGGGAGCAGCCGAAGGCGAGACGGGGAGTCCTTGTCCATCCATTCCCACAGTGCTCCAGAATCTACCAAAGTCTTCCCACCAATAGCTTCCCAGAGATGTAGTCTGTCTTTCAACCTTCCTGTTATCTTCTCCTTTTCCACTAGTTGCGACCGAACCTCCTGTTCCTGTTGTTGCCCGCTCCCGAGCCGAAAGATTTGGCGGGGGTCCGGCCCTGACCCCCTCGAGATGAGAAATTGCTCGCCGAGTGCATCTGTGAAAAGGACTGTGGGGCGAGCATCTGTACCGTGCGATCAAAATGCGTCTGGTTGAGCTGCATTGGCGGAGGGGGAGGAGGGAGCTCTCTGGTGATGAGCTCCTCCCCTAGGGGCTGCTGAATTCCCATCTTGCTGTACATTAGCTTCAGGTCAGTGACGTAAACGAAACGAGCCTGGTGAGCGCGGGAGGTAGCATCAGCGGCTGATAGCATCGTGTCGATGAGCTTCGGGAGGAGAGGTGACTTTTCGTCCAGCTCGAATTGTGTCTTGTAGATATCGCCTAGTAAGGCAATGGTGGTGAGCCCCGACATAGTCGACTGCTTGAGGATGTCGTCTTGGAGCCGCTGCGCTTCTGTCATCTTGCCTGGGACATCTGCGAGCTGCGTGGATATACCCATCGTTGCTTGCATATGGTTGGATGCGATTGCCAGCTCTTGTCGAAAGTGGGGTGTCAGCAATGTATCCGACCACCTGAAGTCGAACCCCTTGCACCTTCTCTCAAGTTTCGCTTGCAAGATAGCTGGAAACTCTGGGGGCGGGGGAAGGTCAAAATCAAGAACTTGCTCCCAGCGGTATGCGGCTTCCTTAAATTTGTGTTTCGAACGCGAAGACCTCTTTGAAGCTTTATCTGTCACTCCTGAGCGTTGTGAGTGGTTGCGATGACGTTTGGGAGAGGCCGATCGGTGTGGTCTCCTCCTGCCAGTATCCCTATCTGATTGCGAAAGATTTGGTTCTCTTGCACGATGTCGTGGTGAGTGGGGACGATACTGAAAAACTCGCTCGCTTGAATCGTCCGAATCGAAGTCAGAATATGACGTTGAGTTGCGTGAAGGAGAATCATCAGCGCATTGTCTCTTGGACTTTTTAATTGGCAGGTGGTGATGAGTGCGTGCCGATGAGGCTGAAGAGGAGCGTGGTGTAGGCGGATACGAGGACATGGTTTGATTAACATCATCGGATAAACACGCAACTTCGGGAAAACCCGCAACTCCAGATTCAAACAACTGAAGTCACCTCAAGCGTTCACATTTTAGGCATCCGGTATGGACCAATATTGCATTCAAAATCCACATTTATACCTCTAAATTTGGTGTCATCATCTCACAAGTTCTCATTGTGGGACGATTTGAAGATGAAAGTGAAACAACTTGTTCCGCACGTTGCTTTGGAGGAGGAAGCGTGCTGCCGATTGGGAAATCGATTACATAACAGTAGTCATCCAGAAAACGATCCGATCGTCAACAGTTATCTCGAAAGAAAAAGGGGACAATTCGAAGACCGGGCTATCGTCTCTGGATGGATCGGAAAGTTCGGAAATTTCATTTTATGAAATAACGATTAGCGAAGACCTGTCAGTTTTGGAATCAGCAGTTTTTCTAACCAGTTTGAGCAGACAGATCGACGCGAACTGGAAGAAGCAAAACCTACTTAATCTTGCGGCATTGGCAGCCAAACATCCCTTAACGGCATCATCAAACACACACTATGATGATTTTGTTCTGAGCCATCCGATCGCTGTGTTCGCCTGTGATTGTGTGCTTGTGATTCAACAGTCGCTGCAAGTGCTTTTCATCTCCTTCGAAATGCCTCTTTTCAACGTTCATCTCTTCGCTCTTGCTCGCTACCATAGCCCAACCAATTCTACCTCCCATACATCGTCAAGATCGCACTCCCAGTGAAAGACTGAAATCGTGTTCATTTTTTGCGGTGAGCGCAGCCTGTTTTGCATTCAGACCGGAGTCGTTCAACAAATCTACTTTCCTCATGTGTGGACGACAATGGCACTGACCACATCCTCCTTCTCAACCCACACTCTGAACGGCTACGCTCACCTTCTCCTCTCCTCGAACAGCACCCAATTTACCGCCAATATGGAACGAAAAACACACAACCAGATCCCTCTTGTGGACCTCCTTCTTGTCTCTTCGCGAATTTGGACCCAGAAAATGATCGTGGGGTATCGAGACAGACGATGTCACAAAACGACGAGATTGGAGTGTCGTCATACGGCCTGCTGGATCCAGTCGCCTTTGGGGTGGCGTCTGAACACAAAACAATCCTGTTTATAGTGGTGTCACCAAACCGTCCGGCGTCACCAATCCGGCCTTTTTTCTGTGAGGGACTATTGTGGTCAAACTAAGAACAAAATAAAATTTTAGCATTATACTCCCACCCGATCCCGAGAAAACCTCAAAATACGTTTTACGTTACGAATGCACACATTTTTTTCAACTTTTTGCGGTCATTTCTCCACAACCAGCCATCCGTTTTAAATCAAATAAAAGGCATAATAGTCGGATAGATCTCGACAAAAGATGAACAAAAAAAAAAAGGATTTTTTTCCTAAGAATATTTTGTCGAGAAAAATATGGGTTTTTTCCGATCTTCCCAAATACGCAGAATTTTTTCTCCAAATTTTTGCAAAAATGTTCGTTTCACCAAAAAAACGTTTGTGTGAAAAATTTCATCGAAATCGATTCACTGGTTGTTGAGATATTGTCAAAACGATGTTTTTCATCGGGCAAAAGGGGGTATTTTGAGGATTTCTCGGGATCGCGTGGGAGTATAATTCTTAAATTTCAGATTTTTCTTAGTTTGACCGATATTGATTTTTCCAGAAAAAAGGCCGGATTGGTGACATGGGACATATTGGTGACACAACTATTACATCAATCAGGTGTGGGTTGGTTCAAATCCCGACATCGAAACTAGTTGTGCTGCCAACATCTCGATACTCTCGTTCGCAGTCGATCTCACCAGAGCTGATGTCTGCAACAGAAGAAACACAATCGTTCGTCGTTTCTCCGATGGCTCCGACAGCATCGAACAGCGTGACATGGACACCTCCCGTCGCATCCTCATTGTCAGTCATTCTCAACTCTCTGCGGGAAACACGAGACCACAACAACGCCACATTTAAACGGAAAGCTGCTCGGAACAAGTCTGACGTCGAACTGCCACGCAGACACACAGTCGTTCAGACATCAACAGAACATGTGCATCCACGATTTGACGGTCAGTGTACGAACCATCCCTTCTTCTCGATATCACTCTCACCGTTCTCGTTTGTACTCTCGCAGTCTGTGAATTCTGCCTTCACGATCAGCGACTCTGCTGTCACAAGATCCGCACATTCAATCTTTATCGCTCCTCGTCCACTGTTGTCTTGAATGTCAGCGAATTGAGTGTCAGTGTATTGGAAGCAATCATCACACTCACTTGCTCTGTGATGCTGATTGAATGAGTGTCGTCTGTGCGAGGAGAGATCGACGAGTCTTTTGTGGACGTGGCTGTCAAATCCAGGTTCAGATCTCCTGAAAGCAGAACTGCCATGGATTCTCCTTTCAGGTTCGACAGCGACGAGGAGAGAGAACGGCACGGCAGATGGGGATGTCCACAGAGTGCATGGTCAATTCCATTCGCATCGTCTTCAATCAGTGTCCCTCCTTCGTAAATGTTGAACAGATACGCAATCCCTCCACTCAACCCATTCTTTTCTGAGAACGACCACAGCTCAAGTTCCGCTGCGGTGAACACACTGCCCGACGGCAACGAAAGTCCACTCCCAACAACACTCGTCTCGTTGACCAGCCCTCGTTTGTCAGCTGCTGTTTCGGATAAACATGCTGTGACCCGTTTTTTCTGTACCAGCTTTGTTCTCTGTTGAGTCGGTCCCAAACACCAGATTGCTCAGAACGAACGACCCTTCAACTCCCAGCGAGGACACATCAACAAACGACCCTCCTCCAACATCATCTGACGAACAGCTAGCGACTATTCCTGAAATCGACACAGATCCTGTTCCCGCCACCTTCACCTGCATTCCTCCTCCTTCCCCACTCGCTGAGCATCCATCAAACAAGGAATCAACAATCGTCGCTCTTCCTCCACTCAGAACACTCACATGAACTCCTCCTCCTCCCAGACTCGTTCTACATGACGACAACTTCGTGTTCGTCAGCTCCAACTCTCAGCCATCATCCTCTCCACAGTTCGAGATTGTTACTTCGTTTGTCACATCTCCAATCTTCAGCTTTTGTTCGTTCTTCACAGTGACTGCGATTGTCGATGCAGCTGCGGCATTCGAAGTGTGCGATGATGGTCCTGCAACAAAGGTACTCCTTGTCAGTGTCAGCGTGTCCTTTCCTGAGATCAGTTCCGGCAGAAGCACAGATCCTCTAGTTTGAGCCAAAAGCGATTTCACAAGCACGTTTCGAGTGTTCAGATCCAGTCCTGTCATCTCCACACTTCCTCCTTCCACTTTCAGAACATCTGCGTCGGCTGATGAATCTGCTGACTCCAGAGCGATCGAGCAGGATGTCAGTGCTGTCGATCCGAAACTGACGAGCTTCCTCCAATCGGTATGTTTGTCAGGATCAGATGTCCAACCGCTGTCAGAATTACCTTTTCTCGTGTTCCTTCCACACCCTCCATCTTCGGATTGTCCATTGTGATCGTCTGGCCTTCTCCAGCCACCAGCGAGCCGCCAGTCCACACTCAACATGATCATCCCCATCGTCGTTCACTGCCAGCTCCTCTTCTGCCGATGTGTGGGGATACCAATAATACACCAGACTTCCTGCCACCCCGTTCATCTTCCCAAAGAACAGATTCCGTTGCGCACGAGTGAAGGCAACTGTGTTCTTTTCCGGTGTATACTGCGCACAGAAAAGCTTCAGAGGCTCCAACTTCGACCCTCTGACTCCAATCCATGCGATCACACTTATCAAGACACTGACATTTTCAACTCGCGTCTGTCATCTTTTGGCTGAGACGATCCACAAGTCGTTTCTGTCTGTCGGATGTGGAGGCGATGGACAGTTTCATTAATCCGATCAGACAAAACAGCTGACTCGCTCGCGATTGAGAAACACATCGCTGAGATAAGAAGAATACACTCGCCTGGGCGCCCCTGCCTCTCTCCACTCACCGATCCACCCGCCAGAATCGATGCTAGAAGGTGGATGCGTTCTGCTGTTGTATCTCACCGAACGGAACTGCGAGGCGATTCAGTGATGCTTTTACAACAAACCGGGCCCATCAACATACGAGAGAGTGCCGTGAATAAATAAGGGGCTGGCCTCGATCAACAAAGATTAAACAGAAATAAGTTTTATCTGTTAGTAAAATCCCATCAAAGGAACGTAACGTACACAATGATGGTTCTGCCCCGAAGGGCTGTTGATGGGAAAAAAAAAGGTATTGCCATTTGGCTTTTACCCAGAAATCCCTAACAGGGAACAAAAACTGGGAGAACAGGGTCGAAAACGACCCGTCAAGTGAAACAAAGGATCACTTGACAGTGAGCCAACCACAGGTGTGTATCAGGACTACTCGTTGATGGGCCCGGTTTGTTGTAAAAGGATGTCGCAAGCTCCATCCACAACCAAACCGGGCAATCAACATACGAGTGTTGAAAGGATCTATTAAATGAACAAGATAGAGAAAAACAATGAGAAGAAAGAAGATGTCCCTGGGAACCAGTGTTTAAGTTCTGGTTCTTTCTTCTGTTTGTTGAGGCCGTGAGTATCCTTTGAAAGGCTGATACCACCTGTTCAAGAAAGAATGATCGAGAATGTCAATGAGAGATCAGGGAAGCTGAGTTCTTCCTCTGAATGTGATGGGAAACAACGTCAAGATCTTGAAGGAGATGTCTGTTTCCATCACACTGTCATGCGACCCAGCTCCCCATTGATGACACCATTGGATTCCACTCTATATCAGATGTCCTCTTCTCGCTTTCCTAATCGAGGAAGGGATAAGTCAGGATGAGATCTCCTCTGTCCATCACCCGACGACCCACGAATGACAATTCCTTCTTCTTCCGTCCTGATCTAATTGTGATCCATCCTTCTAACACTCCTTCCTTCATCTGAATTTCCATCAAATGGATCGAATCAACAATCATCGCCTCTCAGATCGATGTGTGGGTCGTATGAACTCCTATTCCCACTCACTCCCCTCCGACTCCCTCCAAAAAAAACATACCCTGTTTTCCTCCCTCCAGTTGTGACGGCGTGGGAACAAACTGACAATAACAGCTTGTTCTGTTGTCCTCATTCAACGTCCCCCAACTCGCACACTTATCCTTTCCGTTCTTCACCCTCATCAATCGCCAATCCCCTTCTTCCAGAAATGTGTCATTCCTGTCCCACTCCTTGCTCGCTCCAAGATGTCGATAGCTGCTCACAATCCGCCCGGTGATCAATCCCTCCTGTTGAGACTCCCCGTTCACTTCCGTCTATTCCTCTGTCAAGAGTCCGAGAGACAAATTGCACAGAATGGTGTCTTTCTCTTATCATCAGTTGTGTTCGGACAATGTGCTTGAATGATTCCTTCTTTCTATCAGCGATTTGACATGTCCTCCTCACAGTCGAACCTGTTGCAGTCACTGAAAAGTTTGCTGGTATGATGGTGACACCGTTTCTTTTCGTTTGATGGCATCTTCATTACCCTGGAGTTCACCCCTTTAATCTGGTGATTCGTTGTCTGAACAGCGACTACTTCATCAAGGGGTTCATTTTTCCAAAAGACACATCCTCTCCGATATGGGCGTGTCAGTTGTATCCGCGTGACTCGTTATCAGAATGGAACATTCAGTGTGGGCATCATTCAGATCAACGATTATCTTTTCAATCAATTCTACATCGCTGCCATGTTCCTCTTAGTCAAAGATTTCCGTTCTCTCCTTTGGAACAATATTTCCCATCAAGTTCCGATTCTCTTCACGCTCTTGAACGATGCGGTCCAGCTGGATTCTTCTCTGATTGTGTCCAGCAATCACGAGCGCAGTTGGGAGGTGAAGATGGATTTCAGTTGGCTGGAGGAAATCATCCATCTGACACTCGATGGACACCAGTATCTTGAGTCAATCCCGTTATCTGCACTCTACACTCCATTCCCTTGCTAGATAATTAGTCGATGCGAAGAGTGGAGACAAGTCACTATTGTGGTGGAGAGAGAAATTTGATTCGCGAGAGACGATGATCATTCTGTGCCCTGCTTTCTTCCCACCTCAATCGTCCTGTACAATATGATGGATGAGATGATTGTGAACGTTACGCGCAGAGAGGTTCACAGGAGTTCGATTCAAGAGGACCGACCTATCGCTCCCAATCTCCAAATTGAAGAGTCAAAGACATTCAGAATACTCAGAGATGAGTTCGATCACCCGTTGGTTTAAATTCCGAGTGTTCGTGTTGATGATGTCAGCCTCGTTCCAGCCAGCGAGTATCGCTCTCCCATTCGTGTTGGATCGATTAAGAATTATGAATCAATCTTTGTCTTTACCACTGAGTGCGTGAAGGGGATGGTCAAGACTCTGACAGCTCACCCAGTGACCTGTGTCAACCATCGGTCCTGTTCTTTCTGAAGAAGCAAGACTCTGAGGCGAACAACGAGTCGACCTTTGGAAGGAAAATGTATTGTCTGTTCCTTATTCTTCGGAGATCGAGATGTCTTGAAACAACGTACTCCATCCCAATTTGGTCAAAAGTCTCCACGTTTGGCTATCCTTGTCCTCAGTATCATGATAAGTTGCGAGAATTGTCTTATCCCTTCGTTCAATAAGGGCGATTGAATTGATTGTTGGATGGATCAGATCTTTTTTCAGATTTTAATTCAGATGAGCAGTCAATTCTTCCCCTTGATACTTTGTGTTTATCACACTTACTGACACAGCCTCTCAATATTTCTGGTTTTGAGAACGATTCGATTGTGTCTTTGTGTTCGTAGATCACTTGGAAAGTGGGATACAGCTTGATCATCATCGTTCCTCCTGCGCCGACAGGAACACCATTTGTGTTTCAACGAAGTACTTTTTCTCCAGTTTGTTGGTTCTGGAGTTCAGAATTCACGTCAAGATGAAGGAAGTTTACAACGATTTTCATTCGTATCATCCATTGGACATTCTTCTCCATAACGTCGGTGCGGTCCTCCTGTGGTGTGTCCGCTCTCGATCAGCTTCGTCGTCCAATGTTGTTTCCCGACAAGAAATAACGTTGTATCAGTAATGCACCATGTCCAATCCACTGGACAGATGGGAAAAGACACTTGTCCGGACGTCGCCGACGTAGAAAATATGAGGGGCATTCAATCGATCACAGAGAACTTCCAGGCTGGAAGGAAAACGAAATACCACACGTCCTGTCTTCTCTTAATCTGCATGTATACTGTCCCAAAGGATGATCGGAAGCTATTTGAGCTGACGAGTTCGACAGACACGAGAGAACATCCTTCCTGGTGAGATCGGTTGGGTAGTCACGAATCCCAGCTGCGCACGATTTACTTTGAGTGAGTAGAGTAATGGATGAATCTTGGGTCATGAATAGTGGTCCTGTCTTTTGTTTTTATGAAGTCATCCTTAGAAAAGTGGGACGGACGTTCGACAGTCTGCATCGATCGTTTGACCTTGTGATCGACAACAAGGGAGTCGCTGAGGTTGATTAATATTGTAGGTGCTAAGATCCTCGAAATTCTGGCATAATATTCCTGTTGTGATGAATTCCCTGACACTGGGTGGCGTTTCGTCTGATGGGTGTAATATGTCGTAGGAGAGCTATTGCTGGGAGCTTTGTTATAGTTGTTCCCGTTGAATCCCATCTAATCTCGAAGTTGAACGAAAATCTCCCTTCTCCACCCGCAAAAGAGTGATATTTGCCGTCATCATCGGAGGTTGGGCCACCCTGTCCGAATGATCGACCTGAGTTGATTTAGATGCCGCTAAAACCCCGCAAAGATATTCCAGTATCGGTATTCTGTTGATTAACATGGATTGTAGGGTTCACACGATTCATCGAGATGGCCCATTCGGGTGAGCCAAGCCGCCTGAATCAATGAGCGGGATCGCTGCGAAGGCTGAACTATAATGTTCTTTGATTTCGAGTTTGCCTATTCCGGAATAATCTGCATGGTTGGTGCTTTGGAGCACTTGTTCTGGATCGAAGAATTTTGCCATCGATATCCATAACGTATTCATCGACGCTTCCGACAACAACTGTCAGTCCTTTACTATTTAGAGCTATATATGATCATTAGCTCCAACGATTTCCACCTCCTCGTCTGTTTTGTTGGTTGCCCACGTTGAGATTCGAAGTTGTGAACTGTTCTATTGTATTATCTTGATTGTCCACTTAACTTGCACTGGCTGATAAGGAAGCCTCCAAGGAACATTCACAGGGACCTGATCAGGTCTGTTGTTTACTGTATGAGGTGTGATCATGGATCACACCTCACAGAAGTGGGGGTCTGATCCGTTTCCTAATTAGGAGTATCGATTTTCCTCTTTTTCCAATTCCTCACTTCATTTTCTTCATCGTACCAGTTCAATTCAACCAATAAACAATCAATTATGACCAGATAGCCTCTCAAATGGTCGATTAGACTCATTTCACAGTTTTTTTCGAAAGTAAACTCTCTTTTAATGAAACAGTTTGTTAAGAACAAAAATTAGGTCTGATCAATGAAGGTCTGATCGATCAGATCCTTCTCAGGTCCCTGAACATTCATGACGGTACTGCGTGGATAGACTGTCTTCGTCCACTGGAGTTGAACACGTACGGTTCAATAAGCATTTCATCTTTGGCAAGGTCCGATGGCTAGGATATAGATTTCATAAGCCGGGAGATCGATCTCTGCAACTTGCCCTCGAGATTAACGCCATTGTTTTTGAATTTGAGACCGCGATTGGAGAGAAAATGTTACGAGAATCGTGTTGAGTGATGAGTGTCAAATCTTGTCTAAAACTGCTTGAGAAAGGATTACGCTGAGAGTTTTGTGATTTATGCCAACATAGTTCGCCGATTCAGACGAGGAGGTGTGTGCTTTTCTGTTTTGCACATGTTTGATCGAGGCCAGCCCCTTATTTATTCACGGCACTCTCTCGTATGTTGATTGCCCGGTTTGGTTGTGGATGGAGCTTGCGACATCCTCAACGACGACCGAAGATGAGAAGACAGCGAGCACGTCGAAGCGGCATCAACATAAAGAGGCGGTGGACGGTGATCATTCACTCTGCTTCACAATACTCGCTGATCGAGAAGACAAAAACACGAAAGAGCTCAGCGAAAGCGACTCTCCCTCGTTCGTCAAGAACGTGTCTTCGCTGTTTGGCAGCGAGAAGCGCACAAATGTCCACAGGCATAGCTAGATCGAGGAGAGAATTGTCGAGGATAGTGTGGTTGGGAGATGTCTCAAGATACGAAAAGTCAACAATGTGAGGACCACTTCCGATGGAAATGCGAGGGAAGAGGGAACTGATGAAGCTGGTGACAAAGGAGGACTTCTTCGCGAGAATTGCTTTCCAATCTTGGTTTGGGTGAAGTGTTGGTTGCCGCTCTATGGATTATTCTTCATCTTTCTCAGTTTTCCTATCCATTCTTGTTCTCCCTCATCACTCTCGTCTTCCTTTTTTCCTTGTCTCAGGCCTCAAAATCTCACAATATCTCCATACACGTCTCCATCGACATGGCCATCTACATTCTCAACTTCGGTCAGATCGAACAGAAGTCTGAAGTGGTGATGCAGAAGAGGCTGTTCAATTCCCTCTCGCATCAGCTGTTCCCCGACACAGCGATCATCTCAAAAACAATCCAAACAGCCTCTGAGCACATCTGTCAACTCACCGCACTGGAGACAAATACGTTGAGAAGCTGAAGCAATTATGGAGGAAATCAAGAAAGGAGCAGAGCCAAAGAACAGGAGAAGGAGGGAGAATCGAAGAGAAGTGAACAAAGAAGAGATGAAAAGAATGAAGAAGGAGAGAACAAGGAACGAGGGAGATTGAGCAACAAGAAACGAAAAGATGGAATGAGATTCGCTAATTCTCTCATTCGACCTTCCACGATTTCAACACACTTTTCGAGTCGTTTTTTTTATGGTCGTGATCTTGATCAACCACACATTCTCATTCATTTCATGAGATTAAGCGTTCTCCAGAACAGATTATGATGAAATAACGGCGAAATAATGATGAAACTTGGAATATATCGAAATTTTGGGCCCCGGACACAAGTTGCGGGTTAATCCGGAGTTGCGGGTTAAATCGAGTACGTTTAGGCGAGTTCGCCGCAGGTGTTTGGCGCCTGAAGAGATCTGGGAATTCCGCCTGGAGGTTCTCGGTAATTTGTGCAAGCACTTCACGTGGTATCGTTGGAGCTGTGGGAGGGGCAGGAGGAGATAAAAGATCTGAAGTGTTCGCCGACATGTTTGATCAATGTGGACCGAGCCCCATTACAAACTTACCCGGACCGATCTCCCTGAAGAGAAGCCGAAGGTTTGGAATGCACCTACCGAAGGGGCGGTGCATATTGGTCCAGAAGAATGATCGCACCCATTAGTTGTATTCTTTCAAAGTTGCTCAGACACAGAAACCCTTAATGATTGCACTTTTCCACGCATTTGCACTGGTCACTTGCATAGTCTCTTGCGGAGCGTCGATCCCACCTGACAATGCGACGCTATTCAACATCGAACTCGAAATTGAAAACGAACAAACAGAAATGAATCCTTCAAAAATAGCACTTCTTGCCCCATTGTATCACACGGAAGAATATGTAATCGATTCGAGGGAGATTGCTCTCTGGGGTGACAAGACAACCATTCTTCATTCGTCGTGTGTCCGAACACCCCAAAACTCTCCACCGAAGGCAAAAACAGCGTTTTGTACTCGCGGGAATATGATGTCATCGATCATTATTTTGTGCAATAGCTCGATTTTGCTGTCGGACCTTGCTTTTGACTGTGGTACGGACGGGATTTGCGTGAGCAAGATCTCATCATCGACATTGACACTTACAACATGCAGAATTGTGTCGAATTGTGAAACATCTCCATTTGTGCTGTTTGGACGGTCGGGGCGAGATGGGACATCGATTAGCCTTGTTAACACCACGCACCGATCGTCGTGCCCGCACACCCTGCTCCCTCTGGGAATGTTCAGCGAGTTGGCTCAGACGCCCTCAGATCGTTCAGATTGCAGCTGGCGTGACCCTGTTCATTCGATCCGCAGTGTTTCACTTTGTCTGTCGGACTGCGCTCTTCTTGGGGGAACTGGCCCTCTGGTGGACTTCTCGTCGGTTGGAAGTGGGGGTCGAGATGTTGGGAAGGCGTCGATGGGAGTGTCGACATGGCTTGTTGCGGGTGAGTTGCGGAATGTGTCGTGGTGTGGATGGCGTGATGTGAAAGCGTGTTCTTTGTTCTCGCAAGGGATCGTGGGGACTTCAGTGGCGGACAGTGCTGACCACCTCGCTGGGACGACATCGCTTGACCTGAACAGTGGCGGGGACCTTCTGTGCATGAATTCGTCGTTCGCTGGTTGCTCCTCTTCTCTTTCGCCTTCGGATGGACCGACGTATTCCCTCCAACATCGCTCGTCGTCTGACATTCGATATTTCATAAGTTCGTCAGATTCATCAGCAATCATCTTCAAACGCTGCACTTTCCATTCGATGAAAGAATCCTCGAAAGGATCAGCCATTTATGTTTTATATGCCCCGTCTTCGCTGTTGATTTCAGAATGCTCCTTTGCTCACATCATATCATCTTACGGCGGTGGCGGCGCTGTCACTTTCGACCACGAAACAGCGAAATATCCGTTCACTTTGACGTCATCGTCATTTCTGAACTGTTCAACGAATAATTTAGGTGGAAGTGTGTATGTATTACGAGCAACTACAGCTACTATCTCCTCGTCATTCTTCAAAAACAGCACGGTAACGAGAACAGACGCAGAAGGTGGCGGAATCTGTTTCGACACTTCAACAAATGTTCTCCTCTCCAACTCTGTGTTCCTGAACTGCTCGGCAGGAACAATTAGATTTGGTGGAGGAGGATTGTCGTTTGCTGACATTCTGCTGCTAAAAATGGATTCCATTCAATTCCGAGAATGCCGAGGATATCAAGGGAATGATATTCTTTCGGATTATTGGAGTGTCTCAGAACTGGCTTCGAATGTGACGAATTGTGACTCCACTTCAGGAAGTCCAAGTTGGTACATTGTTAGCGGAAAAAGAAGTGACGATTCTCTCGTTCCACAGACGACCACAGCACGAACACTTCAATCGATCGTACCAAGTTTGGGAGCTGATGGTATCTCAGCCACACTGCGGGCGACAGTTTCGGATGATGTGGAAGGGACGATGCTGGTTTTGGTGGACAACACAGATTCTGAAGACAAGAGAACAGCGAACTCTGCTCCAGCCATCCAACGTCTCCTCTCCTTCGCATTCGCATCATCGAGCACGACATCGTCGTTGACAGTGAGATGTGGTGATTGGGAAATCCTGCAACTGGGACAAACTTATTCTGTGATTGGATCATCAATCAATGGGACGAACCTGTCCTCGAACTCTCTCACACTTGTCATGCCACATCCCCCTCAACTCAATGCAGTTGTGTGTCGAAGCGGGACAGGTCTGGATCATGCGTGGCTTCGTCTCGTCGGGAGAGGTGTTGTCGCCGGAACGTACGTTGTTCACATTGAGGGGATGGATGATTTCGCGTGCACTGTGTCGTTTGATGGATCGACAGAAGATGGGACGCAGAACATGTATTCCACCGAAGTCAGCATCTCGCTGTTTGGGGAGGGGAGCAAGTTCTCACCAAACACACAATACGAAGTGAACTTGGTGAAAATGGAAGGATCGTCAGAAGGAGTCATTCTTGATCCCTCCCGACTCTTCTTCACCACTCCCGATCCACCCCGCCTGACGAGTGTTGGAGGAGTGCAATTCACTGATGCCTCAAAATCGTCGATTGAAGTGGATCTCTTCGGTGTTGGACTCGCAGCGGGAGATTACACTCTCGTCGTCTCCTCAGCGAGTGGGGCACATATCACTCTTGAAGTGGAATGGTCAGATTCGTCCAGTGGGAAGGTGACAGCGATCGTTTATTCGTTGGCAGAGAGTGCAGTGGATCTGTCGTTTGGAGAGACCTACACAATCTCTTCTCTCTCGAACACAGAAGGCATCGGAGTCGTATTCAACACTCTGACATTCATGACTCCGACAGAGCCAGCTCGTCTTGTTTCAACATCATCGAAAGTGAATGCTGGTAGAAATGGAACGACGATGACACTGACATCTCGTTCGCTGTCAACCGGATCCGAATACTCGATTTCGGTTGTTGGAACACCCACAGTGCCGTCAGGATCGAATGAGGAGCACTCGACAACACTGACGATGATGGCGACATCAGCGGTGTCGAACACATTCTCAGTGTCGCTTTATCCTTTCCCTGGTGATCTTCTGTATGGACACACGTACTCTGTTGACGAGATGAATCGAATGAACGATTCGTCAACTGTGCTGATTGAGAAGTTGGATTGTGTTTTCTCAACACCGACAGAACCAGAGCGACTTGTGAGTGTTTCGTGTGCGTCGTCCTTCTCTGATCCTCAACAATCGAAACTGCTTCTGATATTCTCTTCTCGAGCACTTCTCGCCAACTCTGAATACACCCTCACACTTCAATCCACTGCTGTCTCTTCCATTCCCAGCCACACCAAAAGAATCAGTGTCACAACTGAGAACGATGGGACAATTGCGTCGTTTGATCATTGTCTGTTTCCAATCGAAGAAGGACCAAAACGAGGAGAGCAGCTCGAGTTTGGTGTGAGATACACTGTTGTCTCTTTCACTCGCGGCAGCACATCTCTGCTATTCGACACCGAATCTCACTCATTTGTGGTGCCAGCAGAACCACCCCAAATCGAATCAGCGTCTATCCGGTTCAATGTACTCGCAACTACTTGCATCGTGACATTTGCAGGGACTCGTTTCAGAATTGGGAAGACATACCAAGTGACGCTAAACACAACTCACTCCTTCACGATCACAATGGAAAGCACGATACTTGCTCAGTCGGAAGAACTCCCAGTTGGATCGGCAGGATCACTGCAATTCGAGACAAAATACGAAGTGTCGACGATCACGCCACTCGACGCTGCAGAAGGAGACATTCTGTTCGACACACCTCTCACGTTGAGTGTGCCAACGAAACCGACCGTCACCCTGATCTTCGTTGACAGCGAAAAAGGAAGCGAGAAGACAGAAGAATGTGGAACGATTGGGACTCCATGCAATTCTGTGTTGGTTGGGTGGAGAGTGGGAGAAGAAAACGATGTGGATGGAGTGGTTGTGAAGATTGATGGATGGGGAGGATTTGGAGGAAGAGTGGTTGTGGGAGAGAAGAAGTTGGAGATTGTAGGAGTTGTCAAGGGAAAGTCTCGATTGGTGGTGGAGGACGGAGTGTTGGGGGAAGGGGGAGAGGAAGGAGCGATCACGATGTCTGGAGGAAGTGTTGTGATTGAGGGAGTGACGCTGTGCCTGCCTCCGTCGCGACAGTTTGGAAAGAGTGGGATGGGGAGTGTGATGAGAGGGTTTGGGGAGTGTGTGGTGGAATCAGTTTCGATTGTGAGTGGATGGAAGTTGGAGAGAGTTGGGATGGGGCTTGTGTGTTGGTTGGGAGGATCGTTGACGCTTCGTGGGATTGTGATGGAGGGAGTTGAGATGGAGTCGGATGTGATTCTTGTGAATTGTTCATCGTCTCAGAAGGACGTGTCGTTTGAGATGGATTCGTGTCGATTGATTGGAGTTGTGACGCGAAATACTGCGCTTGATTTGTTCTCATCGAAGTCAGAAGAATCGCACATTGGGATTGGGGATTGTGTGTTTGTGTCGACAGAGCGAGTTGAGAGTGGTGGAGTGGTCGATGGGATGGGAGTGATTGTGGTCTCGACATGGCAAGAGAAGACGCTGATCTCGAAATGTGTGTTCTCTGATTGTGGGACCGTGGAAGGAACAGTGGGATCGTTGAAGAAGGGAGGAGTGGTGGTTGTTCGAATTGGGAGTGGTCAGGTTGGAAGAAGGAAAGAGATTTTATTGCATGAGAATGTGTTTGTGGACAGCAGTGTTTCATGGTCAGGAAGTGTGGAGTCTGGTGTCGGAGGAGTTGTTGTGTGGAGTGATGGAGTTTGCCAAGTGCTGGTTGATGTTTTTGGGAGTTGGTTTGAAGAGACTCGTGTGAGTGGAGTTGTTTTGGATCGCGACTCGTTTGGAGTTCCGATTATCGAACGGAAACGAAAGATTGTTCATACTTTGTCTGGTTCTGGGCATGCTGGACTTGTTGTGGTTGTGGGTCGAGTGTTGCCTGTGATTCGCCGGAAGGGATCGTCGTTCTCGGGATGCTCGCTTCGGATTGTGTCCGACAAGACAGTGCCGTCATCGCATCGAAACTAAGACGAACTCTGACCACACTTCCACGCCTGCTTCCGACTTGGCACTTCCCACAATTCAGAAGAAAACTGCCCTCAACGCCACATCCATCACCCATCGCAACGATCTTCACCGCCTCACATCCTTCTAAGATCTCTCTCCCACCAAAGACTCTCTCTCTCTACTCCTCAACCACTCTCAATCGCATCCAGCAGTCACCCTTTTCAAACGAGAACACACTATCCCAGTCTCAGCTGCTTCTCGGAACGTCCAACACCACTGTCATCCAAATCCCACGCAGTTCATCGCAACATCTCTCATCTCCAGCTGAACCACTCATGCAAACCATCGAGCCCACTCCCCATCTCATCTTCGTCCACTCTTCATCACATGTTCCCCCAACAATTCTCAACGTGTCCAGAATATGTCTTCGTGAATTCGAAAAAGCAGGAAAATCTCTATTCTCAATCCATACCGAACCGTCACAAGCAATGATCACCATGTGCCCATCAGTCGATCCATCAACCAATGTCTGTCTTCCCATCGTCACTGATGTCGCCTCACTCATCCACCTCGATCAGTCGTCACGATGAACAACACTTGATCCATCCACCAATCTCACCCCTCCCATCGTCGCTGATGTCGCCTCACTCATCCACCTCGATCAGTCGTGACGATGAGCAACACTATTTCCATCCACCAATCTCACCCCTCCCATCGTCGCTGATGTCGCCTCTCTCAACCACCTCGATCCCTCACCCCGATGAGCAAGCTCTGTTGTTGAAAGGCTTTCTGATCGTCCCATTCTGGGCACCGGATGATGCAAGCCCTGTTTTCGGAAGGCTTCGAAGACCCACTCGAACAGAAGCTGTTGAACGACAAGGACGGAGATTATAGACACTATCTTGTCGAAGATTGCCTGAATATCTCACAAAAGCTGAGATTATCTGTCGAATCACCCAGAATTATGAGATTCCGTTTGACTTATCCAAACAGCTTCTCTCGAATGACTGCAAACTCATTTCTGCGGACTCTCCTCGGATGTTGGGAATGCACTGATTGCTGGTGCAGATGAACATATTCTTAGATCGCCTCCAATCGTCCCGAAATGGTTTGCTCTTTTGGGTTCGTCGTTGTCAATGCGGCTGTCTTTGACTGTCATATCGTCAACCGTCCTCTCTCCACACAATTCCTTGCGTCCCTGAACGATGCATTGTGACCTGATTATCTTTCCCCATCTCGACTTTCCAACCATCTCAGAAACACTTCTCGTTTATCTCGTCAAAACGGGATGCGCCCCACATTTCATCCATTCCACAATGATTGTCTTTCGTTTCTCTCATCCTTTCCTATCACCAAGCCAACAGGCTTTTAATTCTTGTGGCACGAACTCATTCATTTGTAACGAAGAATCGTCGTTCATCACCTCCATCTTCACTTCGTGTTTATCATTGCCAATCCATCAAATGAGTCCCTGATCTCAGAAAAGTGAGAAGTTCACTCCTTTTTCTTTATCGGATCACAGCACAGACAGCCACCTCTCATCCTCGCATTTCTCGTTACCTTGTCGAGCCGTGCGGGAAACAGCCACTCTAATCCATTCAAACATTCCCCACCAACCATTCATGCCGCTCGACTCAGTTCTGATCATCCACACATCGTTCCCCCCTTTCTTTTCAAACACAACGCTTCCACCCAGTCGAGGCAAGAAATCTCGCCAGCGACTCAGTTCTCACTCATACAAAGCGAAATGCGCATCGTCACATCCATTTCACACCGTTCGCTGTTCACACTGCAGCAATCGACCGAACCAGGCTTCTCAAATCCTTCGTAATCGTGTCTTATTAAGTCGTTGGTCCACACGAGCAATGATATCACTCGCAACCACTTCACATTCTCCAAATTGGTCATCACCTCCTCGTCGACACTCTCGTCGTCCTTCCAAATCCTCCAACTCCACCGACAGAGCACATTCTTCCTCTCGACCGCTCAAGCAACGCCAGTCCAGTCAACCGCCATTCCCCAGCCATCCATGATTTCTTTCAGGTGTGTTTTGATTTCTTGGAGTCTCCCTTCTGGTGACATCAACACTTTCTTTTCTTTTTCGTTTTATTCTTCAATTCGACTTCTCTGTCATCTCATCTCTTCCGTTGTCTCTCGTGATCAGATCTGAACTTAAGATTCGACCCACGTGAAAGAGTCACTCTCGACTTCTCTTCGCATTCTCGCAGATGAACATCGAAGAAGGAACCTGATCGAATCAAGATCCCCACACACATTCTTTGCTTGTCAGCCAGATTCCGATCAGCTGCTGTTGGATTCGACCTCCGATTCGACACTTCAACCTCAACCCCAACACCACTCCCGTCCCCTCAAGTCATCTGCCAACATCACCCACTGCATTCACCACAACCACTGATGTCTGCTTTCCGCATTCACCTGACAATCATTTGAATGTCAAGACAGATCCTCTTCTTTTCCTCCATTTCGATCCTCGCTCAAAACCATCATTCGACGGGAAAAGGAGGATCAACTGTTCGCTTGTGGCACTCGTAAAAGCTGACTGTCCATTCGACGATGCACTCCAAGACAGAGCTGCCCGATTCTTGCGGCCATCGGACAAGTGTGGGGCAAGCCAGATGAGGCAGAGGACACGTTCGAGTTGGACGATGTGATCGACATGGTCATCACTCTGTCTTCGGAAGACCTTGACCCCCCTCGTTCATCGACACGAATGATTGTGAATCCACGCCAGTTCGAAACGAGTGACGGAGAGGGACGATTTCACAATCTTTGTCAAGTGGTTCTGCAGACCATCACATGGGACTGGTTTCAGGTTAAGTATAGGCGCAGATCCGATTTTGGCTACGCGCAGATCTAAAAAATCGGATACGCGCAGATCCAAATGGATACGCGCAGATCCAAAAGGATCGTTGATTGTTTTGTGCTTACCATATCCGATTCATGTCATTTCACTCTGAATGCTCACAATTCATTTGTACTCTCATATACTTTTCACAAATCTGATTCTGTAAAGTCATCAAACGAGAATGTTGATCTTACCAAAACCCGTATTCAATCTACCATTTCTACACAAAATCTGAACTCGCTGTTTGGAAATTAGGTCTCTCCTAATCACATACCGACCATGTTTACTCATTTTCTTGCTCACGGATCACACCTCAGGCCTTTTTGTGACTCCTCCCGACTGTCATCCATCTCATCAAATCAACGCACCTGTGTTTGTTTTCTGTTCGAGTTCACCAATATAGAGGTTCCATCAGAGTAGGAATTCTTCAGCAACATTCATCAATTGTCGGTTCAGACAGAACCACACCCAACACTGAAGAGCTGTTTCTACTCTTGGAAACCGTCCAAAGAATCAACCTCACAGTCTTTCGTCTCTCTCCTTCGTTGGATGCGCTTTTGGTGGGTTTTATTGAGATTCCTTCAACACTGTCTCAATAACGCCGTAAGTCACATCTCTCTCTTCATGTACTATCGTTCCTCCCGAATCAGAATAAACCACTATAAATAATGCCAAGACGTCCGGATCTACTGATGAGTCCAAACTTTGATCCTGCAAACATTCCAAATATTACGATCTCCTCGATCACGAATGAAACTGTCCGCAGTTCTCGTCAATCTCAAAACTTCCTTGAGAGGAAAGATCATACCACCAGTCTTTCCTCTCTTTCATTCTCTGGTTGTTCTCACGAGCCGAAAAGAGCCTTCTTCTTCCTTCAGGCATTCCATCCAGACACAGCTTCAGAGAACACAAACATTGGGATTGCGTTCACCAAAAGTTTGTTCAGTCAATATCAACCAAAACTTCCAACACTTTCTTTCATCAAAAAGAGGTGAACTCTCACCAATCTCCCCTCCAAGACGACAAAGTTAAGATCCGCACACCTCATCACTCAACCCCCTTTCTCCTCTCAAAATAACCCAAACAACCGTTCAGCCCATCTCTCCTCTCATTTCGATCTTTATGATCCAATTTAAGTCGCTATATTGCCCACGTTGACATCTCCACTTTCGAAGGCACTAATCCTCAGCATCCCTTCTTCATCATCACTATCACCGAGCGTTGGAATATCACCATGGAACACGACCAGAATTTTCGATATCTCCTCCACAACCACATCTTTAAATCGAAATCTCCGACCACCCTTCTTTTGGGAACCACTCTGCACATTTCATCTGTTTATTTCAATCTGTTTGTTATTCTGAAAGGAGGTTAAGAGAGACTCGATCAATACTGAAGTTTTAGGAGACAAAAACATGACATAAAATCGAAAATAACAAAAAAAGTGTGAGATCTGCGTGTATCCATTTGGATCTGCGCGTATCCGATTTTTCAGATCTGCGTGTAGCGAAAATCGGATCTGCGCCTATACTTAACCCTGGTTTCATCTTCCTTCTGGCCAACTTGAGGTCTTTGTTTCATTTTTCACTTCAATGACACAAGGTGACTTCATTGTTGTTCCTCTCAAACTTTCTACTGCTTCCATGTACTCGAACAATTTTTGGCACGAGTGGACTTTCTGGGCCAAAGGTGATCGAGGTGTGTTGTGACATTGTAGTTCATCGAGGCTATTCTCTCATAATAAATTGTCCAATATGGATGTGAACACGTTTTCTTTTCAAAATGTTGAGAATACTGTCGAGATCGTCTCAGAGAATGTCACGATCATTCGATCGTGTTTGATGAGGTCGATCGGCGAACTATATCACTTCATCTTTACGCTTTCTTGATTCATTTCAACTTTATGTCTCGTATTTTCTTGCAATTTTTCAAAACATAGCGATTGATCATGATGTATCGTGAAGTGACAATCTACTGCAGTTCTCCCTTCAAGACACCAATTTTTTGGAAGTGAACGTGCGGCGCGTTTGGCCTAGCGGTAGCCAACCCCTCTGTCGACTGTTGTGCTCGGGGTTCGACTCCCGCCGAGCACAACTTTTTTGCCACTACTTAGAGTTTTTTGGCCCAGAAAGTCCACCCTTGCCCAATTTTTAAAGATCTGGAAACGAACCAATGATGCTAATTACGCTCATATTAGTTCAGAATCATGATCGCACCCTTAAATTGTATTCTTGAACTCTTGCAGAAACTGACAAACGCTTTATGATTGCACTTTTACCCATATTTGCACTGGTCACATGCTTCGTCTCTTGCGGAGCATCGATACCACCTGACAATACGACGCCATTCGACATTGAACTCGAACTTGAAAAAGAACCAACAGAATTGAATCATTCAAAAATAGTACTTATTGCCCCATTGTATCACGCGGAAGAATATGTGATCGATTCGAGGGAGATTGCTCTCTGGGGTGACAAGACAACTATTCTTCATTCGTCGTGTGTCCGAACGAACGAAAACTCTCCACCGAAGACCAGAAAGGAGTTTAACGCTGACGGGAAGTCGATTTCATCGATCTTTATTTTGTGCAACAGTTCGATTTTACTGTCAGACCTTGCTTTTGATTGTGGTCCGGACGGGATTTGCGTGATCAAGATCTCATCATCAACATTAACACTTGCAACATGCAGAATTGTCTCAAATTGTGAGGCATCTCCATTTGTGCTGTTTGGGCGGTCGGGGCGAGATGGGACATCGATTAGCCTTGTTAACACCACGCACCGATCGTCGTGCCCGCACACCCTGCTCCCTCTGGGAATGTTCAGCGAGTTGGCTCATCCGCCCTCAGGTCATTCAGATTGCAGCTGGCCTGACCCTGTTCATTCGATCCGCAGTGTCTCACTTTGTCTGTCGGACTGCGCTCTTCTTGGGGGAACTGGCCCTCTGGTGGACTTCTCGTCGGTTGGAAGTGGGGGTCGAGATGTTGGGATGGCGTCGATGGGAGTGTCGACATGGCTTGTTGCGGGTGAGTTGCGGAACGTGTCGTGGTGTGGAAGGCGTGATGTGATTGCGTGTTCTTTGTTCTCGCAAGGGATCGTGGGGACTTCAGTGGCGGACAGTGCTGACCACCTCGCTGGGACGACATCGCTTGACCTGAACAGTGGCGGGGACCTTCTGTGCATGAATTCGTCGTTCGCTGGTTGCTCCTCTTCTCTTTCGCCTTCGGATGGACCGACGTATTCCCTCCAACATCGCTCGTCGTCGGACACTCGATATGAGTTTAATTCATCCTCCACTGCATCAGAAATCATCTTCACCCGCTGCACTTTCCATTCGATGATTGCATCGACAATCGGATCAGCCATTTATCATCATGGTCCCCTATCTTCGCTATCGATCTCCGAATGCTCCTTTGCTCATATCAGATCGACCACCTATTTTGGCGGTACTGTCTCTTTCTACCACACATCATCAGCAGCGAACTTTCCCTTTACTTTGAAATCGTCGTCATTCTCGAACTGCTCAGCGACTGATTTAGGTGGAAGTGTGTTTGTATTACGAGCAACTACAGCCACTATCTCGTTCTCCTTTTTCAAAAACAGCACAACCACAGGGTCAATGTCAGAAGGAGGCGGGATACGTTTCCAATATGTCACATCTATTCTCAGGGTTTATAGTTGTCAGACAGATTTAGTGTAAACGTGAGGTCGAAAGACCTCACCTCCCCATTTTGGAGGTGAGGTCTCTCGATGTCCGAAATAGGCAACTGAAAAGCCAAAAAAGCGAGATCATCGACCACAACACGACTCTCCGACACCATTTCGCACCTTAAATTTCCTTCCACTTCACCAGAAACAGTTGAATTTCTCTCTTTTTCGCAAAAATCACTGAAATTGTCACTTGATCCAGACGACCAAAAAGTTGGTGGGTTGGATCAATTTTCAGTTTTTCCATAGAGTGATCCAATATGACTTTCAATTTGATTTTAGATGTTAAATGAGCTTCTCGAATCCATTTAATGAAAAAAAAGAGGAAATTTCTCCTTGATTGAGCTTATTGAGAAAATAGAAGCGAAAAACAGCACCACATTATTTTCCACTATCCATCTCACATTTAGAAATTTTGCTCAAACTATAATCAATTTTTCATGAAATGAGAATCCTCGTGAAAATTAAACCAAAAACATAAATTAGAAAAGAGGTGAGGTCTTTTGAGGGTGAGTCAGGTGAGGGGTAAGTCTAGGCTCAGATCCGGAAAAGTCTAGACGCAGATCTGCAGATCGGTCTAGGCGCAGATCTCGAAGTCTTCACGCAGATCTCTCTTGTTTTGGTTCATTTCGACTTAAAAATGTTTGCAATCAAAGAATACGACGTGAAATGTGAATTTTGTGTTGATCATTTCGCATTTTTCGGCATTGCAGTTTGGAGTTGACTTCAGAGTTGATCCCACCCATGAATGTCGCTTGCTGCCGCTGCAGTATCCTCATCCCAATCACTGGCCGTTCAGTCTTCATCCACAGGACGTATCGCCTTGTTAATGTCCTCCATCATCGCTTTCACACTCAAACGCGGTAGACATTCCCAAGCCGAGTGATTGCGTGTCTGAAGGCGAGTTCTGAGGAAGGAATGAGATTGTTGCGGTGTCACTTGGGACACTTACACTGAACCGCGAGAGAGAAGCCGTGAAAGGAGAGGAAGAGAAGGGCGACGACGCGTTGAAGTGTCCAGTGTCGACAGCCTCAATCTCGTCAATCCCAACCAGTTCAAACGATCCCAACGTGTCGGTCTCGACCTCTTTGCCTGAGGGACGGAGTGTGGGGGACTGGCGAGAAGGCGGGCGAGGAGTGGGTCGAGGCAGGGAGGAGGATGTGGCAGCGGAGAGGAGGGAGTGTGGGAAGGGAGGTGTGTTGAAGAGAAGCTGATGCGAATCTGTCGGCGAACAGTGCAGTTCCTCGAAGATCGGTTGCTTTGGTTCATGCGGTGGTGACTGGGTTGATTTCGGTGATTGTGCTGTAGGGACTGTCTGCTTCCCAGACGACGACTTGTGAAGCGAATGGAAGATGGTTGGGATGCTCTGCCAGCCTCCGAAGACTCTTCCGACGTGGCTGGCGATCGAGACATGATTTTGAGACTGATCAGGGGAGGTGTGCTGTCGGACATTGTGCTCGGACTGCCAGCCTCAAACATGAAGCGCTGGGCAGAGAGGGAGTGGTTGATGCTGCGTGGCTGAGGAGTGGTGGAGGGGAACGGGGGCATCCAACTAGTCGACGCCATCTGAAGAGAGAGGAAGGAGCGAGAGATCGACGCCGGTGAGTGTTGCGATGTTGAGAACAGCGGAGAGTCTGTCTGCCACGGCGACGATCCCCGAATGTGCGAAGGCTGGGTTGGCGGAGAATCGATTGAGACTACAGTGGCCTTCTGTGCCTTCGACTCCTCCTCTTCCGCTCTCGACTTGACGAAGAACTCCCATTCCTCTTGCCTTTGCTGCTCGGCGTCGAGTCTCGTCTGCGCGTTTCGTTGTTTGAGGTCGACGAGAAGCTGCTCTTGAATCTCGCTTGTCTTCGAACACCACTTCTCCAGATCAGCTTCGAGGGTCCCATCTTCGTCCAACGCTTCGGAGACAGCGTCGCACAGCTCGAGGATGTACTCGTCTCGACACAGCCACTCCAACACGTCAACCATCCCCACTCCCTTCACCTCAGGAAGCTCGAGAAGGGAGTTGTGGGTGAAAGAGACTGTGCGAGTGTGGGGAGTGGTTGTTGATTGTTTGGACTGTTGCTACAGAATGACAATCAAATCGAGCAAGACGCCATTCGACAAAATCAAGCATGATTTCTTCCTTCCCCTTGTCCTTCAGGTTACCCACCCAGTTCTGTTCGACTCGTGCCATCTCTTCCCGAAAGCTCTGTTCCTCCAATCGCCGTTCTTCCATCCCCTCCATCTCGATGGTCCGGACACGCTGGGCAAACTGCATCACCATGAACGGGTACACGAAGAGAAGAAGGATCCCGTGGCGTGTTTCTTCCTGATGAGTGGTTTTGAGGAAGGAGGGTGAGGAGAAACTCGAGAAGGGACGAGCTCAGAGCGTGATCTGACAGACGGTGTTTCAGGAATGGAGTGAAGATGAGATAGAAGGGATTGGTTGGGGCGAATGACGGGTGGTCGAAGAGAGCGGGCGGGAGGAAGGACGACAGGTTCACCTGGTCCAGCAAAAGAAAGGGGATGATGAAAATCTAATCCAGAAATTGACGGAAGTGTCATGTTTGGCGTGTTTGGGGGGAAAAATAAGGTCAAAAGAGTGTTGGACGAATGGAGGGCGGTTCGAAGGTAGCGAAGAGCGGGCAAACTAAACGAGGAAGAAATGGGGATCTGTCCGAACAAAATAAGAATATGCTGGGTGAACACCGAGTTTGAGAAGAAAGAGAGGATTTGAGGGTGACTCGTGGATACCAAATGGCACGCCAGTTCACACAGTTGCTGGAGGGGACAGAAGAAAGAGGAAATGTCGGGATCGATTCATCTTCGAGATCTGCAACACCTGTTCTGTGTTTCCATGCGTTTAGGCAGTATGAGCAATCGGTACACGGATGAAGGGACACCAGATCACGCGAGGAGATCTCGTCTGAAGATGAGGGAATACCCGCGAGTGAGAGTGTCAGGACTTCTTGGAGGGCGTGGTTGTCGGAAAGGTTGGGTTTTGGGGGAGGAAAGAGGGAGAGTTGATGGGTCAGAGGGACTGACGTGATGGGGCTGAATAGGAGCGGAATTAGGTGCTTAGTGATCAGCGAAGAAAGGGGATGGGACGCTGGTGTATTTGTCATTATGAGAAAAACCACATCAAACAATTGTTGCGTGATTGATCTCGGTGATGCAAAGAGGATCGCGAACACGATGGTGTGCAGAGAGGGATAATTCTGGACATGTTCGTCCTGATGTGCGGTGATAACAGCCTGTGCGTTGAACGAGAGCAACGACAGAAGCGTATTCGTGAGGGCAAGGAAAGGCGACGTCTGTTTCGGTGGTGTTGGCGTGAGGGGCGTAGAAATCTGATCTGCCTTGTCATTCTCTCGCAAATATGAAAAGAATGGTTGGCTGTTCTGTTGACTGAATTGAGTGTCAGGTGGTCGAGTGTGATGGTGTCTTGTGTTAGCGTTGGCATCTGGGATTACGATGATCTTCGTGAGGACCCTTGTTAGTTTGGAGATAACGCCGTTGTCGACAAGTTCTGTGACGACAGATTGGATTAAATTGTCTTCCTGTCCACGGCACATGATGCAGATTTCGTCGATCAAGAGGACTGCTCGCCTCCATCCGCCAAGACGGTCCAATTCCTGTTCATCAATCCGCTGAACAGACTCCGAGTTCTCAGAAAGCGACGAGAAGAAGGAGGATTTCCATGCCATCATCTCGCTTGGCAATTGAGACCAGGAACGATTGGACGAGGGCGATAGATGCCTGGAAGAGAGTTTGCGTTTTCGGACACTATTCGTCCAGAATCAGCTGTCGACAGCTTCAAAATCGATGTAGATCTGCTGGTCATGTTCAGAAGGGTGATTGACTGTGTACCACCATCCATCTTCAACAGCGAGGGGTGTATGGTCTTTTCCTTGGAACCACCACTCGCAAAGCCAAAGGTGCATGTCATGAAGACCGCATTTGTTCGAACAAGCGTGTCCTTAACGATGTCTGTGTCTCCGCCTCGTCTCCTCATCCTTTGCACTCCCTCTTGTATATTCTTCGTGTTTTTCCGGCTTTTCTCATATCTGCAATGTCTCTTTGCACTGGGCAGGGAGGACAACGCGTTTGGGCCATAGTTGGTTACTCCTCACGCCTTCAGCTTCTTTCCTGGTCTGACCTCATTATGTTGTCCACAGCCTTGTAATTATGTTTATCTTTGGTTTTTGGTTTCATCTTTCAGCCTTTGTTCTTCAACAGTCTTTCTCAGTCCTCGTTCACTCTCCTCCGAATTTGCATCTTTTAGATGCCCCCTTTCTCGCTCCTTCTCGCACATTTCTTCCTGCGTCATCATTTCCTGTCATCCTGGTTTCATTGTTCTTCTTTCAAGCGGGGTGTAATGTTCAGCCATGTGCGGAGGAGACTGGTTCCAGATCAAAATCGATTGAGGTGTGGAGGAAACGAGAGTGTCATCAGGATTAAGAAAGATGATGAAGTCAAGAGAGATATTCGAAGAAGAGAAGGGCATACGATTGGTGAGTGAACCGTCGATTCTGATTGGAGATCCTGGAGGATGGATGAGGAGATCAGTGAGAGTGAACTTGGAGACATGAGGAGAGAGGATATCTGGTGAAATTGAATCCAGAATTTTACAGGGGCATTGGCAAACGCTGGTTGCTGGTGGAATTCAGTAGTGGAAACGATGATGATGAAAAGGAGTATGGAAAAGGAATGGGAGAACAAACACTTGCTGGGGAGCATCCAGCCAGGTGCAGTTATTCGTTGTGCAGGCGATGAGACTTGATCAACCCAGGTTCTGATCGAGATTTGAATCAACTGATGCAATAATGCTGTTAAGTGAAGTGAAAAGCCCAAAAACAGGATACGATGTCTATATTTAGGTTTGAGAAGATTAAAATGTGATTCAAAGTCGAAAATAACACGAAGAAAGAGAGATCTGCGTGTCGACTTCGAGAGGAGCTCTCTTACCAGTCGCTCCTCACAAACCTTAGCTCCCACTCCATTGAGATAAGGTCCATGAAGTGGCCCACAGGTCCTTTCAAAACAAATTGATCCAACTATCCCTGGTTTTTGGTTCATGCCACGCATTGAACACCAACGAATGATCCCTAATCACATGCCCAGGGTTTATAGTTGTCAGACAGATTTAGTGTAAACGTGAGGTCGAAAGACCTCACCTCCCCATTTTGGAGGTGAGGTCTCTCGATGTCCGAAATAGGCAACTGAAAAGCCAAAAAAAGTGAGATCATCGACCACAACACGACTCTCCGACACCATTTCGCACCTTAAATTTCCTTCCACTTCACCGGACACAGTTGAATTTCTCTTTTTTCGCAAAAATCACTGAAATTGTCACTTGATCCAGAAGACCAAAAAGTTGGTGGGTTGGATCAATGTTCAGTTTTTCCATAGAGTGATCCAATGTGACTTTCAATTTGATTTTAGATGTTAAATGAGCTTCTCGAATCCATTTAATGAAAAAAAAGAGGAAATTTCTCCTTGATTGAGCTTATTGAGAGAATAGAAGCGAAAAACAGCACCACATTTTCCTCCACTATCCATCTCACATTTAGAAATTTTGCTCAATCTATAATCAATTTTTCATGAAATGAGAATCCTCGTGAAAATTAAACCAAAAACATAAATGAGAATAGAGGCGAGGTCTTTTGAGGGTGAGTCAGGTGAGGACCCGATCCAAACCCTGCACATGCCTTTTGGCATCGTGCAAGTTATTATTCAAGAATTCAAGATTTTCGGTGACAGTGATTCAGTCGACTCTACCTTGGCTCCGAATCGTTTTATGACATCCGTCTCGCACACCACTCAATAATCCAGTACGCAATCAACATATCAGACTTCACCGAAAATGGAAACAGTCACTAGAAAGCACGAAACAGTGCTCACAATGTCGGAGAAAGAATCATCAAGTTCATCTTCCTCAAGTGATTACAGGCATAGTGCATCTGCATACGACACTTTTCAATGGAAGAAGAAATGCAACAAAGTTAACAGAAGCGAAGATATACCATATTTCACCGAAATATCTCCACCATCAAGATGAAGGTAACTCTCTGTGGGAACCCTCACATCGCGGGGAGTTATTCTAGAATTCATGGCTGATCGGTTGATAACATCCGAATGCGGAAATAAGCGGGCGGTACCCTTGAATTGAACTCTCACAGCTGTTGTTGCGAATGACGAGAACTGTGACGTCTTACAGGTCCGGCTCACCATAGATACATCACTCAGCGCCTTTCTCAGTTGAGATGACAGCCGACAGACTCAAGAGATTCGAAGCAGGACATTTTTCCATGTCGAAGTGACATCAAGCCTTTTCCACCCGTCTCTCAGATCTCATCAGTCTTGTGGGGCAGAGGCTCATTCTGGGAGATATTCGAGGCAGTTGCACATCTTCCGGTAACGTTCATGACATCACTACACCCTGAAGGAGTTCCCTGAGTCGCCCAACTCCTTGTCCGATGTACATGAGTGCAACCTCGTCATGTGGAACCCAAGTATCATCATATGTCAAGGATTAGTCAAGAATCGTCCTGTCTTCATAAAGGCGGTCCGTACATCGTATCTCTAGCCCAGTTGACAGTACAAGTTTTGCCAAGTATTTCATCGATAAGAATCATTACACTCGGTGTGACTCAGGAACTTAACCGTGGAATCATCAAATAGAAGTGGTGAACACCACCGAAATTGGGATCGACCAGGCGAGGAAGGAGTTAATTGTCTTCATCCTCTGAACACCGTCCACATTCGGATGAGGGTGGTTTTGACGATGACGAACAGGGTTACAAAGTGATGGGCAACGTCGAATACGTATTCAGCAGCATAAAATCGACGACACAGACGTCTGGGAGAGCACATCCTAACAGTTCTACAAGAATAGAATATATTTCCGCAGACGACCAGACCCGGTTTGTTTATGATAGATGTGGGGTAAGCAACCACAAATCCTGTCGGGAAGGATTTGAGACAGGAATATCCCTAACCAAGGCGAATACGACTGACGCTTGTTTTAGTACATCGAAGTGGACTCGATGATGAGCTAAGAGGGAAGAACATCAAACTGATGCAGTTCTACAAGAATAGAACCAATTCGCGACGGATAACCCGATTCGCATTGTCCACAGCGTATTCACAGATCAACATGCCCATCTCCTAACCACCACCTCATCACCCTCTCCCCAAACACAAGTAGCTCTGTAGCGCTCATAAAGTTGTTTCCACTCCCACATTACAGTTCAGACCAGCTTTTCTGCCTCCTAACCACCGCACAGAAACCGAGTGGAGTTTGGATGTCCCCTTCAACCCATCCGCCTTCCAACAGTCTTGAAACTATTCAACCCGCAGAATCACATGTTCCCTCTATCCTACTCTCGTCCGGGAACGTTCTTGGGGAACATGACGCAGAAGAACAATGTTAATCGTCGGAAGGAGCGTGAATTCCGAGAGGATGATAGAATCCAATCCACTCACTGTCGCTGAACAGGGAGACACATTCGGTGGAGTGAGTCAGAAGTCGTTGGAATCTCTCCGTTGTCAAGAGGCGGTTCAATCGTGCGAGATTCGGAGCAGAATGAATCGATGAAGAGGAGGGAACAGTACAACCTCCGCATCAAGAATATCTCAGGTTCACAGTATCGTCATCAAAGTTTACGTCATCACTCAGCCAGGTCGAAGCAGTGAAGACCAACAATGGGGATGGGGAGTCGTTGGTGTCTGCGAAGCCGTTGGAATTGGAAGAGCGAATGAAGCGAATCCAGAATTACGAATGGCCCTTTCTCTGTTCAACGTGGAAGAGAAAGTCGACCAACTTCTCATCATCATTTGGAAGCTCTCTCTTCAGCGCGTTGAATCGTTCCACCATCCCGGCCAGCTCTATTCCAACGTTTGGCAAGCAGAACGACGAGCAGCAACTCCATCTTTATGCTCTTCAAATACATTCACAAGACCAGACTCCATCCAGTCATCTCCTCCCTTCCCCTAATTCAACTCCATCCAGGATTGCGCCGAATATAGGCGAAGTAATGACACAAAACTTCTCTTCCGTTCATCCTCTAACCGTTCTCCTCGGGCGAGAACTTGGATTTAGGCGAGTGAACATCAAGGATTTTCCGGATGGAATGGTCCACGAACAGGTACCAGGAATGAAGATTGAGAAGCTCCGAGTCGAAGTCGTTGATGAAGGTGCGACTGGAAGTATAAGAGATCCTTCCTCACTCTCACAGCTGCAGAATCGTTTCAACTGGAAGGGATACAAGCTTGCATTCGATGAAGCCTTCCACCACATCTCGAGTCGAACTAAACTCGATGGTTTATTCTAGAAATCATTGAGCGAAACGTAACTGGAAGCATGAAGGTCAGCAGAGATTCGCCAGGTGACGGGACTCCAGACAATCGTCTATTCACGGAAACAAGCATCGAGACTCGGTCCCCCTTCAGCGCATGATAATGAACAAGACAATAGCGTTGAAGAGATCGGAGTTCAAACAAGAAGCAACCACTCAGTGATTGTGGATTTAGATCTTTCTTCAGATCGGCATCTCTTCTCTCTCACACGTCCACACCATCTCAATCAACAGTGTTGATCGTATCCCAGCCCATGATGAGTTTATCCAGCGTCGCCCCTTGGCGATGACCACATTCATCCCATATCTTCTCTCTCTCGATATTCTCGTTCAGATCGTCCTCAGCAGACGACAGACTCTCCATTTCCTAATCTCGAGGTTCTCACTTAATCGACAGCCGTTCCCGCCAAGCAATCAACCGCGTGTCGCTTTGGCGCGCTTCTGCCACTCCACAGCACAAGACGAACGTGGCTGAATCTGGAAACGAGCGAAGCTCATTCATCGACGAACCAGTCATTATATCTCCGCATCCAAAGTATCATGGGTATCCATGGACGAATATTGAACGTGGTAGATGCACACGACCTCATCGGTCACCATTCAGTGTTTCAGATGGTCGTGATCCAACTCATGTCAGCGAAAGGGCACAAAGCCGCTCAACCGCCACATATCCTCTCTTCGCACGACACTTGCTGTTCGATGGCTGGTTTTCAGTTCTCGTCAACTTACTATTCGAATGTTGTGTCATCCACGAACAAGACGAGGGGAATACCGCAGGAGAACTCTCGTCAGCTCATCCAGAAACTTCTCGAAAACAAACTCAGGGCAACAAAGTGGGATGATCTCTCGCTTGAGATCCTTCCACTCGTAATTGGAATGCAGTTCGTCCGACAACTTCGTGAAGGTCACGACCTCGAAACGCAGCATCTATTCCACCAGCAGCCATCGGAAGATTACAACATCATCACGTCGATGATCGAATATCTGCATTATCTCTCCCAGTTCCTCACGAATGTCCTCAATCAGCGGTAGACTGAGAAGAATACACTTTCCGATTGTCTGGGACGAGATAGGTCATGCATGTCACGATCTTCACGCGTGCCTTGACTGGAACCATCAACAAAGACTCACATATTGGCAGTCGACACAGCTTTCCCTGTCTCGATTGATACTGCCACACCGTTCGAACTGTAAGTGAGTGGTCCAGCCTCGTCAGCCAAGTCGTATTTGGTTGTACACTGTCAGATCCGTCACTGAACAAGGAGGGACCACACCAAATCACGATGACAGCCACGGATCGTGGAGTCACGGTCCAACAATGCAGTCATCATGTTCCACATCGATGGGTGATTCACTCAACAGATATGCCTTTTCATTTTATTCAACTCTCTGTTTCGTCTGTTCGTTCGATAGTAATCGCTGTTCTGTTCAACTCTCAATGGAGTGGGAGCTAAGGTTTGTGAGGAGCGACTGGTAAGAGAGCTCCTCTTACACAAACCGAAGCTCCCACGAGTTTCCCAACCTGTCATCCTGATTTGCCCGGCCCCTGTTGCCTTTGCTCCCATTCCCGTCGCGCAAGCGGCAGTTTCTTCGATCATTGGTACGCCCTGATTGAAGAAAAAGAAGTGATATTGCTTATAAATGTAATTAAATTGGATCATTATTATTGTTGAATTACCATTTGTCCCTCAGGACATGTGGGCCACTTCATGGACCTTATCTCAATGGAGTGGGAGCTTCGGTTTGTGTAAGATCTGCGCCTAGACCGATCTGCAGATCTGCGCCTAGACTTTTTCGGATCTGAGTCTAGACCTACCCTCAGGTGAGGACCCGATCCAAACCCTGGTCTATTCTCCTCTCCAACTCTGTGTTCATGAACTGCTCGTCAGGAATCATCAGCAACGGTGGAGGAGGAGGATTGACATTTTATGAATGTGAGCAACTCAGAATGGATTCCATTCAATTCCGAGAATGCCGAGGAAGGGAAGGGAATGATATTCGATCATCGTGTTGGACTGCCTCAGAACTGACTTCGAATGTGACGAATTGTGACTCCACTTCAGGAAGTCCCAGTTGGTACTTTAACACCTCGAAGGAAAGTAACGATTCTCTCATTCCACAGACAACCACTACACGAACACTTAAATCGATCGTGTCAAGTTTGGAAGCTGATGGGGTCTCAGCCACACTTCTGGCGACAGTTTCAGGATCCGTGAGAGGGACAATGCTGGTTTTGGTGGACAACACAGATTCTGAAGACGAGAGAACAGCGAACTCTGCTCCAGCCATCCAACGTCTCCTCTCCTTCGCATTCGCATCACCGAGCACGACGTCGTCGTTGACAGTGAGATGTGGTGATTGGGAAATCCTGCAACTGGGACAAAGGTATTCTGTGATTGGATCATCAATCAATGGGACGAACCTGTCCTCGAACTCTCTCACTTTTAGCACACCAAATCCACCCCGACTCATGGGTGTTCTGTGCCGAAGTGGAACAGGTCTGAATCATGTGTGGCTTGGCCTGGTTGGGAGAGGTGTTGTCGCTGGAATGTACAATTGTTGGACAATTTTGGGAAATTGGAAAATGCCGGAAAAAAGACAAACAAAATGCGAACCTTTTCTCCAGCTCCAAATCGTGTCATGTCACAGTACGACCCTTCCATTCGTCGCGATGTTGGGAGTTCTCTGGGAGAACGACAGACCATCAGCAGTTGATCCCATGTCAGAAAATGTGTTGGACTGTCAGACCTACTGAATTGATCGGCTGAATCAGATTTTGTTGGATAGAGCGTGCTGATGACGAGATGGAGAAGGAGTTGGTGGATGGGAGGACTCGACTTTGTGGAAGGAAGTTGCTGTTGAGAGTGGTCATCAATCGGCCCAAGAACGCGCATGGAATCAACAAAGTTTCCAAATTATCAAAATTGTCCAACAACTGTACACTGTTCACATTGAGGGGATCGATGATCCAGCGATCACTGTGTCCTTTGATGGATCGACAGAAGCTGGGACGCAGAACATGTATTCAACCGAATTCAGCATCTCGCTGTTTGGGGAGGGGAGCAAGTTCTCACCAAACACACAATACGAAGTGAACTTGGTGAAAATGAAAGGGTCTTCAGAAGGAGTGTTTCTTGATCCCATCCGTCTCTTCTTCACCACTCCCAATCCACCCCGCCTGACGAGTGTTGGAGAAGTGAGATTCACTGATGCCTCAAATTCATCGATTGAAATGGATTTAATCGGTGTTAGACTGACTGCGGGAGATTACACTCTCGTTGTCTCCTCAGCGAGTGGGGCCGAGATCCCTCTTCCTGTCGATCGGATCAGTTCATCGAAAGCGAAGACGACAGCGATCGTTTATTCGATGACAGAGACTGAAGTGGATCTGATGTTTGGAGAGACCTACACGCTCTCTTCTCTCTCGAACACAGCAGGCGTCGGAGTCATCTTCAACACTCTGACTTTTCTGACCCCGACAGAACCGACGCGTCTGGTCAAGTTCATAAAAGGACAATACGACGACGAGAAGAAGAGGATTGGATTTGTGATGACAGGTCGAGTGTTGGATGAAGGGGCGACATACAAAGTTGAGCTGAGTGCATCAGCCACAGTGAATCACACGATTGATATGACATACAACACGTCGAGTGGAAAGTGGGAAGGATCAGCAGTTCTGTATCCTTCGTCAGATGCTGAACTGGTGTATGGTACGACATACACCGTGACTTCGTTCCGGATGGGAACAGAAACGACGGAACTGCTTCGAGACGCTCAGACTGCAATCGAAACCATGGACGAGCCAGCTCGTCTAGTGTCAACATCATCGAAAGTGAATGCTGGTGAAAATGGAACAACGCTAACTCTGACATCGCGTTCGCTTTCTCCAAACGCAGGATACTCGATTTCGGTTGTTGGAACGCCCACAGTGCCGTCAGGATCGAATGAGGAGCACACGACAACGCTGACGATGACGACGACAACAGCGACGTCGAACACACTCTCAGTGTCGCTTTATCCTGATTCTAAGCTGAAGTACGGACACACGTACTCAGTTGACGAGATGAATCGAACAACTGATTCGTCAACTGTGCTGATTGAGAAGTTGAATTGTGCGAATCCACGATGACTACACACTTTCGAATTTTTTGAAAAAAATCAGACAACAAAACCAAATAAGAAGTGAGATCATACTACGCATCTAAATTTCTCTTCTAACGAGCTCTATAGTGATAAACGGTCACAACTTTCTTCTGTCGTCATTATCTACGAACATGTGAGGTTTCTGTTTTGTTGAACTGGAAATTATCAGACAGTGAATGTTTTGATGCTGAAACTGGAGCTTGAAGGACAAACAACCAAAACACGGTGATATCCGACATTGTGATCAGATCGCAGAAAATGACTTCCCAATGTCTCGTGTGTCATTCAAAAGAATCTTATTCGACTCTGTTCTTGTTTTTAGTGATATAACGTCCCGATTTTATTCTCGCAAAGGATATGGTCGACTTCAGAAGTTGGTTCGAAGCAAACACGGGAACTGAATGGCGACTGACTATTGTCATGTCTGAAAATGTTGATAAAAAGGGATCAAACACGACCAAGTTGGATAAATATGTCTGGTTCCGTCTAAATGCGAATCGCAGTGAACTGTCGATTGGAGTCTGTTTCTTTTGTGATTGACTCAGAATGGCATAGGTTGGGAGACGATTCCTGAAAACAGATAAGATTTGTGCGATTGTTTGATTGACCATGTCCTTTGGATGAGATTGAAGATAGAAATCGCCTGATTTTGACCGGATTGGTTTGAGGAGTGTATTGTCCGAAAAAATGTGTGAAATGAGTTGTCAACACCGATGATATGGTGTTTGGTTTGATCACTAGTTTACTTGTTGGAGATCAGGATAAAAGAATGGACTTCCTTTTCTTGCGAACCAATATTCGACGAGAGAGCTGAATTTGTGAGATATTTGATGAGAATGTGACATAATCTGATATTTATTAGTGGAAGACTGACTTTCTGCGATTGATAAGGTCTCAAAAGAAGATGCAATCGAAACCAATTTTCTGAAATGGGCGAGCGAAATGAAACGAACAAGGAATGAAATGGCAAAAGAAAGGTATGAGACGTGATCTCCTCTTCCTTCTATTGGTCACGACTCAATCTGGTGTGTTTTTGAGGATAGTGCGAAGTCATCGTGGATTCGCACAATTGGGCGATTCTCTTTGAAAGGTCGCAAAACACTATGGTGCGTCCCAAAAAATCATTTTTTGCACAATTACCGTTCATCTGTTTAGTCGACAGAAAAAGAGTGAATTACTGGATTTCAAGTAGGATCGCGTTCGATAAAGCCATTTTTTGATCCGGACACTTTTGCACACTTTTTATCACAGAATAAGTTGAAAAATGGAGAAATGATGTAAAACAACGTAAAAACCCTATTCTGTGTGAGAGAACCAATACAAATACATCTATTGAAGAAAAAGACGTGAAAAGTGCGGATCGGAAGATTCGACAAGATTGATGAATTTAGACTTAAGAATTGGAGAGACATATCCAATTAAGGTGGTTTGAGATATAAAGTGAAGGGAAATTGAGATTGATCTGAATTAGAGGACAAGGAGGACGATCAACAAGTCCGTGTCAGTTTGTGATCTATAAGATGAGAAATTCATGACAAAAGATACATGATCGAGTGAAAACAGGAGAAAGCATCAGATAGGTGAACAGGCCAGATTGTTTTCTGCCTGTTAGACACGATCCGTCTCACCTGAAAAAAGTGCTGAGTGTCTGTCAATGTGAACGAAATAAATGACACAAACCAAAAGAATCGCATGCAATACACGGTATAAGGTCGGTTCAATCATCGATCTGACCGATTAAAGTTGTTTGATGGAGAATGAGTCACCTGATCTTTGAATTTGTAGAAAAGTGAGTGAAAATGAAAAAAAGAGATAATATAAACCTTCAAGATGGAGATTTTGATTGTTCCTGGGAGATGAATAGCTTTCTCAACGATCTTTCAAATGTTGACGGAGTTGTAACGCACGCGTCCTTTCATTCAGAATCGCCCAATTGTGTTTTCTCAACACCGACAGAACCAGAGCGACTTGTGAGTGTTTCGTGTGCGTCGTCCTTCTCTGATCCTCAACAATCGAAACTGCTTCTGACATTCTCTTCCCGAGCACTTCTCGCCAACACTGACTACACCCTCACATTCCAATCCACTGCTGTCTCTTCCATTCCCAGCCACACCAAAAGAATCAGTGTCACAACTGAGAACGATGGAACAATTGCATCATTTGATCATTGTGTGTATCCAATCGAAGAAGGACCAAAACGAGGAGAGCAGCTCGAGTTTGGTGTGAGATACACTGTTGTCTCGTTCCATCGTGGCAGTACATCTCTGCTATTCGACACCGAATCTCACTCATTTGTGGTGCCCACTGAACCACCCCGAATCGAAGGATGGACAGGAACTATGCTCTCCAAGAATCGACAGCAAGCAGTCCTCTCCTTCACTGGCCGTGCTCTTCGGGATGGACTTGGTTCTGTCTGGCTCACAAATGGCTCGTCGTTCTGGGAATCTGTGTCTACGTTGAGTGTATCTGCCTCCACCTCGTGCGAAGCGGTGTTTGCTGTTGGAGCAGGCCACAGTCTGTCGTTCGTCGCGTTTGGAGGATCTTACACTGTCTGCATCAAAAGCGGAGAGACATCGAATCTTGTTGTGAACGATGGCATCACAGCGACCATCCTTCGTCCTCCCCACATCGAATCAGCGTCGATCAAGTTCAATTCACTCGCAACTGCTTGCGTCGTGTCATTTGCTGGGACAGATTTGGAGATTGGGAAGATATACAAAGTGACGCTGAACCCAACTCACTCCTTGACGATCACGATGAAAACCACCACGCTCGCTGAGTCGGAAGAACTCCCAGTTGGATCGGCAGGATCACTGCAATTCGAGACGAAATACGAAGTGTCGACGATCACGCCACTCGACGCTGCAGATGGGATCGTTCTGTTCGACACACCTCTCACGTTGAGTGTTCCGAAGAGGCCGACAATGCAGATCTTCGTTGACAGCGAAAGAGGAAGCGAGAAGACGGCAAAATGTGGAACGATTGGGAATCCGTGCAATTCTGTGTTGGTTGGGTGGAGAGTGGGAGAAGAGGAGAGAGTGGAGAAGGTGGTTGTGAAGATTGATGGATGGGGAGGATTTGGAAGAAGAATGGTTGTGGGAGAGAAGAAGCTGGAGATTGAAGGAATCGAGAGAGGACAGTCTCGATTGGTGGTGGAGGAAGGAGTGTTGGGGGAAGGGAGAGAGGAAGGAGTGATGACGATGTCTGGAGGAAGTGTTGTGATTGTGGGAGTGACGCTGTGTCTGCCTCCGTCGCGACAGTTTGGAAAGAGTGGGATGGGAAGTGTGGTGCGAGGGTTTGGGGAGTGTGTGGTGGAATCAGTTTCGATTGTGAGTGGATGGAAGTTGGAGAGAGTTGGGATGGGGCTTGTGTGTTGGTTGGGAGGATCGTTGACGCTTCGTGGGATTGTGATGGAGGGAGTTGAGATGGAGTCAGATGTGATTCTTGTGAATTGTTCGTCATCTGAGAAGGACGTGTCATTTGAGATGGATTCGTGTCGATTGATTGGAGTTGTGTCGCGAAATGCTGGACTTGTTTGTTTCTCATCGAAGTCAGAAGAATCGCACATTGGGATTCTTGATTGTGTGTTTGTGTCGACAGAGCGAGTTGAGAGTGGTGGAGTGGTCGATGGGATGGGAGTGATTGTGGTCTCGACATGGCAAGAGAAGACGCTGATCTCGAAATGTGTGTTCTCTGATTGTGGGACCGTGGAAGGAACAGTGGGATCGTTGAAGAAGGGAGGAGTGGTGGTTGTTCGAATTGGGAGTGGTCAGGTTGGAAGAAGGAAAGAGATTTTGTTGCATGAGAATGTGTTTGTGGACAGCAGTGTTTCATGGTCTGGAAGTGGAGTCGAGAGAAATGGAGGAGTTGTTGTGTGGAGTGACGGTGGATGCCAAGTGATGGTAGATGTTTTTGGGAGTTGGTTTGAAGAGACTCGTGTGAGTGGAGTTGTTTTGGATCGCGACTCGTTTGGAGTTCCGATTATCGAACGGAAACGAAAGATTGTTCATACTTTGTCTGGTTCTGGGCATGCTGGACTTGTTGTGGTTGTGGGTCGAGTGTTGCCTGTGATTCGCCGAAAGGGGTCGTCGTTCTCTGGTTGCTCGCTTCGGGTCGTGTCCGACAAGACAGTGCCGTCATCGCATCGAAACTCGGACGAACTTTGACCACAAGCACTCACACACTCCAGGGACAGTTACTTCACCTCATTCAACAGAACACCGCCATCCACGCCACATCCATCACAAATCACCAAAACAAAACCCGAATTGCATCCTTCTGTGATCTCTCTCCCTCAAAAGACAAACTCTCTTCGCTTCTCAACCACTCTCAGACACATCCAGCAATCATCCTTTCATGTGACAACACACTATCCCAATCTCAGCTGCTTCTCGAAGCATCAAACCCGGCTGTCATCCAAATACCTCACCTCTCGGCACAACAACTCTCATCACCAGCTGAACCACTCATGCAAACCACCGAGCCCACTCTCCATCTAAACTTCGTCCTCTCTCCATCACAAGTTCCCCCAACAATTCTCAACGTATCCAGAAGATGTCTTCATGAATTCGAAAAAGCAGGAAAATCTCTTTTGTCCATCCTTACCCAACCTTGACAAGCAATAATCACCATGTTCCCTCGTCTCGATCAATGATCACAATGAGCAACACTATTTCCATCCACCAATCTCACCCTCCCATCGTCGCATGTGTAGCCTCACTCATCCACCTCGATCAGTCGTGACGATGAGCAACACTATTTCCATCCACCAATCTCACCCCTCCCATCGTCGCTGATGTCGCCTCACTCATCCACCTCGATCAGTCGTGACGATGAGCAACACTATTTCCATCCACCAATCTCACCCCTCCCATCGTCGCTGATGTCGCCTCACTCATCCACCTCGATCAGTCGTGACGATGAGCAACACTATTTCCATCCACCAATCTCACCCCTCCCATCGTCGCATGTGTAGGATTTCCTTTCACTCAATCCTCTACCAAACCTGTGCCTTCAACAAGTGAGATATCCCTGGTGACGTGTAAGGAAACAATGGGTGGCAGATCCAATCATGACTCAGCCTAGTCAACAGTCAGTGTTAATCCAATCCGATGCACTATCTTCGATAAATGTTAGTGCTGATCTCATCACAGTAGGCATGGCTGACCGGCCAAAAGTGCCGGTCAGTGTCACCCTGGAATAATTAAAAGGGTCAGATCTCAGCTCTTCTATAAATCACTTTCTATAATCCAGAAATCGGCGAGCAAGCGGATATACATATCAAGATTTGCTTGCAGAAGCCGATCGGAAGCCTCCTTTTTCCGTATCATGGAGATATCCTACAACAATGGGATTGTTGATCTCACACATCACATTCACCAACATACCACGAATCGATCAGCAAACACAGCCCAAAAGATCTCCACGATGTTGACGGAGCGAGTGCTTTTGCAATCGTGAAACTTTATGCTCTCGACCAGGTTTCACGTCGTGACTCGTAGTCAAGCACAAGCCAAGACTCCGACACAATCTGGCTCTTCGAAAGCTCACCGCACTTACCATCTCTGTCAATATGTCTTGATTTGTACGCACTTTCCTTTCACTTTTTCATCATTTTACCTCATTTTCCTTGATCGCCTCTGTGCTTTCAGACTGATGTTGAGAATGAACTGTTCTCCTTTCTGCTTCGTGATCGCTCTTTTGTACATCGAGTGTCTCCGGACAGACTGTGGCGTGCGCTTCACCTCTCACAACGCCCACACCCTCTTCCTCACAGCGTTTCATCTCCTCTCCTTTTCATCTTCCCTTCAGCACCGTTGTCTCCACAAAGTATCTCGACGACCAATTTTTCTTCAACAAGCACTACGCCCACCTCGGAGGCATCGCTCCGACTATCTTCAACGACATGGAGCGTACCCTCCTGTCGCTCCTTGTGTACTCGCTCCCCTTTGACGTCTGTCACTTCGAGCAGTTTTTCCACAGGATCCGCGACACTGTATATCCACCGCTGGCAGGCTCGCAGCTTTCTGCCAAAACGGAGTCATCAGACTTGTCGATCGACACGAAACAACCTTCCAATCTGGAAAGTGTGTTCATCATTGTTCTATGAAGTCTCTCTGCTTCTCATCATGTTTCCCAACCTCTCCTTTCAGTCTCCACTCCGTTTTCTTCCATATCGACGCTGTCTTCGCTGACCGTGCACTCCAAAGTGTTTATTCCAGCCAGTCGGCGTCTCAGCGAAGACCGCGAACGCCACAAACTCGAAGCGCAGCGGGAAAGCTTCTTGATGGCCCAGGAAGACTTCAGTGCCATCCCGCCGACGCCCCCTCACATCACCGCCGAGTCTGGCTCTTTCCCGCCCGTTCCACAGACTAAATCGCTTGATGTTGCACACTATTTCTATCCTCTGCCCCAAACCCTATCATATTCACTATTTCGGTACCGATCGTATGGATCTGTCCAACAGACACTGTCGTGGGGAAATAACGGTTCACCCCCACCTGCGTCGTCGCCCAATGATCCCGAGGGACTAACAGGCAGCTTCTTCTTCACTGACAAACAGTCATCCCTGCCGCCCGTGACGCACCCCACAACAACTTCCTTCGCCTTCCCGCTCGCCCATCTTCTGCAGATGAAAGGCATCCAGCCGTCCTCTTATTTGTTTCCGACCCTTCCACCGTCGCTTGCTGTCACTCCTCCTGTCGGCACCAGCGTTTCGCCCGTGTTCTTCTCCCCGACACAACCAGCGCCATCGCCAGCCACGCTTGCCAACCCGACTGCCCCCGCACCCCAACACAGCTGATCCTGCCGTACTCTCCGCTTCCAAAGCTCGTGCTCAATTGTCTCTCGCCTAATTGATCAGATGCGGTGCTGGAGAAGACACCGGCCCAGCCTGCTCAGCACACCTTGGGACTGCAGCGATTGAACCTCAACAGCCACGCGCTGCTCCCCCTCTCTCTCCTGAAGAGCACAGGCGAGTCTGTCAGCACTCCCAACCTCACTGATCGCCACCCCCAGCTGGACAGGACAGACGCAGCTGACGTGCTTCGGAGCTCGTCGGCTGCTCCCCCTCCTACGCACTGCACGGACGGGGCGAGTTCTCAGCCAGCCGAGCAGAAGCTTCCCACTACGATCACCGTTCTTGGAACACAGCCAGCCTCCAAACCCCGCTTGTCTCTTCTGATCCGTCAATCTCCTCCAGCACGGTCGCCTGGACGGACACAGCCCTCCCCAACATAACTCCTCACCCTCCCGCACTTCACAAAACTCGCTGTCGATCCCAATCCATCAGCGGACTCGCAGCACGTGCTGGATCGACCACTCTCGGTGGTCCTCCCGCAGGCCGAGCGCACCCCACCCACAAAGCAGACCACTCCCAATTCACCGTTCGTTCTCCCCTTCCTCCCCTCGCTGCCGCAGGAAGCACCCGACGTCCTGAAGGCACCACCCCTCCTGACCACGCCGTCCCCAACACCCTTCACACCACTCGCCCCTCGCCCTGTCCTACACCCCTCTCGTCCATCCATCGCCCACCAAACAAGAGTCGAATGCTCTCCCTCCCCGTCAGAGTACTCCTCATTCGTGTGCTCCTCCACTAAAGTCTGCCATCGATTTGGTGGGCACGAAGTGGGGAGGAAAGAAGTGATGACAGCAATGAGTAGTGGCGTCGTTCCCACTTCATTCATAAAGTGTTTCAATCCTCTTCAAAACTCTGTGATTCAAAAAGCCGAAGTGAGAAAACAAGAGTGTTAACTTAACTTGGAGAATACGAAAAATGTCAAAGAGCAACCCATAATTGCCTTTTGTACTTATAACTGGTAAAAATGTCCAAGAATAAGTTAGCAAGAGATGAATAGAAGTGAAAATTATACATTTGTTGTATATCCGAAGACAGATCACGAATACTCACGGTATCGATGCGAAATGCAGTTTTCGATGAATCCACTTCGGAGAAATGGTAACTCTGGATTATGGGTTCCCTCATTTCTCCGGTCAGTGACCGTCAGTACTTTTCGATGAAAACTGACCGGTCAGTGCCGGTCAGCCATGCCTACATCACAGAGATTACGAAACAAGTAATCAATTCCATTCCTCAATACATATCGCAAGCAACAACTCAGTCAATTGCACGACCGATCGAGACTAAAATTGGAAACACGGCAGAACAAGCTCTAGATCCCCTTTCACCGATACACTCACAAGAAAAGATCCTCAAGAGGAAACGTACTTCTCCCACTAGAACAGATCGAAGGCACCGAAATCGACCATCTAAAAATCGAAGTATAGCTGTGCATCGTCGGAATAGACGACAACAATCCAAATACGATTACACTGACAGTAGTTTCGAAGAATCCTCAGAGTCATATCAGTCGTCAACAATGATATCAGACACTTCTTCGACAGATGGTGACTTGATGCGTCTAAAGGAGATTCTTCGCCACCGAAAGTCGAAATCGCACAGGACTACAAAAGGAAGAAGAGTTCCCATCGAAATTTGAGCACATCGACACGATCATCATGCAGCGATCGGCGACACAGACGAAGTGGAATCTCCAGCCGACAAAGACAGGAAATGCTAAAGAAACAACTTTTCAAAGATATGAAGAAGCAAGAACCATCTTTTACTAAGAATTGGCTGCAAACAACATTGCCAAATCAGCAACGTGATTTGACAAATTCACATACGTCTCAGATCAAGAATTTGTTGGGAATTCCCACAGAAATAGCTGCAAACCGTGCGATAATCACAGAGGCGCAGAGAATACAAGATCAGGCCTTGATGACAGCAACACATTCAACCTTTTCGTCGATCGGACACATGGCCCAAGTTTATGATATGGTCACACATGGAGAGCCGCCAAAACACATCCTGCCAATTATCACGAAGGGTATCTTGGATGCTGCGGACTCTGCAGCCTGCAGCCATCTTGGCCGATACGTTACCCCGGTCAATGCGGGACAGGTCGCTTTCACTTTGGGGCTCACTCAACCAGCGACAGCCCCCAATGATCTGCTTCTACCTCCCAATCAATCTCCAGGGTTCACTCAGTCCAATAATCCACAACAACAGTTTAGTCAAAATTCTTTCTCTCAACAAGGGGGGTCAGTCCGCCTCCCGACTCAACCCAAGGGACAACGCAACAGATTCTACCCCAAACGACATTAACACAACCATCCAGTCGACCAGTTCCGGAGAGGCTGAGGGATGCCTTGGCGAGATGGGAGGAGATAGGCGGGAAGGAGAGGGTGTTAGCAGGGGCAATGTGGGAGTGGATCAGTCCAGAGTCCCCGCAGAAGTTGCAAGAACTCCCGTGGTCTCCTCCATTCAAGGGCAATGTGGAGGAGACGGCGGCTTTCATTCACTCTTGTTGGAAGAGATCCAGACGGGTGTGGTTGTTCCTGTCCCACAAACGGAAGTCACCCTCTCTCTTCATACCTTCCTTGTCCCGAAAACGGGGGGGAGATGGCGGAAGATCTTGAATGCGACGGCACTCAACAAGGAACTGAAGGTCGAGCATTTCAAAATGGAAGATGTAAAAACAGCGACCTCTTTCATCAATGGAGGAGAATGGATGACGAGTATAGACCTGAAGAATGCATATCAACATGTCTTGGTGCCTCCACAACTCAGGAAGTATCTCTGCTTCGAGTTCGAGAAGCAGTTTTATCAATACGTGGGAATGCCGTTCGGGTTGTCGACTGCTCCGCGAACGTTTACGAAGATTATGCGTTGTGCTGTGAAACATCTCCGCCACATTCTCCAGATTCCGATAATCTTCTATCTAGACGACATTCTCCTCATCTCGCAAACGATGGAGTCGGCAAGGGTCAATACAGAAAGAGCGATGGAAACCCTGACAAACTTGGGTTTTCAGATTGCCGTCAGCAAGTGTCAGACAGTCCCGTCCCAATCAATCGAATTCTTGGGATGGTCGATCGACGCGGTTACACAATCGATCTCAATCACCTCGTCTCGACGCTCCAAACTCCTCCATCAATTGCGGATGACCAAGGCAATCATCCTACATCGAGAATCAATCAGAGTGAGGGACTTGGCAGCTCTGATCGGTCGTCTCAACTTCCTTCGAACGGTCATTCCAGCTGCGAGCCTCAACCTGCAGAAATTAAACCAATGGAAAGACATGGGTGCCAGGCAGGGTGGATGGGAAGCGAAGGTCCAGCTCAACCGTCTCCACCTGGGAGAGATCACCTTCTGGGCTTCAGCGATAGAACGGAACACTCCTCACTCCTTCCGTCAAGTCACACCCACAGCATCTCTCACCACAGATGCGAGCCCATGGGGCTGGGGATGTGTGCTCACGATTGGGGAGGAGACAACTCTCTTCCATGGAGTCTGGACCGAACAGCAGAAGGTTCAGACGTCCAATTGGAAAGAAACGGCAGCGATTCGTTTCTCCCTAATCAAAGCGACCATGCTCCTCAAGCAGAAGGATGTGCGGGCAATCACAGTTCACAGCGACAATACGACGGCCGTTCAAAATGTGAAGAAGCAGAGAGCCACCTCATCCCTTGTTCAGATCACGAATCAAACTCTTCAAACAATCAGATCGAGTGGGATGATTCTGGCCGACATCCAACACATTGCGGGAGTGAAGAATACAGTAGCGGATGCTCTGTCAAGGCTCCACCCTCTTGCGGAGTTCATGCTGACCCCTCTAGCGCTTCAGGTATTGAAAGATCGATGGTCTTACGTTCCTCTGATCGATCTCTTCGCCACAGATCAGAACAGACAATGTCACAAATACTTCTCGCTGAGACCGGAAGAGCACTCAGCTGGCGTGAATGCCCTCGTCGTCAACTGGACAGGGATGATACAACCTCTCTGTCATCCTCCGATTCTCCTCATTCCACGAGTTCTGAAGAAGCTGAGGGAGGAACCAGTGAAGAAGGGAGTCCTCATCACTCCGGACTGGAGCAATCAAACTTGGTCTCCTCTCCTATCTCTGGTGGAGTTGGACAGCATCGTTCTCGGACCATACTCCACGATGACAGTGAATACGGATCCGACATCGGAAGCGAGCCTCCCCCCAGGGAATGTACGAGCATCTCTGGTGGGGGGAGAGAACCTGGAGGGGAGAGACTTCTTCAGAAGTCTGTGTGATGAGGGAAGAATCCCAATGAATGTCCGAAATGTGGAAGAAGACGCATACAAACACAAGGGCCCTTGGATGCGGGCTTGGAAGTTATTCAAACAATATTGCGAGAAGTTCAATCATTCTGTTTCCTTCATTGTTGCCAAGTCAACAAACATTGAACAACTTCTTTGCAGTTTCGTCGCAGATCTTGCCGAGCGGTTCCCACCTCCGAACCAACTCCCTCACACAGCAGTTCCGAAAGTCGTCAGATCATTAGGCCTCTTCCACCCAACACTGCACAACGACAGGTCACACCTGAATTCTTTCAGACAGGTTCTTGCAAAGAGTCACCCAAAGAACAAGTCAAAACGTCACTACACCGTAATGTGGAATATTGATCTGCTCCTGAACTGGGCACAGAAAACAAATGAATTAGCCAGCGAAGATCCAGAGGTCCAGCAGATGAGAGCGTTGTCTCTCCTCCTTGCAACGACGTGCTGTCGCCGTGCAGAGATTGTCAACCTTCGATGGAGGGACGTTGACTTCCATGAATCATCGGACTTCATTCCAACGTCATTTGCGACGGTGACAATCAGGGCAAAACAGAATCAATTGCAGGACGACATCAGATTTGTTCGAGACGAAGGGGATGAATCATTCTCAGCCTTTCGAGCATTGATCGCACATAAGAGAAACATCGAGCGAGTCATTGCAGAGTCGGTTGACACAGACATTGCGAATTGCAAGATATGGTATGATTTCAGGAAAGGCGTTCCACTGAAGATGCCGGCCATTGCGTCCATTCTAAAAAGTGTGCTGAAAGAGATCGGTGTCCCTGGTTCTTACGGACCATACACGGTCAAGCATGCAGCGGTGAGCCACCTCAGGCGTGTGGCCAAGGTTCCGCTGGAAGTAGTCAATAGCCATGTGGGTTGGTCTCTCACTTCGACAATTGCAGACGTCTACTACTCTGCTCCAATCCTGATTGGAACTGGAGTACCCACACTCACAGAGAGTTGGTGGCTGCCCTTACGGGTTCACGGCCTTCCAACTGTATCGAACTAGCTGTACAGGAGAAAGAATCAAGACATCCTTCTCTTCTTTTTCATTTTCAATGATTCTTCTCCCTTCTTTTAGGTCCCTTTCAACTCTCACTTGTTGAAGGCACAGGTTTGGTAGAGGATTGAGTGAAAGGAAATCCTTCTACAACAAACCAGTGCCCTTCAACTAAGAACGCAGCCACACAACTGGGGCTCGTTCGGGGGGACTCTTGTTTTTATGTCGCGGAGCGACTCTGAATATACCTTTTGGTTCTTTTACACTTCATTAGTCACTTTTGACCTCTCGTTTGTCCAGTTTTTGTTCCTCGTTGAGGATTTCTGGACGAGAGACATCGTTCTCTCTTTTTGCCCTTCAACTGCCCCCACTTGGGCAAACCAACATCGTGACTCTTCAGTCCCTTGTTGTCAATCTTTTTGGGAACAGATAAAGTTGTTTTTGATTTATTCTGTTTGGTTTTTCCTGATTGGATCTGCCACCCATTGTTTCCTTACACGTCACCAGGGATATCTCACTTGTTGAAGGGCACTGGTTTGTTGTAGAAGCCTCACTCATCCACCTCGATCAGTCGTGACGATGAGCAACACTATTTCCATCCACCAATCTCACCCTCCCATCGTCGCATGTGTAGCCTCACTCATCCACCTCGATCAGTCGTGACGATGAGCAACACTATTTCCATCCACCAATCTCACCCCTCCCATCGTCGCATGTGTAGCCTCACTCATCCACCTCGATCAGTCATAACGTTAACCAAACTCTATATTCGCAAAGCTTTCTGATCACAAAATTGTCGGTTCTTATCACTCCACATTACCATATTTGGGATTGTATATCGAATCTCCCTGAATGATGAGATACACTTTGACTCATCCCAAGAGCCAATCTCGAATGTCTCCACACTCGTTTCTGCGGACACTCCTCGGATCTTGGGAATGCGTTGATTGCTGGTTCGGACGAACAGATTCTGGAATCGTCACCAATCTTCCAGAAATGGTCTGTTTCATTGGATTCATCGTTCTCAACGCGGCTGTCTTTGACTGACGCATCGTCAACCGTCTTCTCTCCAAGCAATTCCTTTTGTCACTAAACGACACATTGTGACCAGATTATCTTTCCCATACTCAACTTTTGGACAGTCTCGAAACACATCTCGTTTTTATCGTCGAAACGGGATGCACCCCATCTCTCAGCCTTTCCACAATGATTGTCTTTCGTTTCTCTCATCCTCTCCCATCACCAAACAAACAGGATTTTGATCCTTGTGGCGCGAACTCTTTCATTTGTAACGAAGAATCGTCGTTCATCACCTCCATCGTCACATCGTGTTTATTGTTGCCAATCCATCAAATGATTCCCTCATCTCTGAAAAGTGAGAAGTTCCCTCCTTCCTCTTCATCGAATCACAGTCCAAACAACCACCTTTCATCTTCGCTGTTCTTGTCACTCTATCGCGCCATGCGGGAAGCAGACACTCATATCAATTCAATCATTCACTACCAGCCATTCATACAGCTCGACACAGTTCTGATCATCCACCCATTGTTCTCCCCCTTTCTTTTCAAACACAGCGCTGCCGGCACAATCGCAACTGGAGATCTCACCAGCGACTCAGCTCTCACTCACACAATCCTCAATGCGGATAGTCACTTCCATCCCACACCATTCGCGATTCACGCTGAGACCAACCGAACTGACAAAACAGTCGCATCCTCCACAACCCACCCAAAGCGCATTCTCTTCTATCCCACACCGTTCGCTATTCACACTGAAGCAATCGACCGAAACAGGCTTCACAAATCCTTCACAATCGTGTCTGATGAAGTCCCTGGTCCACACGAGCACTGAAATCACTCGCAACCACTTCACGATCTCCAAATTGGTCATCGCCTCCTCGTCGACACTCTCGTCGTTCGCCAACACGAAGTCGGTGACATTCCCACCCTCCGCGTCCTTCCAAACCTCAAACTCCACCGACAGAACACGTCCTTCCTCTCGAACGCTCAAGCCACGCCAGTCCAGTCAACCACCGTTCCACAGCCATCCATGATTTCATTCAGTTTTGTTTTGATTTCTTGCAATTTCCCTTCTCGTGGCATCAGCACTTTCTTTTCTTTTCGTTTTGTTCTTCAATTCGACTTCTCCGTCATCTCATCTTTTCCGTTGTCTCTCGTGATCAGATCTGAACTTAAGATTCGACCCACGTGAAAGAGTCACTCTCGACTTCTCTTCGCATTCTCGCAGATGAACAACGAAGAAGGAACCTGATCGAATCAAGATCCCCACACACACATTCTTTGATCGTCAGCCAGACTCCGATCGGGTGCTGTTGGATTCGACCTCCGATTCGACACTTCAACCTCAACCCCAACACCACTCCCCGTCCCATCAAGTCATCTCCCAACATCACCCACTGCTTTCACAGGAAACACCAGCGAAACATCCAATGCCTGATACTTTCATCACAAGATCAAAGATCGAATACGATGCCATATTCTGTCCAAGTCCCACCAACACATCATCCCCACGATTGGTGTTTGCGATCTTTGTTCGAAGACAGTCTCGACAATAATCTCAGGACCACTTTTTCATTTCCTCGTTATTTTGTAGACACTTCTATGTGTTTTCATGATTCATTTCTGAATTAGCATGCGTGTTAGAGAGGAACAAAAGACAATACAGGTGGGCAATTTTCTTTGAGTTGTCCATCCACTTTTTTAAGGGTTGATCATCACCTAAAACCGTTTAACTCTTTGACGAAATCGCAAAACAATCAATGACTTGAAGACGTGGATTGAATAAAAGCTGTTTCCACCCCCTATTTCCGTTCAACATCCATCATCAAGACGTCTGGACCAGGGGTGAAAACCGAATCTATGATGAAAAAAACTCTATGTTCATTTTCACCTCACCTTAAATCCTGATTTATTCCTCTTTTTCAAAAAATCAATGTTTAAGAGGTCCCCTGGAGTGCCTGGGGATGACATGGACATATCATAAAAACTTTGCCAGGTATGTAAATCTCAACTTTCCCCTCAATTTTCTCGGTGAGCATCGGTCTGCCGTCGTTTTAACCTTCATTTCACCATTCACCGTTGTTCTCCTCATGTTTTTGCAAATTTCCGAAAAAAATGGTTTCTCATGAAGTGGGAACGATGATCTCGCCCTTTGGAATAGTCTCCACCAGCATCAATCACCTTCTCGCACTGTGATCATCCGCGATCGCACTCTGATTGAGGCTTCTTGGATTAGTGGCAAGACCCCCGCAGAATGTTTGGAATGGTGTACAATGCTACACGGGGCAGAAGCTCCGTGCATTCGCACAATTCGCAGGATTTAAGAAGATCTCGAAAATGGTGATTTTTCGTACGAACCTGGGAGACCACACCTTCCCAAGTTCATGAGAAACCATTGTTTCGGAAATATGCAAAAACATGAAGAAGACAACTGTAAATGGTGAAATGAAGGTTAAAACAACAACAGACCGAAGCTGACCGAGAAAATTGAGGGGCAAGTTGAAATTTACATACCTGTACAAATCCAACTACTATTGTTCATCAACCCCCAACATTCTTAAACCCACAACATTTTGAGAATGTGTCAGTTTTGTTCTCTCATTTTCTGCCTTATGCCTTCTCATTTCATTTTGTTCTTTCTCTCATCCCTTCTTTTCACAATATTAATCAGGTTTGAGTCAAAAAACAGAAGAAAACTAAAAAGTCTTCCCTGAACGAAGTGATCTTCCCATTATTTTGCGAACCAAAATTCCGTCCCCAAGCTTCAAGAATTGCGATGGGAATCACTACACGTGCTGTATGTTGTCTGCTGTTTTGATTGCTTCAATATGTCACCCATAGAGATCAAATCTGTCCCGAAACAGAAAACCTGTTCATCACTCCGCAAGGTGGAAACAAAATTTGATTGAAATCAGATTGAAACTTCAAAAGCAACCATATACGACGATGAATCCCCTTCTTGCCTTGCTCATTCTCGAACAAAAAACCAAAGTCGAGCGGGGAGTGATTCAAGAAATTACTCATTTGAGATCAGATACAATCTCACGAGCTCGAACCATGTTTCGATCAAGGAAGCAAATCCAGAAGAATGGACGACCTTCTGCAATCCCTCAGGCCGAGTTGGCACTATTTGAATCTTGGCTGCAAAAACAAGTCGATGCGAGTAAATGCATCACTGTTAAAGAAGCACATTCCAAGGTATCTCACGTTTCTTTCGTTCATTGGAATCATACAGCTTGAAGATGTTCTTTCCTCGTCTCCAAACGAAGTGACGAGGCAGATACAGATTGCACCAAACTGGACACACAATCATGTTTCCAATCACCCCAACCTTGACTATTCTGTTCCGAAACGGATGGATTCCGCAAAACAGCTGCTGCAAACGAAACAAATATGATGGAATGGCACAAACAACTTTCAGACATCATCATAATAAACAAAATCCAGAAAAACCTGATTTTTAACTGTGATGAAACTGGATTTAGCGAAGTAAAACATTCGCAACAATCAATTATCCATCGCATCAACGATCCTCCTCCCCTCCTTCGGAAAAATACAAGAGTGAGCAACTTCACTCTTGTTGCATGCGTGTGTGCTGACGGATCATATTTCAAGCCAAGACTAATGTATCCAATGAAAACTATACCGGTTGAATTTATCGAGTTGGAGACGTTTGGAATTAAGGTGCTTTGTCAGGGAGACAGTGGTGTCCACTCAGATCTATTTCATCAATTGTGGACAACTTGGATCCAACCAGCAATCATTAAGAAGAGAAAGAAGGCAAATCAAACCGGTCAGTGGGCATTGTTCATTATGGACAATTGTTCGTCACACCTCTCATCTTCCGTCTCTCAACTAGCTCTCCAAAATCAAATCCACATCCTCACGTTGCCACCCAATACCACCAACCTCACTCAGCCACTCGACGATCAGAATTTTTCAGAATCTCAAAGAAGCTACTCATCGTCTTACTCTATTCCACACCCATTCACACAAGTTGGGCATCGTCAGGCAATTACGAGAGCGCTTCCAAATGCAATTCAAACCGCATTCAGACGAACAGTCATCGAAGCAGCATTTAGAAGGTGTGGAATTCAGCCACTAGATTCGAGACCACTTCTCGACAGACTTCCAAAGCAAGAAAATGATTCCGAAAACCAATCTCAGTCAACAATTCAGAAGTTTGCAAATGCATCATTTGCATCGGTTCAGCCAGTAGTGAAATCTGGAATCCTCTTGACGACACAGGAGTACATTTCTGAGAAGAAAAAAAAAGAAAACGAGATCAAAGAAAGAGCGACCAAGCGTGAAAGGAAGAAAATTCCAAACGTGAAGTTGGGAATCCGAAAATGCACGCCAAAAACCTTGAGAAGAAAGAAAGAGAAGGAAAAAAACAGGCTCTCCCAGCTCAAAAACCAAAAATGAATGCAACAAAACCAAAACGGAAGTCATACAAGGGACTACTCAGGAGGATGCAGACAAATGACAAAATGGGAAGATCACTTCGTTCAGGGAAGACTTTTTAGTTTTCTTCTGTTTTTTGACTCAAACCTGATTAATATTGTGAAAAGAAGGGATGAGAGAAAGAACAAAATGAAATGAGAAGGCATAAGGCAGAAAATGAGAGAACAAAACTGACACATTCTCAAAATGTTGTGGGTTTAAGAATGTTGGGGGTTGATGAACAATAGTAGCAATCTTGTGTGGGCTTGATCTGGGTGATTTTTTACGACGTACCCCTGTTCTTCGTAGACAATTATAACTTGTTTTTATTGGTTATTTCAGAAAGTTGGAGGATTATTACTGAACAACACTGACATATAGTTTTTTTAAACGTGTTGATGTCGTCTGAAGAATCATCAGGTTCACTGCTTATCTCCCAATCCTCATTTGATCGGGAGACTCCTCTCCGCCTGTTCTGCTTTCGTGCTTTTTTTCGTTTTCCGTTCACTAGAATCAACTGGTACATGAGTCTCGTCGATTCCAGAATCATCTAAGGAATTATTTGTATTGGAGAATACCGTATGAGAAAAGGTAAATGATTCAATTCCTTCCTCGATTTTTTCGATGAGACAGGAGTTGGCTTGATACATGCGATAACACTGTTTGAATTCAGTTTCAGCCATTTGTCACGAGGGATCTCGCCGGAAACGGATGCGAAGATCCCATCCTTAGAGTTTGTGAAATGGAGATGTGATTCTCACTGAAATGTTGCAATACACGATGGTGCGTTCAAAACAATGATTTTTTGCCGAATTACCATTTTCCTGCTCCGTAGTCAGTAAACATGTCTCTTTTTGAAGATAAGTCATGATCGAACTCAAACACCGTTCAATTTTCCGGCCACTTTTGCACACTTTTTGGAACTAAACACATCAGAATATCGGTCAAAGGTACATGTGACATTTTCGTCTGGCATTTCGGACGGCACAAATTATGGGTGAAATGAACAATATGAATTGATTTTCCATCATATATTGAGAAAAACAGCATGGGGCAAAACAACTATGGACCCGATTTTTAGAAACGCTTGTTCAGTCGTTTAGTTTGGGTGATCTCAAGAATGTCGGTTTTGATGTTACTGCCAACAGTGTCAGACAGGCTCAGAACCGAGCAAAAACAAAAGACTATCAGGCATATGCAAAACCGAAACCTCCTGGGACAAAGAAATATCAGTCCGAAGCTTTTTTGACTCTCTTCGAATGGATCGATGTCAACACCACAGAAACATGCAAAGCGCAGATTGTCAAACCAAAATCAACCTTCCGAGCTTGGACAGAATCGTTCCGTCTCCATTTTGAAGCGCAGCAAGGATTTCTTGTAGAAAGATTCAACCCAGCCCTGGCGAGGGAATGGAGATGGGAAAGAAGAATGTATCGAGGAACAAAAAGAGCATTGTACATTGAATTTAAGAAAGATCATCCAGAATCAATCCCTGCATTGTCCGAGTACCTGCATCCGATGGCAAACATGGAAATGTCAACGTCGGGCTTCATCCTGCATAACTCATAAACGAAGCCAATTCGAACCAAAAAATAGAATCAGTCGCCAATCGATTATCGGTGAAAATTCCCCCTCCGTACCTTCCATGCTAAAACAATGTCGGTTCGCATCTGTGTATGACACGTTTGATAGATATCCGATCACTTGCTATAATTCGTTCTCTTCTTGTAGAACTGTTTCGGAACATGCGCCTCACTCTTCGTCGACAATTCCCAACCACTGTGATTGAAAGAGTTGGGAAGAGGTGTCTATGTTCTAGTATCACCTTTTCACTCCCCCACTTTAGACGTGTTCCGAATTCGTCGAAATGTGAGATTTACTGTGAATGGTGACGAATCTGTGACATTTTATCATTAGAGGAGGATGGCTCTGCTAAGTCTGTTTCCTTTTTCGCAGTTTCTTATTACTCCTCGCTTATCTGAAGTGCGAAGGTTCATGAGTTTTATCGAAGAAGATTTCTTGAGAGCTCAACATCACTAGAATAGAAGAAAGTGAGTTCCAGCTCTCTTCCACAACGAGTAGATGAATTTTTGAATGTTACTAGGGTCATGATAAGAGTTGTTGTCTTTGCATTGGAATACGTTGTCCACATTCAATGGGCAATTTGTGGATCAATGATAAGCCTCATCTAGATAATACTATCCCGCTGCTTATCACAATCTGATGTGAATATGCCACTGACATCTGTTAGAAGTGGTCGCGATTGTAAAAATTGGTTGAAGGTGCCTGGACGAAGATCGGGGTGGCTTGCTGCCCCTTCGTGCGATTGAAAGGACCAATGGGCCACTTCACGGACTACTATCTCAAGGAGTGGGAGCTGAAGGTTTGGGAGTCTGTCGCATCACCATACCGGCTGATCGCTGTCGTGTCGCCGGAGTTGATTGCCACCAGAGTCCTCACCAACTCACTTATAGATGTGTCATTAACCCGGTCCGTGTCACCAACCCGGAACCTGGGGTCAAAACCAACCATTCTGGTCAAACATAGAAAAAAGAAATTAGACAATTTACAATATTGGCGAATCGGAGAAATCCTTAAAATACCTCGTTTGTGGCCCTTTTTGTAGTGTGTCCAAATCATATGTCAACAATCTGCGGATCAATTGTGATGAAATAGTCCACAGAAGCGTCTTTTTTGATGAAAAGAATTTTTGGACAAAAAGTGAGAAAAGATGATGGGGATTTTGTGAGTCTGTTTTCGATATATTCACAATCAAAATGCCCTATTAGGTTTTAAACGGAGATCTGGTTGTGGAGATTTAAGCAGAATAAGTTTGAAAAATGGATGCATTCTTGCTGGATATAGTATTATTAGTTTTTCTCCGATTCCCCAGGGAGTTGAATTCTCAAATAAAAATGTATTTCCTAGTTTGACCAATCTGGTTTGTTTTGACCCCAGGTTCCGGGTTGTTGACACAGACCGGGTAAATAACATACAGGGTGGACCTCAAGTACTCGGACTCGGGAATGGGACGGAATATCAATGATGGTGCTGTCCCGTTGTGGGACAGTTTGCAGATTGATTATTGTGTAGGCCTTTTCCAGATCGATTATTCAACAACTTCATTTTTTTGAAATGATTTGAAACTTAGTCGGGACCAGGAGCGGGGGTTCGAGGACTTGTGGTCCACCCTTTATCAATCAGTGTCGTCATTAGAAGTCAACCATCTCGACCTGAGGTGTCAACAATTTGACATTCCGTTGGGGATCCCCAATGTGTCATGATGATCACCTTGATGACATTTCGACACTCTCATTTCATCCGTCTTCCTTTCGTACAACGTTTCTGAATCGAGAAATCCTGTGGAATGTGAGAAAAGATCAAATAAATGCACCTCCTTACTGTTTATATTTCGGGACCCATCGAGCGGGATATTGGAGTCGATTGACAAAACCAAATGACGGGTTGTGATCATCCTCGTTTCTTTCTTTTTGTGTTTATTGATCGTCGGGAACACAGTGCGTTTCCATCTCGGAAAACACCTCTTCGTTGAGGATTACTGTCCGTTTGCCTTTCACATCCTTGATCGCGAAGCCAGCATCCATGAACGCCAGGCGGTTCTTCTTTTCGTCTGTGCAACTTGCAAGGGTAAGAGCAGTTTCGCTGAATCGATTCGTTTGAGTTGTCGCATTCAGGATTTCATTGTCCTTTCTTTCAATTTGTTTCAGTGCCGTAAATGTGAGCTGGTCGCATGGTTGGGTGAGATGAGAAGACGCCGGGGGGAAAGTGAACAATACTATGTTGTTTATAGCAAGGTTTTGTTTGATCTTCTCCGCCTTATGTATTTCTAGATTGTCAGCCAGGAGGACGGCTGTATTTTCAAGAAGGGTTTGCTGGACCCGCACCTTCTGGACGTGTGGAATGAAAATATCGGTGATCCAGTTCTGGTATTGATCCGCCTGGATCAATCCGCTCTGGCTCACACTTGTAACGGCGTCAATATTCCCCTTCTTAACTTCTTGGACGACTTTCTCGTCAAGTTTGTTCGCCTTGAGAACAATCAACGGCTTAACCGGTTTTCCTTGGAATGGTATGCACGCTAATATTCCAGTAACTTTTTTGCTCGTGCAATTCTTGTATCGAGGCGGTGCAGCATCTTTTTTAACGATGACTTTCTTCGTGGCAACTGATCCAGCCTTCTTGAGGAGACTCTCATCGCAATTAAATATCAGCCTGGGATGGACTCCCACAATGGAGTCTTGAAGTCGTTTCTTATATTTCTTTATGATCCTCTTTTGTAGTCGCGACCTCGAACTTTATGATTCCAGTCCTACCAATTGGTCGATGGTGTTCAGCTTGAGTTAGTATTTCCTGAACGACCTCGAGTTCTTGCTCGTCGGTCAGTCTACGATCGGAAAATGTATGCGATGTCTTTGACGAATGACTTCCCCAGGTAGAACTTGGGCCAATGATCAAAGGCGAAGAGAAGACACTCCGAATGCGTTGACAGTCGTTTTTTTGACAGTTGTGTGAATGCCCGACCTCCAAGCACGGTTCCAAACTTCTCCTTGCATCTCACGTGGATATCCTTCTTCTTGTGTATCCAATAACTTTCCATTGATCTTCGATAAACAATAGCTATTGAAAAATCCTAAAAGTGAAGTGCCGGAAATGTCATGTGCGCGATCATTTAGTCATGGTCGCGATCACAGACGGATTTGCAACTCTATTCTGAAGAGTCCACAATAAAACCCATGAAGATTCCCTCGTCTTATTCAGAGAGACGACTCTTTGACAGTGGGGGATGTCATAGTGATCATCTCGAGTGCCTCCCTTTCCGAACGTGTTCGCATGCCAATTTGTGGAGTGAGTCGGTGACAAATATTCCGACAAGGCTTTTCCTCTCCGAAACTGACACTATTACCTGGTTTTAGAATCCATTTTGTGTGACTGCAAATTCGATTGGTTTTTGGCGCAGTCATATTTCTGCCACTTGCACAGAGAAGTGGAATCGAAATCAAGATCCAATTGGCGGTCCTAATAGAATTGTCGAAATTGACGAGGTATTGAATCGTAAACGAAAATATCACAGAGGTCGGGCAAAGGAACAGATTTGGGTGATTAGGGGAGTGGAGAGAAAGGAAGGAGAAGGCGCTGGACCCAATTTTGTCGTCTTTGTACCAAAGAAGGGTTCACACACAACAGTGAATCACAGCACAATAATTAGAGATCCTACAACAGACAGGTGTACAAATACAGTCGAAAGACTATGGAGCCATAGGAGGCGCTTCTTCCCTAGAAATGGTCGTTCATTTCAATTATCCAAGAATAAACTCATTCAATTCCTTACACTCCAACACCAGACTTTCATGTCATGCATCTGACCGATTTCGAGGATCAGGACGATCCTCCCACAATTCAGGAGATCCTAGAGATCCCTCAAGTGCCAGACGATTTCGCCTCAGAATCTGAAGGAGATGATTCTCTACTTGACTCAATATCCTCTGGTGATGCGTAGACTGCAATTGAGAGCTTGACCAACTTCAAAACGAACAACATTATCATCATCATCATTTCACATGCATCAAGTGTCGCTACAGTATACTGGTTCTTTTCGAGGGCTTTTTTGAGCATTTCTCTGACGATATTTCTGTTTTTGTTGCACTTTATTGAAGAATAGGTTTAAAGTGCCAATTCGTGATAAGTTGTTTTTCTCATTCTTGAAGGGAGAATGCTATTCATCACTGATCTAAATCTGAATCCTACCCGACCATGCGAAGTTGGTCAATGCCATCTCTGACTTTCTCGGATGTCATGAAGATCGCGGTAAAATCACTCCGAAAGTAATTACAGCACGTAATTGTGTGTTTACCTGGACGATTTACTCCCTACAGCTTGGATGCAGTTCAGATTCACTTTGTCTCAGAGAGCCACATTGCTTGAGTCCTCGAAAAGTTCAAGGAAGAATGGAACCTCGTTCTAAGCGGACATGTTCGCCAGCAGCAATAAACAGTGTACTATATCTTGGAGTCGTTTCAAGGACATGTTCATCAGTTGGATGGAGTGAAGAATCATTTCTTCACCTTGAAGGTTCTTTCGACACGAAGAACTCGCTCCGTACGAATCATTCCACGGTATTCTGATTGTGCCAATTCTCGGAGAGTAGCAATTCTCTCCTTTCATCATGTTCTGTTTTCTCATTAGTTCCTCGATAATCATCAACAGGGTTCTGGTTTTGATCCCATCGGTTCAATCTTCATTGATCCCAGCTTATTTGAATTGTTCCCAATACAAAGACACTTTTTAAATAGAAGTTAAAATAAAAAGGAGTTTCGTTGACTTTAATGTGGAAGTCTGATATTCGAAGAATGATTGGAGTCCCAGTGGATCTTCTCCACTTTTGAATGGCCGTCGCGTCTGGAGATGGTGAGTGAAAGTTGTGAATGTACGATCGCATTGATTTTTTCCAACAGAATGAGAGAATGGTATTTCTCGGTTCGGTTAGAATCTGACAAATGCACTTTAATCTGACAAATGAAAGGTTTTTCCCTGATGATCAGTTTTTTGAAGTGTTTTGAAACCAACAGTGTGACTAAATATCACCTCTCTCAAGTCTGTTGAAGAGCTAAACAGGAATTGGAGAACAATTGAAATTAAGGGACCACCATATGTGTGTCGAGTCTTTTCAAAAAGAATCTCCCATTTGTCTCAAAATGTTCAAAGATGTCATCAACAAAACACAATCTGAAAGTGATATTTGAAGTGGAGAAAGAAGACACACCTGGATCTGGTTTGGGAGAATATGAGATGTGGAGACTGAATCAATGGGTTGAATCGCCTTTCAGATAGATCAACTGGATAATGAAGTGGTCAATCCTATGACTTTACTGATCCAATCAGAGAATGTTTGAATGCGTCTTGTTTCTGCTGGTAGCCCATCTCGTCAGCGTTTTTGAAGAGAAGAGGATGGATGTTTTGGAGGACTTGAGCCATTGTTGTGAAAAAGGCTTTGATTGATCCAGTAGTGAGGCTCATCCGCGTGTTGGACATTGGCTGTGCTGACAGGAAACAGATTCTCGACTTGAGCCTGGAAACAAATTAGTTTGCCCATGACTTATTATTTTTGTCTTTCGAAGAATGAGTCTTCCCAAATTGATGTATCTCGCTTGGAATCCATCTCTTCCCTTTCAGACTGTCAGCTTCGATCGTTTTGAGGAGGAGCTCTTCATCCTGTCTCGACAGAACAGTGTTTATCTTTTCTTCGATTTTATGATAGTAGTTTCCGTGCTTTGATTTGCTGCCAGTTGATTCGCTGCAACCTAGAATGAGGCAGATTGTGGCTGGGGGATTGTTTGAAGCGCGTGTTTGGTCGTGAAAGCCTGGAGTCTCCGCACTTGTTCAATTTGAGTCTCGTCCTCCCAACTCAGAATCATCGACACAATCTCGTCCAAATCAAACTCCGGCCATTTTTTCCTCTTGATCCAGGGGTCTGATCTCCAAACCAAGAACGAAGACACTATCATCCTTTTTTTGTGGATTCATCACTCGACGTGTCCGACGCTGAGACAGAGGTGGTTGATCGCTCTCAATCGTCCTCTCTACGATGGAAGGAGGGGATCACATTGAAAGTGATTCGCCCTATTCAAACGAAAGTGAACAAATGAAAAAAAGAGACACTTCGCACCCAAATACATATTGGTTCTCGGTCAGGCAGGATCCTCTGATGATCATGCTTTTCCTTGATCGGACTTTAGCTTGTTTTTCAGGAGAAGTCCTCTGACGAAAGGAAACTGATTCCTGATGCCAAGTCTTGATCTCAAAGTCGTAGTGAACATTTAAAAACTTGAATGGGAGCTGAAGCCAACTTTTTGCTTGAATTGACGCCGAAACACTGGCAAAAAGTCTATAGTTCACGATCGTGAAACATAGGAATGTGGTAACACCATCGTATTGTATTTCAGGAGATTCCGAAGCAAACAACGGATGAAAATCAACAAACTTAACCTTTCGTGCGTCTTTAGATTGAGCAATGTGAGTGAAGTATTCTACAAAGCCTGAGCAAGTTTCAATAGGTCGAGGAGGTGTGTGTCGTCTTAGTTCTTTAATTTTAATCCCGAACTCTGCGTCGCAGATGTTCTTTCCATGATACTCATTGAAATATCATAGCGAGGTTGATATTGAGGGGTTGAGTATGGTGATATCGGACAGAAAGTGATGGAAAAGATTGAAAATAATTGCAGTATCACCGAAGGGGATGGATTTCGTCCATCCATCGAGTTGGACAGACCAGATGAAGTTTCGATCCGATCGCCACCGCTGTACCTGTAGGGAACGAAGCTGTGCATTTGTACATGGTACTGAGCAGCTGGGATTCGTACGAAATTGCTTCTTTTGAATCTCCCCACGCTAGATTCAGGAGATGGTTTGCACAGCGAAATGTCAAAGGAACCACTGTCGGGATATCACCATCCCGATGTTGAGATAGATATTCTGGTCCTGTCAAGGCCTTCAGTTGGTCCATCCTCAGTCCGCCTTGCAATGACTCAGAATTATCTGAGACAAAGGCTGTGTTTTTGATTTTCGCCTGAATCGTCGTCATAATCAATATTTAGTTTCAATCGCTGTCTTGGACTGAAAAAGTCCGTTATCACTGCCTTTCGTGCTTTTGGTTGTGTGATTGGTGGAAGTATTTGGCACTTTGTCGTTGGAAATGTCCACTTGCAGGAAAAATGGGTCTTGATCAACAACCTTCAAGTATGATACGAAGTCTATATATCATTTTCATTGCCTCAAAACGATGAAACACCACTTTTTCTTTTGTCGTCGTCTCGAAAACAGTGTATTGTGAAGTCTTGAATTTGTTGTTAAAACCACTTCACTGCATGTCTTATTCGACAATTTGATGAAAAGAACAAGGTTCATTCATTGTATATTGAGATTGGACGGATTGGACATCCGAATTGCACACTCCCATTTCGCGATTGTCTTGACCAGTGTTTTCTGTCAAAAGTTGAGACTGTCGAGTTTTCACGCCGTTTTTCTCTCCACTTTGGGATGTATCATCTATCAGATGACCGTTTTTCAAGAGTGTTGCCAAACTGAGTGGGTATATTCCAGTGATTTCAAAAGATTCTTGGATCGCATCAGGATTCAGGCAACTTGCGAGACTCCCAGGAAGTCTACGAGCAATTTCAGCCCGGTGAGCTGCGGATGAGAACGGTTCTGGAGGATTGTACTTGATTCTCAGGTTCCCCTTCAACCGTTTGTATACTGTATGGTCGAGCGGCTGAGTTATGCGTGTGGTGTTTGGTGGGAGTATGAGGACATGGATCTGCTTTTCTTTCCCTTCATCTCCGAGAAGAGGCGAAAGGTGGGTATTGGGGCCATCTGTGATAAGAAGCGCCCACTTACCGTCCAGATGCAAGTTTGTTCTTTTTTTGCAGATTTCTTCAAAGATGTGATCAATCGGGAAGGGTGCAAGGCAGTCGAATTCGGGTTTAGGCTTCTCAGATGGCCAAATCACATGAGTTTGAAGGAAAGTCCGATCAGCAAATATAACGCACATTTCAGTCGCATTTTTTACCCGCTTCGGTTGAATATGCGGTCAGGAGAGAATTTGCCTAAATTTGATGGATGATTTAAAACAAGTCCTACTATCGCTGTGACATCTCTTGCAGTGATTCTCTTGTGAGTTTTGACTGAATCGACAAGGTCACCCACCAGACGACGACGTCTTTCTACATTTAGTCGATATGGACGACCGTTTTTCTGTATGTCACGTTCTATCAGAAATGCTTTCTTAGCTCGGCGTAAAACTGGATACGACAACATCATCTCTCTTGATAGGAGGCTGAGGGAGAATCCATGCTCAATGTTGATTCTGACTGCTCGTTCCACTCTCCCAAATCGATGGAATACTCTTCTTCCGAGAATTCTCTTCAGGCGGTCGGAAATGCCACGATATTTTCCAGGGACCATTTGTTGTGGGTAGTTTCCGACTCTTCTACGTCACATTGGAACCATGATAACGGGACTCATGATTGGATTTGAGTTTGAAAACGAAATGGAAATGATGAAGTGAACGATTCAATGTGACTGAAGGAGAATGAAAGACAGAAAAAAGACGCTATGGGAAAGATACACTACAAAATTTGACGGGTTTTGGAAAAAGACTAGTTGTGGAAGCAGGGAAAGACATTCGTTTGCTAATGTGCAGGGTTCTGATTGGTCTGACCAAAACAGGCAAAGCTGAGTACATTTGATCCCACGAGACCACTTTTTGGGTGGGATCATTTTGCCGAAATAGGCACTTCGAATCCGCTCTCAAACTGTTTCACTTGTGTGACTCATTCGTTCAACCAACAGCACGAAAACCTCCGTTTGTTTTGCAGTGTTCATTTTTGTCAAGATCCGGTCGGTAATATTCCACTTATCGTTCTACAATTTGTCATTTCTCCTTCAACTTTCTTTTCCGAACATTATTCTCACTCATTCTCCCTCAGATCTTCACTGGTTTATCACCTTTTCCCATGTTCACGTGATATCTTCCATGAATTCAACCAAATCCATCAGATTGTTTCAATTCAGTCATCATCAAAGAGATCCCACTCATTTCATGCTCCATCCACACTACTGACATCTCCAACCTCTCCAGTCCCTTTTCAACATGCGTATAGTGACTTCACTTCGACTATTTATGTCACAACCTCTGAATCACTCATCTGTGAGTCAAGCAATCTTCTTTGGGTCTGAACGAGCTCTGCTACTCAGAAGCAATCAAAATCTTGTCTCAATTTCTTATTATTACTTCATTCCTCTCATTATTACTCCGTGTTTCCGATAGAACTCAGAATTACGTGAAGTCATCATCAACCAAACGTAGTCACTTCGCACACGACCAGTATCACATCCCTCACCATCACCCCTTCCTTCAAACTGATAGTCTGTCATTTATTTCTGCTTGACGAACTTTTAGTCGTCTTAAAGAGCTCTTTCTCGAAACGATCGCACAATCACGTCTCTTACACACTTCAGACTCGAACTACTTCCGATCTCGACAAACATACTCACAAAGACCTCGTTAATCACTGATGACCACCCTCGTGCAAATCATTGGCCAGCTGATCTTCGCCATGGTTGCATTCAATGATCAATTTTTTGGTGTGATCTCTCTCCTCATTTGGACTGTATCCCTTCCGTTCTCCTTCCAATTGTATCATTTCTGATTCACTTTTGAATTTCTCGTTTTCAATGCATTATTCTCCCTCTCTCCCTCAGAACAAGATGGTGGACTGGAAACCGTCGTTAAGTTCGCTACCACTCTCTCTGAGATCTCAAAATCGTCCTTCACTCATCCACTGTGATTGGAGTCTTTGCAGAGTTCGGGAGATCTCGATTGTCTCGTCAGTTACGTGTCGATCACTCTCACTCAGCCACACTATCTCTCTCAACAGATTTTGTCGCCATCAGATCCGTCTCTGATTCCATCTCCACCATTTTATCCTAATTCCTCTCCCACCCCATCATCGACAAGGTTCGTGTTCCGCAATTTCATCTTCAACATCTTACGAACATTATTCACGTTTCCGCTCAAACCTGACCGTGCATTGGCCCTGCATTCATCAGAAGTCGTGAAGATACTCCTCAAAGAAGCTTAAAGAATGAATTGAGATGGGATTTGGCCGACAAAACAGAAATGACAGACCACGTTCCCTGACTCGACATTCGGGCCGCCTTCATTGCAAGGATAGGGTCCAGCCTTTCCCTTCATCTCCAAATATATCGTCTGGATCTTTACTCGTTTGTTTGTCTTGAGTACAAATCTCCCAGACATCGACCACAGATCGCCACAACTTCTCCACCTCACACTGGACTCACTATTCTCCTCTCACGCTTAGCTGGATCTTTTCCACTAGATCTTCGCATATTCTCCTCTGTCGAACTGGGAACGTCCAAGTTCCCTCGATGATGATATCACAACATAAAGTGTCCATATTTTTCTACTCTATGGACAAATAAGTTTCATATCAAAGATTTATGGATAATTTGATAATGATACAATGAAATAGTGTGAAATAAAAGGAAATTATAAAGCAGGTATTTGGTGGGATCAAAAAAGCGTGGGATCAGTGGGATCAAATCAGAACCCTGCTAATGTGTGATAAAAAGAACTGTCGTGATCCAGAAAAGAAGTCGAGTTGTGTATGAGGTGAGGCACAATGGAGAGTTGTGGAGTTCTGAGAGAACCTACAACGAACTGGATGCCTCCATCTGTTCCTGCATCGATGACAACTGATCCTTGTTGATGAGCACGTCCGATTAGACCGGATTTTGAAAGTTCCTTCCCTCGCTCGATAATTCTTTGTGAAAGTCGATTCCGCTCCAAAATTTGAAGGTCCTTTTCCATCTCAACCAGATCGCCACGTTTCCCTGCTTCCCAAATTGTCCGAGACAGTGATCTGTTTTCTTGGGACCCAATTGCAGAGTAAGAAATTTTACACTTGGCCAAGAAATGGTAGAGAGTCTTTTCATCTTTTGAGAATGAGGTTGAATCATCATCCCTTGTTCGAGGGGAAATCTCTTCTGGATCATATCTGGGAAAAGGTGGCGATGTGTGGGATGCCAGTTGGTCAGTCGGGTAATATACCGGCATCGTCCAAATCTTTCATGATTCATTGAACAGAGTCGGAGAATTCGGTCTCCATCGTGACTTTCCTTTGATACAGTCTGAAGAGTTCAAAGTCGAACATAAATAATTCAAAGTCGAAGTTAATAATTCAAAGTCGAAGTGAAATAATTCAAAGTCGAAATGAAATAATTCAAAGTCGAAGTGAAATAATTCAAAGTCGAAATTGTTTTTTCCGTTAGCCTTCGAAAGCAGTTCACAATTCCCTTTATTTCTCCTCTGAACTTTTTCTACCAATATGCTTTATCGGGTGAATACGTTTTTCAGGATTGAAAACAATGCATTCATGCTTTCTGAAGTGATTTTTGGCTTTTTAGATGAAAACAAACTCATCATTGGTCTGAGAAAAAACAGCCTGTGACACGCAAAAGATAGTAGGATTGAAGTGACGCTTGAGAGGCTTGAAGGAGTCATCGGTGTAACTAGTTCTGGAAACTGTTGGCCTTGTTCAACTTCTGGAGGATCTGATTTGTTGGTTTTTCTGGGTTTAGACGAAGAATCACTGTGAAATGAGCTCTAAAATGTGAATTACGGTTGAGAAAGTGATCAATGGTGTCGGATGATACATGACTAGCCAGTCCCATGATCATTGATTTTGTTTTTGTGAGCATGAAAGAGTGGTGTGTGAGGTTCACTTGAACAAACTGGTCCAAAAATTTGGTCCTTCGACTTTGAATTATTTCATTTCGACTTTGAATTATTTCACTTCGACTTTAAATTATTTACTTCGAATTTGAATTCTTTCTGTTCGACTTTGAACTATTCAGACTGTTTCTTATTTCGAGCTTTGAACTATTCAGCACGTTTCTCACCACTCAGCAGGATATCGGGTTTGTTATTGTCGATGGAAATTCGTTTAGTCATAATTCATCAGAAGTCAGTTTTTCTCAATTTTGAAAAATATGTTCAACTAAGGTTTTTTCGGCATGATCGAGCCCATGTTCAAATGTCGTCGTCTGAGTTTAGGATTCGTGATCGAACTCTGATCGAATTCTGCTGGAGGATGCAGCTTCAAAACAAAGTTGCGCACGCAGTACTAGAACTTTCTATCCAGAAGTCAGCCCATGTTTGGAAACATGTCAGAAAGTGGAGAGGGTCGAAACATGACGCAACAGTCAAGTTTTCTCTTTCCGAAAGAATTTTGATCTTTTCTCGTCCTGGACATGTTGTGTCAGATTATCTCACCTGTATTATTTTCAGAAATTGGATTCGGTACATACATAATGATCGAGAAAAGTCAATTATGTCCCGAAAAAGAATTTTGTCCACCTTCTATTGGGAGATTTTGTTCAGGATGTCTACTCCGTCAAATCTCGACATGTAATGCTTTTCATTTCTTAGATTTCACAAAATGTTGAGTATAACATGCAGTGAAGTGGTTTTAAAAACTCTTTTGAGACCAGAAAATCACCTGCTTTTGGGATGATGACAAAACAAAGGTAAGATGATAGGAAGAGCGAATCAGGATTATTGAGATGAGGGGAATGAGATATAAGCATCGTATCAGTATGGATGGTTTTTGATCATGACCCATTTTTCCTACGAGTAGACATTAACTGAGAAAATCTCCCAATTTCTCAAAGAAATTCAAGAGAACTGTTTTAATAGCATTATTTTGTGAAATGTACTAACGATAATAGGAAAAAGGTGTAGTGATTGTCCAAGAGAGATAAAAAGTGTCCGATAAAACAGAAATGCACTGAAAAGGGTCAGATCAATCTAGTTTCTTTTCTAGTGCAATGTTCGGTGGAGATATCTTCATTTCTGGATGATTTCGTGGTGTAACCTCCACTGTTGGCGGTACATCACAGCTCGTGTTCTGGTTGGTTGCTCGTCTCTTCACCAGACGAGCGCCATCCCCCTCTTCGTCTTCTTCTTCCGTCGGTGCGACTGGGATCTCGTCATCCCCAACGTGTTCCTTGTCAGCTTCTCCCATCTCTTGTGACTGCTGAGGCTGCCCACTCCAATCCCCATTTCCGTGTTGGCCAGGCTGGCCTTGATGGAGTTGGGCGTCATTTGGCGTGTTCTGGACTGTCCCCTCTGCTTTGTCTTCTTCGTCCCATTTCTCCGCGTAATCCGGATCGTCCCGTGCTCGATTGTAACGAGGCCAGTGTGTCTGACCAACACTCGTGCACGCTGCTTGCGGGATGAGAAGAACAGACGTCAAGCTGAAAGAGAAGAAGATCATCATCAACACATTCGCCGCGTCCAGTCCAGTGACATCCACAATCTCGTACACACTTCGTCCCAAGAAGTTGTAAGTGAAGACTCCCTTTTCGGGGTCGGTTTCGTCACACACGGAGGAGAAGAACGAGGCGAGGGTGATGTTCTACTCTTGTTCGATTGGTGCTAGCTTTGCTTTGAACGCGGGCGACACGATTCCCCTCTCGTCCCTAAACATCTTCTCCAAACTTCCGTCCACCCCGTTTGTTGCAATTCCCCCCAACAGCACCTCATCCAGAAGCTCGCCAAGTGGATTCGGCATTTCCTTTCGTCCCTTCTCCTCGCTTCGGTATGTCGGTCCCTGAAGAACGTAGATGATGCTGTTTCGGACAAGCTGTTCTGGAAAGTCGATCGCTTCCAGCAGAGGCAACGACCCCACACCCTCCTTGTCCGAATAAACGGCATCTTGGATGTTCTGAAGGACAATCGTCTGAAACGCGAAGGACAGGAAGAACTGTCCGATGAGGATGTGATAGATGAAATTGGTCAGATTCTGGCAGCACAAACACGTGTCGTTGGGACACGTCCAGTTCACCACAATTGTGAGCACATAAAGAAGAATCACGGTCAGTTGGAGCCAGAAGAGGGTGCGTCCACGTGATCGGCGCAGCTTTCCATCGTTTTTCATGTTTTCTGTCACAAGTCGCGACGTGAAGTTGTCATCCTTCAGCAAGCACACATATGAGGAGGCCGCATCTTCAACCTTCCCCAAAAGCGTGTTCAGCTTTGTTTTGGTCCGATTTTCGGTTCCGAAATTGTCGCCGAAGCGGAGGCGTCTGTCCAGGATTCTTTGAAAGTGGGACAAGTCAGACTCGCTAGAGTCAAAATAAATCTGTTGAGCGATGTTCACGATATTGTCCCTCAATGAATTGCAGCTCGAGGACGTGAAACTTATGAAATTGGATGGGTCAGAGAGGATCGAGATCTGGTCAAGTTCGGCATCCGATATCAACATGAAGGTTGCTGCTTTCCCATCATTTCGCGGAACAATCTGCTGTTTAACAGTCTTCGCCAATTCTCGACGACTCCACTGTGTGTTATAAGCCAGAATCTACGCCAGATTCCGTGCCCGCTTGACGACAGGCCCAGCTGAGTCATACGCAGCCGGGCCAGGCACAGCAGAGGCAACAGAGTTCTTAAAGTCTTCAAGGTCGGTGAAGCATTTGTTGGACTCAGCTGTGCGAGTGTACGTCGTTCCAATTTCGAAATTGTGATTGAATGTGTCCATGATGTCATCAAGGAACTTACGCGAGAAGATGTTCTCCTTAAATGTCGATAGAAGCGATTTTGCACTTGTGATGTCACTGGCATGCGATGCAGAGCCTTGATACGAGTTCAGCAATCGTAAGTCTTCAATTCGATCCTGAAGTTGTTCTGGGTGATCCTGTGAATATTTTTCGTCGTTCATGGACAACGATAAAGTAGCAAGGTCATAAAATTGCGAGTGTAGTGTGCTTTGTATTGAGTCATCCATTTGGATGTTTGTCAGAGTGACTTCGCCCTCGAACGCATCACATGGGACGATATCCGCTGTGAAAGTGAAGTTTTGGTATTCTTTGAGGATCGGGAGCTCGTAGAATTCATACAAAGATCTGGGGTAATCATATGGAGACTGGAGGTCAAAGACACTTGAGAGGCAATGAACGAGACGAATAGCAAACTCATCCGTTCGCAGCAGTCGGTTCAGACGGAACAATTGATCCCACACATTCAGCAGAGGAAGAGTGTCCGAGTCCACATCACTCGCGATGGTTGAAAGGTGGGCGAGGGCAGTTGGGAGAGCGTTCACCAGGGGAGGCATCACGCGAGAGGCGACAGAAGGGGGAAAATCGGTAATATTGTCGTAAAGTCCAGAGAGCTTGCTAACAACGATCGGAATCGTAGAGGCCGCAACAATCGTTACAATAGCTCCGAACCTGCCAATATCAAGAGAAAAGAAGATCAAACATTGATCCCGCTGTTAAAATGGTCCAGATGATCTTTGAACATTGAATCCACATCTTCTTCGGCCCGTTCATGTCATAGCATCCAAATGTGCAGATCGGTCTTCGATTGCGACAGCATTGACAGCAACAGTTGCAACATCGAGCACAACCCCTGCAACTCTGCAAACAGCACCAGACACAGAAACATCCATCAACAACAAGCCACAACATAAGGCATGCCACCCAAGAGACGCCAATTCCCTGAATCGTTAATAAGAAAACGAATGCAAACAACAACCCATATAGACAGTGCTGGGACGAATGCGTTCCATGGATCTATAGCATTGTCATCTGACAAGTTCGTCTTTGGTGACAATATTGCTGACAGAACAGTGATGTTGGCATCCAAGAGAATCGATAAAGTTTGTGTAAGAAGTGGAAACAATTCATCATTTTCAATCCCCGCGGTGGGATCATAGAACAGATCTTCTTCTTCCTCTTCTTTCTTGTTCTGTTTGTGTTTAACTCGATCTGCGAAAAAATCAGTGATGGTTTTCCCGATTTGGGAAGCACTTCCAACTGGACGCCACATCCTGTAGAATCCACGACCCATCACTTCAAAGTACTTCGGCTTTTCATAGCCTGAATTGTGCCATCAAAAAAGAAAAGAACAAACGCTGTGGACCAAACTTCTTCGTCGAGATCTTACCATCATTACCATGGTGGATAGTTGAATTCAGGCCCAGAAGCGGTTCAATCTGGGAAACGGATCATCAAATCTCTACTTTTGGGAGGAATTAGATCGAACCCACTTTTCTGTAAAAAAGATGTGCGAGAACTTCGACAGCGAGATGAGAAGACTCAATCGAGGCCCCATACCTCCTCCGATCAGAACAGAGAGAGAGTAAGATGAGTACAACTGATTGCGCATACGGTAAGGTTGAGCGGACTGATGAACGAATGGAGAGAGATATGAAAGGAAGAGGAACGACAGTGTACGCGACATGAACAAAAGAATACTCGCGAAAAGTGACATGGGAGAGGAGAGAAACATCAATGATGAACGACCGTCAACGGAATCAGATGCAGCTGTGAACAGGAGGAGTGACAGAAATGAAGAGATTCAAAAGACGAGAGCATTTGGCGAATCGGAACAGAATGAAAAAGATGATAATGCTAAGACAGATCGTTTCTATCGAGAAAAAACAGAAGACAGATCTTCAACTTCTCAACTCGGCGTTTAGACATCATTGGGCAGCTGGGCTGGCGGTTTGGTCTCTTCCGTCGCTTCCACTTCGGATGGCGGCTGGATCGGGCGAGGAGCATTTCCCATGATGACGATTTGGAGATTCCGGTTCCCATTTCGCTTTCTTCCTCCTCTTTCGACGGTTGGGAGTGGCATTTCTGGTTCTTTCTCCGCTCGCTGCTCCAAAATCGAGACTGGCGAAGAATTATCGTCTTCGAAAACAGTCCGAAGGAACAACGTGGAATGTTCCGGTTTTTGGGAGCGAGTTCGATGATTGGGCTTGTTCACTGACGACGAGAGACTGGCTGACGACACAAACGTGGATGGAAGACCAGAGGAGTGTGTATTCTGCGGAACCTGAGCGTGTGAAGTCGACTGCGGAGTTTCAGACGAGAGGTTGGGTTGCTGATTTGAGAAAGCGTTTCGATTGGACGGTGATTGGGAAGGCGGCGGGCGGATCACGCGCGAGGAGTTCTGAAGCGATGATTTCGACGAGCTGTTCGTCCCATTCGAGAAAAGATGGGAAGGTGGTGGTGGACGAAACAGTGTCGTCTGGTTTGCTGCTGATTGCTTCGTTCTCAGCGTTGGAGAAGGAGCTGTTTGTGATAAATTGTGGGGATGAGACACCTGCAATGCCGTCGTGACGGGCACGATATTGGAAGCTTGTTGTGGTCGTTTGAACACAACCGACGATTGCACAGAAGTATTCAGCGAGGCATGAGTTGAATAATGTGGGAGTGAATCTGAAGATATATAGCCAACAGGGCCTCGTGACGCTGAAGGCGGGAATGTTGGGAAAGAGGAGGGGACAGTGACAGGAAGATGGGCAGGCTTCTGATTTGATCCCAGTGATCCCAGTCGGATCTGATCCCACTAAATACCTACAATACCATTTCGTTTCTTTCATTTCAAAAAAGTCTTCTTATATATGATATTTGAATGGAAAAAAAAGTAAAAAGGAAAATGGTCACTTCATAGATCATGAAAATGCAAACTTTGGGTGCTGCTGTTTCAGTTTGTTCTACAACAATAATTATAAAAACAAGTCGATAATGCGTTATTATGTCTTCTTTGATGGTTTTTTCTCACTGACTAAAGTCAATGAAGGGAATACATCGAAAAAAGAAGTGTTGGTGATTGTGATCGTGCGTGTTTTTGGGAAATAAGAGCTGTCTGAAATATTGAAGAGCATTATGTGAAAACAAGAAGTGAATTGAACATGATTAATGAAGTGATAATGAGAAAATCTCAAAGGAAAAGAGTTGAAATTTGATCTCAGTCCAAATTTAGGCACTGACATCAATTGATCCCAGTTTTACCTATTTTGATGGGACTACTCAGATGCCTGAAGATGGGTGACTTCAGTTGTGGTTGGTGTGGCCGATGGTTGAGTGTTGTATGAGAAGTTAGTGGTTGATGATGATTGCGAGTGTATGGAGGGGCTGGACAGGTCGGCCAGGTCTGGCGTCCGCTGAACAGCGATCGGTCGTGCCTGCGACGGAATAAGGTTAATTGAGGGACCTAAATTGGGATTTGAATGTGTGTGTGATGTCTTGGAATTTAGTTGACCATGAGGAGACCGAGCAGACGTGTGAAAATTCGCCAGGTCCAAAGATGGTGTCAACTTATTTTGCGTAGAATTTTGTGATGGGGCTGTGATCTGTGACGGTTGAGGTTGTGTTGTTTGTTTGGTCTTTGGATGCACCTGAGATTGCACAGACGCCGAAATCGAATTGTGAAGAAGAGATAGATCGATTCCTGCACTTGGAGTGTGTTGCTGCTGAGGTGTGTTTTGATGTGGTGGATCTTGTTGTAGAGTGGTCTTGTGTGAACCTAACGACGTGCTACCCGTTTGAGAGTTGTTGGGACTAGCTTGGGGAAAGATAGAGTCGAGCATGAGTGCGGGAATTCCCATTCCGACGTGACGACCTGTTCGAGGTGTGTGCTGCGTTTCTGATTGGGGACCAGGAAATGATGATGTCTTTCCAGCCGGCGACGAGGGAAATGAATGCCGTGCTGAATCTGAAGGAAAATTCACAGGAAGATATGTCTGGCGAGCAGCGGGGGAATTAGTTGAAGGTCGGCTCGGAGAAGAGCTTGAGGCCACTGATGGCGGAAATTCATTCAAAAGAGGATGTGTTTCCCAGGAGGAGGAGGATCCGGGGGATTTAAAGAGAGATAGGATCGTTTGGTGAGGTGATGACTTGTGCGAGTTGTCGTGCGTCGAAAACGTGTGTGATGTGAGCTTAGATGTCTCGGAATCGGTGGTTGTTTGTGAGACTAAGTCAAACATGTCAAAAGTTGGAAAACTCGAAATGGGCGGCTGGATCGCGTGAGCTCCGAGTGAGTCAGCTGCGGCAAAATCGGGCATGTTTGACATCAAGCCTGTTTCAGGCATAATTAAAGATGATGAATAAAGATCTGTTGACCTGGGGCTGAATGACCAGAGATTCGACATTGTTGATGTAAAATGAGGGGACGGTTGATCCGGTGTCTTTTCGTGAGAAGGTGGCTCAAGAACTGAAGCAGGGGTAGATTGGGGAGCCAGATGCTCTGACACACCGTGTTGCGTCATATTTGGTGTCGAAGAGGTCTTAGTGAAGCGGTGGAACGAATGGACAGGTTGTGTGATGGCGTCTTCTTTTAAAGACTCTGGAGATGGTCTATTGGTGATGTGCGGGAAATTAAGAGACGAAGTAAGAGATAACAAATCAGAAGGTGGCGATGTTGGGTCTGTCACATTGGAAGCTGAACTTGAGCTGTAGCGAGGAGAATCTATGGTTGATGGATACGATGGTTGGGACGGAAGTTGCGTATAAGGCGTTGAATACATCAAATATGGGTTATAATACGGCGAGTTCGAGCTGAGTGGGTTTAGCGTGTCGGACGGTGGTGGTGTGAAAGAGTTCGATTTGGGGTTTCGCCAAAAGTCTGTTTCCCTCTCCTCTTCCTCTCGGTCTTGGGATAAATTGGCAAAATTTGCGTCGAGAGTAAAACGATAGGATGGGCGAGAAAGTGGTGATTCTGATGAGATCTTCGTTGATGATGGGAGAGAGCGATTGGGCTCTGGAGCGTCCACATGAACGAGATCATAAACTAGAACAGGTGATTGGTACATTTTTACGTCAGAATTACGAAGACGTTGATGTGGGCCGGTGTCGTTGAGACTGAGGAGAAATGGATAGAGTGGAAGAATAAGAATTGAAAAATGGAGAATCCAAAAAAAGATATTGGTGAAGCAGTTAACGTCACGAAAATGAACGAAATCCGATCTGTGTTCTGAAAGAACTGATGACAAGGTGACCGGTTGGTTCTGGCAAACTTGGGTGTTAAATCCATATCTGATGCGGGTTCAGTCTCCTCAGAGATATCACTCATGAATAGAATTAAGACAAGATATATCAGGCTAAGGCAAAATGGGGCTTAATACAAAACAGAATAAAGGATCCGATCATTCCACCACATTCGATCCACATGATAAAGACTCAAACTCCGAGAAACGTCTCCCAATCGCTATTCTTCACTATCCTGGGAGCAAACAAGGAATGAGAGGATTCATTGACACAAAAACGGGACACAAGTATTTCAGACTAAACCTAGTGAAATGTGCCCATGAATAGACTCAACACGAGATGAATTGTTAAGCGGTTTGCTTGAGCACCCCGTAAGCTTCATGGATCTTCTTTTGGAGCTGGTCGGGTGTCCCAACCAACCGAACCAAAACATCAAGTGGAAACTCAATCAAGATGCCCGTGATTTTGCCTGCATAATCGTCGGATTTGTACATGTCGAGGACAATCGGGTAGATGTACTCTCCGATCGTCTGTTTCTGATCATCTTCGGATTTGTTGGCGAGCTCCGTTTTGTCAAATGGTGGGAAGTTTCTCGACGAGATTTGAGTTTGTTGTGGTTGAGGGTTCGGGGTAGGTCGTGGCTGATTCTGAGCACTATTTCGGGGCTGTCTGTTCTGGTATCTTTGCTGGCCCATCTGGCCTCTTCCCTGCTGCTGGGGAGGATAGCCTTGCTGCGGCATCTGCTGAGCCATCTGTGGATTCATGTAGTTGTATTGCATTGGATACCCACCCATCATATTCTGTCCGTACGGCATCATCGGGTATTGACCCATCGGCGGCATCATGTATTGGGGAGGGTTCCCTGGCTGATTCATTGCCGGCATTTGAGGCATGCCCATGAATGCTCCTTGTGGCGCTGGTTTCTTCATTCGTTGGTTCTTTGGGACGAACAGTTCCACAAACATTTTTCCGTACCCGTCTATGTATTGCATGTGGATCTGGCTGATTGCTCGCTGTGCCTGAGACATATCTTCCATCACAACGTTTGCCCAGGTCCGTCCATTGTCAAAATGCGGAAGGCATTCAATCACATTTCCGTAATGATTGAAAAGTTCTCTCAGCTTGTCTTTTGCATCAGGACGGAATCCACGAACGTAAAGAGTGGTGTGGGTGTTGTTCTTCTCGCAGATGATGTCGCCAGCTTTGGTTGGATCATCACCCGCTTTGAACAGCCCAGTTGCGCACACTTTCTTTCCATTGAGCCCGCGTTCGCAATTTCTTGCTTCTTCGTCTTTTTCAAATTCCACAAATGCTGTTCTTTGTGAGCCTGTTGATCCACTCACGTTCATTTTCACGATCTTTCCAAATGGCGAGAGGAGTGTTCGGATGATTTCTTCATTTTCCAGATATTGCATGCCAGATCCTTTCAGCACAACACTGCGAGGAGACGACAAAATATGATGGGCTGATGATGTCAAGTCCGATCCTGCGATCCCACCGGCACCAATGCCAGTTCCTGCTGGTCCATTTGGATTTGGTTGGAATGTCGATGGGTTGTACGGACTGACAACAATTTCAACGCCACTGAGGTTGATTGGTGATTGTTGGATCAGGAGTTCAGCTGGTAGAAACAGAGAGTAAAGGGCAACAAGATGATTAGAGATGAGGAAGATGGTGGATGTTGAGAAGTGGTGAATATCAGACCATCTGCTGCATTCTTCAGCCCGATAATATAATTGATGAAACGACGTTCGCTTTTTGCGGATGTGGACCCACCGCCAAGCATTTGCAGCTGGAGAATCGAATTCTGGCCAAACTTCTCTGTCAGGAATGAAACAAGTTCCTTCTCGGTGACCGCAACTGGAACGTTCTTTAGGTACACACGTTGGTTTTGATATGGTTCTAAAGTAAATAGATGATAAATTGTGAGAGAGGTTGGAAGGAGATGACGAGATCGTGAAGAATGAATGTATTCAGGAGATATAAGTCAGTTTATGAAACAACGAATGCAGAAAGTCCAGGCAAATGAGAGAATATACCTGTCATTGTCTGTTGAAAATGAAAAGATGAATTCTGCCGAATCAAGAGAGATCAGAACCAATCCACGTTTCTGATGACACGACAGATAGAAAGAATCCCTCCAGAGACGTTTGAAATCTCCAAAAAGAATGATTACTATTGTATAAACCATATCCAAACAGAAAATAGGGAAGTAATATTAAAAAGAGAGTATGAAGTCGAATTAAGTTGTCTTGACAATCAGCGCACAGTTTTCCATTTTTAGTCCTCGTCGAACAACCAATGGCTGTCTGTCTGTCCATTCAATCATCATTCCAGCTCGTGATGACGACGCTGTTGTCCATTTTATAGTTGAAGAGATCACAATCACCTCGAATCTTAATCCGCTTCCAGAAACGTGCACAAACGGTGATGTCAGTGCTGTTGCTTCAAACGTGCTTCCTTTCATCAAAATCGGCATTTTTTCTTGTTCCAATGATCCCGACAGCCCAATCTCCAACAGACCTTTGTTTGCATCTGAACAAACACAATTCGAGAGCTTCATGTTCGAAATCTCAATCTTCATCTTCGGCCATCCCCTCACCTCAACCAGCGATCCTGTTGATGTTTGCAGATCTGTCCATGTCGAATCGGATAAAGATATACTCGATTCATCAACCAACAGAAATACATTCGAACTGAATTGTGTTGCTTTCATCGTGACCTCCACAATCGCAACTGACGAACTTCCTGTCCCATGAACCAGACCCAGAGAGTCTGACGCATCCACAGAACAACTCGACATCGAAAGCGAACTGTCTGACAAGAACACCAAGTACCCCGTCAATCCATCAGACGATGCGAGCTCTGTCAGACGAAGGTTCGAGATCGAGAGTTCAGCCGAGTCCATCCCTCCAATCATCCCATCCGTCTGTCCATATCCCTTTCCATTCACTTTCAGCTGGGTTTTCGACGATGATTCTCCACGAAGTCCAAAATATCCTCCAAAGACTCCGATGCCCTTCCCAAGTCTTCCTTCGCCCACAATCACAATCTCGCTCGCGTCTGTCTTCATCTGCGAGACTGCCAGATCAATTGTCAGACACGCTGTCGCTGGTGTGCTCCCACACTCTGTTCCTGTGAAAGACGATCCATTGTTCACAAAGATCTCGTCTGCATCCACTGGAAGCATCAGGAGGTCCAGAAGAGAGATGCTTTCCGTTGGAGCGTCCATCGAAGGGGCTTCACACCAAATCATCTGCATGTGGTTGTTTCTGTCCATGCTCTTTAGTGTTTCTTTCCATTGATCGTTCGTCACAAACCCTTCGATTGCCGGCGCCACAACGAACATCCACTGCCCATTCGCAGTCGTGTCAGTCAGAGAACACTTCGAAAACGACGCTGACACCAACAGCTGAGACGGATCCACTTCCACCACATATAAAATGAAGACAGCGCCTCCAGCTGTCGTCGCTTGGCAGTTCTGGAAGGCGGTGTTGATGATTGAGACGGACGATTGATCGTGGTCGATTCTGAAGAACAGTGCTCCTCCCATCTGCGCTCCTTGGAAATTGGAGAATGTGGTCCGAGCTGCTGTTGATCCAATCGAGAACGACGATGGTTGTGACTGTGCGACAAGAGCGAAGGGTGCGGTTTGTTGAGTTGAAGGGCTTTGAATATTGTTGAAAGTGCTTCCCGCAATTGAGAGTTGTCCTTTCAATGAGAGGAGGAATTGATTGACGAGCTGAGGATTCGGAGGGTTCATGGTGACGTCAATCAGTGACAGTGACGAATCGTCCGAATGGAAGAAGGTGATCGGTTCGGCAGCGGATATCGAGAATTTCACATTGTTTAGTGCAAGAGAAGCTTTGTTCGAGAGCATTACGGCCATCTCAGCTTGAAATGTAGGTGTGAGTGCAATCTCGAGCGTGTTGATGGTAATCACAGCGGGTTGTCCAGAGACAGACAACGAATTCACATTCGAGAAGTCCACCGCAGCATTCTGATCTCGTCCTTGGATTGTCAATTTTGATCCTAATTTGGTTATGTATCCGAGGTCAACTCTTCCCTGAATCGCAACTGATGGATCTGTCGTATTGAAGGCCACTTCAACCGAATAATAGAGAGTTTGGCACAAGTTATCAAAGTATCCACAATTTTCCGTGTTTTCCCCGTCCTGTGACACTCCGACAGGTCCATCTGTCCCAACCAGATAGTACAAGAGCGATGTCTCCACTTCATCCGCTCCTTGCTGATCCTTCACCCACAACCATGCGCTCTTTTCCACATTTTCCGACGATGACAAGAAAGTGGAGAGAGCCCAGAGTGGATTCTTCGGGTTCAATGAGTGTAATATCTTTGAAAAGGAACGATGGGTCGGTTTGTTTTTCGAATTGAACGACGAAGCCGAAATAAAACCCACCTTGTGTATTGACGAGGTTCGCTGATGTGACGCGAAGAGCTTCAAGTTTGAGTGAGTCAGATTGTGACAGCTGGGCGCTGACAAGAGTTCCGTGGTCTGGAGCATATTGCGGATCTTTGGTGACGCCCGTGAAGTTTGATTTTGTGATGGAGAGATTTCCGCTGGCTTGCTCAAAAATGAAATTGTATGTGACGAGCGAGAGAAATTGGCAGGATTCGATCGAGAGAGACACTTCAGTACCCGAAATTCCGAACACAGCCTGACTGAGGATGTTTTCGTCGAACATGCGGAAATCAAGGTGGTTGATTGACGAATCACCCTTGCTGAATTGAAAAGCGTGTTGGACATTTCTTTCTGGGTCCGAAATAACCTGCACATCCACCGAGTCTGATCCTGGTGGAGAAATCGTGAGATTCCACTCGACCTCCAATGGTCCGATAATCGTGGTTGTTTTCTGAATGATGATGGAGCAGGGATTTGAAGTGTCCAGTCGTACGAACCCAGAATCAACTGTCGTGCAAGGATTGTCCTTGTCTCCGCATCCAGCGCCGGTTGGTTCTGCGTTTCCAGAAACATAGACAGTTTCCAACTGTGGCGGGAAGAGAAAATCAATGAGATCGATAGTTGACTCAACGCCACTTGTTGTCACGGTCGCTGTGAAGTGATTTGTGCTGTCTCGTGTCATGGAATTATCAGTGATAGGCCAGTTGTCGGGAACCAGTTGTGGTGATGCTGGCATCTCTGTGAAGTGAGCCCACGACCCGTTCTTTCCCGAGCCGCATGAACATTCCTGGAAAGTGGCTTGGAAGACAAACGCCGCTCCACTTGAAGTGTCTGGATAAGCGATGTGCAGACACCCACCATTCCCTCCTGACGAGCAGATGTCGAATGAAGAGTCAGTGACGTTGAAAGAATATAGATCTTGTGCAAAGATCACTCCACCTCGTCCGTTGGAGGAGATGGAAGAGAATGAACAGCGAATGAGAGTGAGGTGAACCTTCTTGTGGAAGTAGAGAACGCCACCGTCTTCGTCTTCAGACAGTCCAGGAAGCTTTGTGAAGTGTGTGAAAGAGCAGTTGAGGAGTTCAAGAGTCATTTCTGATTTCCCTGTCAGAACACGATGAGACACTCCATTTGCTGATCCAACGAAATCGATATGGTTAATGAAAACAGTATTCTCATATTGAACAGAAATTTCGAAGATATCTGTGGCGGTGGTGGACCGAGAAGCGACTCTCCCTCGTTTGCCTGGGTCTGATTGATAGTACCCGGACAAACCCGTTAGAGCGGATAAACCCGTTAACCCTTCCACAGGGACAAATCAGTCTCCCCTCTTCACCAAAATCATCCTTCCACTTCACTTTCATGCTTTTTCTCATTATTTTCAAAACTAGAGTTCTTCATGAAAGAATAATTGTGAAATGGAAAGTGAAAAGTGAACGTTGTTTTTGAACGAAATTGAACAAATCTATTTCCGAGAACTAGAGGGATCATGTGTTGCGATTTGAGCTTTTCATGGTCAGAATAACTTGCGCTGTGTCGTCATTGGCATTTTATCCATTTGAATAGACCCATTGTCTTTGATCCAATCTCTGAAAGAGTCACAATTCCTTCCAGAATTCTCACAAGGCTTTTCTTACAGGCATAACAGATGAGTCGTGTGAAAGAGATGATCAATGTGAAATGGGGTATGTTCGAAACGGGTTTATCGGAGTTAACGGGTTTATCCGACCACTATGACATTCGAAAGAGAATGACTTCCCCACGATGACAAACGCTGTTTTGTCACCGAAATTAAGAAGTTCAGAAACTGTCGAGGTTCCAGTAAGTTTGAAAATACCTTCTGAATGAATAAATGAAGAGTAACCGAAGGATGTCGGAGCTGTGGATTGCATCGCAGTGACTGCCACAGAGGACAGTTCGAGGTTCCCTTCTGAGGCGACGAAGATGAAGGGAGAGGGGAATGTTTGTTGGGGAATGCAGATTGTTAACATTAAGATTCTGATAGTGGTGTCGAGGGAGATGAAACCTCGTGGTGGATCGACGCCGTGTTCTGTTTCATATTTCTCGTTTGAGAGTCTGAGGCTGGTGACGTCAGTTCCTGACCTCTGAATGCTGTACAGTCCATTTGACTTTGAGAGAGAAATCGGCTCTGTCCATGTTGAGGTGTCTGTGATGAAGATTTGTTTGGGTTTTGATTCGTCTGTGTTGAGGGATGACAAGGCAACAGAGATGGACTTGCATGGTGACATCTGATTACAAGAATGTAGTCATTGCTCTTCATTGGAGTGGGATCGAAGGCAAGAGTGTCGTTGTCCAGAACATATTGTGTGGACACGATGTAAATGTTGTTTCCAGATTGAGCACTGCAATCGATGAACTTGAGCGGGGTGTGGAGTGGATCATCCCCGTCTGAGATGACGAGTGTCATTTGTGCATTATCGAATCCATTTGTGTCAATGAACAGAGCCCCTCCAAGATTGGCTCTGTTGCGGTGAAAGAGGCATGCCTTGATGGTCGCTTCTCCGTATTGGATGAAAAGGTTGAGGGCTGCCCCATTCCCATCTTGGGCAGCAGAGCACTCGACGAAATGAGTGTGTTGGAGGAGGAAGGTTCCATCAACAACATCCACATCAAGACACACGCCTCCAGAAATGTGCTGGAAGACTGTCTTCATTTGAGGATGACCGATGATGGCTTCGTAAGTATGGGAGACGGTGAACTCGAGGATTGACGAACCCACAGACAGAGACGAGAATGAACAGCCTTTGACGGTGAATGATTCGAGATCGGTGCTATCGGTGAAGAGTTGTGCTGAAGGATTAAGGATTGTGTTCAATGTTCCGAAGATACATGAATCTAAAACGAGTTCATCTCCGTACGCGCTGAAGGTTAGACCTGCTGTCGGAAATGCTAAGTTCTTCAAGACCAGAGGTGTTTCAAAATGAATGTGGAGGGTCCCAGTGATCTGTGGAGGGACGGTGTCGTTGAGACCAATGACAGAGAGAGGGGAGTCTGTCATTATCTCTCCAACATCCGCATCGATGTTGCTTTTCACGTAGATAATATTTGGAAACTTTTCAAAAGCTGTTTGAAGTGTCCCAATCGGGTCATCCATCGTTCCTGTTTCGCCGGATCCAGCTGGTTGTGAGACGAAGACCACGTCGACGAGCTTGGTCTGGTTTCCAGCAAGAATCGCCTTGAGAGGCCTGGAATCACCGCTTCTGATTCCCCAGTACTTTGCTGAATCGTCAGCTTCCTGGTCGAGGACGCCTTTGAAGACCTTTTCGACGTCACCTTCGACGAACGATCCTTTCAGAATGAAATAGGGCTGACTGTCACTATCACTGAAGGTGAGATTAACCTGGAAGTCGACGTCGGAAAATATAACATTTTTTGCACTCTGCACGACGATTGCGAGTGGAGAGTGAGGAGAAGATGAGTTTGTTGTGAGTGATGTGTCGTTCAGCGAGACTTTCATGTCCTTCTTGCTAGTGAGATCAAGAACGGCGGGTCCTTCCGAGAATCGGGCGTAAGATGGAAAGATGCATGATTGCATCTCGAAAGATGTGGCTGATTCGATCACAAAGATGGCTGAGTATCCCATCTGGATTGTGAAATTGCAGTTCCCCGCATAGATCTTCGCTGCCTCGGCTGACGCTGGCGCATAGACGAGGCTGTTCATGAGGATTGTGGAAGACTCTATGTTCATTGTATCAAGCCAGAGATGTCCCTCCACGTGGAATCGTGCTTCATTTGAGACAGTGACGGTCGTTGTGTCAGGCCCGAACCCTTGAAACGTGGCTATCGAGTTGGTGCTTCGAATCGACAAAGACTGAGAGAGGCTGGGGTTTGCTTTGAGGAAAATGGTTATTTCTTCATCGTGACGAAGGAGAGCGTAAGCATGAGCTAATGATCGGCAGGGAGTGGCGGAACAGTCGTCAGTGTCGGATGCGCCCTCCTCAGCATAAACATAGACTGTTGATGCGGATGGATTTCTGAAGCCAAAGAGAGAGAATGGGACAGATTCAGTGTGTGTCAACTGGCCATAATACAAACTGGAATTCAGTGGATCGTCAATGATGTTGTCCATGATGAGTAGCCCGAAGTCGTTGCTTTTGATAAAAATGCTATTTCCGCCATCACCGGCATCTGATGAGCATTCTTCATAATTCGCGTTGACATAGAACGACGAGGACGGCGTGTCGTCCAGAAACGAAAGGAACATCACACCACCTTGAGATGTACTGCGACATGCCGAGAAGTTCGTTTCATGAATGTGAAGAACCGACAGATCTGTTGCGTGAATGACACTTCCTTGGTGAGAGGACGAGAAGCTGTAGAACGAACAGGCTTTAGCGAGGAGTTCCCTCTGGTCACTCCAAGCCCAAACGAGGGCTCCTCAACACAGCGAGTACCCTGAAATGATATTAGGGGCTTGCCTGATCAAAATATTTCTAACAGAAAATAATGACCTCCTCGTCTTAAACTGCAACACTATCTTTGGCACTATTCGGATTCGTTATCATGATTACTATTTTCGAGCTCATTACTATCGAAATACCTCATTTCAACCTTCAACCGTTTAAGCCATTCCAGCCTTTGTCAAGGGACTTGTCGTGATCATGCGACAAGTCATCACATGAGGTTGACTCAGACAACTGCTTCCAAATGTCGATAATTACATCAGATGTTTCCATTTCGACACCGAACCAATTTCGGAAGAATACTTCACGCTCCCAATTCATGCAAAATTCAACTGTTTCACCGTTCATGGCGCTCAAGATAGTGCCATTGAAGTGGAATCAATTGCGGTTATTGTTCGAAACATCTTCTCGACACAGGGCAAGCAAGTTGAATTGGACATCGAAACAGAACTCCGTCGACTGCCAGGATGCTATTCAGATTGATATTGCCATTACGAGAGTCACTAGAAAGACGGGACAGCAGCAATTCACAACGACGAGGAGGCAGGAACAAAGATAGAGTTCCAATTCCGTGGAGAACTTCATCACGTCCAGCAACGAGGCAACATGAGGGAAGCACCTCTTTATCCTGGAAATTGTTTACCCCTTCTCATTGAGGTCAAGACACTCGCCACACGAGCCAACACTTGTCCTATCTGGACAATTTTCCCACGACTCCTAAGTTCAAACAAGCAGGTGCCGATCCTCATAAATGCATGAGACTTTTCGATTCATGGCTCGGAAGATATCCGTTCGTCGTTTTGAGCCAAATGATGCCATATCACAACAGTCCGATGTCGATCCAGATCATCAACAGTTACCGCGATTTCATGCATTATATCTTGCATCTTCGGCAAGAATCTGTTGTCCAAGTTACAATCGGCACTAATCCTTGCTTTCAATGGTGAAAAATGGGGGAAGTCAAGTTCGACCTCACAACTGAGTACCACCATAAGAAGGAATGAACTCAACACTTTGACGCTTCGATCAACTCAACAAATGAACATTCGCGATTCAACAAGGTCATTTCATCTCCTCACCACTCGCATTAACTCGACATCACGAAGTTATCAAGAACAATTGGAAAACATGTTCGTACGGTGGATCCAATGTCAAACGGCAAAGAACATGTCACAAAAGACCCAAGGGCATGAGATAGATCGACCACTCAAGGAAAAATTCCAATGCTGGCATGCTAACAGCCAATACTTCCGAGCCAGTCGTGAAGAAAAGGTTCTGAGGGTGAAATCTCATTTCCGAGCTCACAAAATTCCCAGTTCTGGTCGACAATCGCCAATTCTCAATCCTGTATTCCAGTTTTCAGGATTGCGTCAGCCTCCAACACCATTCTCGACACAACACGAGTTCTCCCACCAGAGGGAAATCACAGACCACTTTGATGAATTTAATACAAACCTGAAGAAAGCAGAATCGATTTTACAAACAGAAGAAGAACAACACTCATCAATTTGTTCGCTGAAACGAAAGCAGGAATTAAGAAAGCAACTGCGGTCCCAAGGCTCACCTACGTCGAAGATGACAAGAGGGACGTTACCAAGGGACACCTCGCCCTCACCATTGAGAACGGCATCCTCCCAGCCGCTCTCCCAGAATGTGGCAAGCAAGAGTTCAAGCTCACCACCGTCGCTGCGACATCCAACACCGACTTCGTCAACCAAGGTTACATATTCAAGTGGACTCACTTTGCTGGCACGATTGATGTTGACTTCATTTTCAACGACCGCAAGTTGCTTCTCAGACCGATCCCACCGCCGACCTCGAAATCACCGATGGCGGCAGGTTCACTGTCCAAGCCTTCAAAGACGCCGAAGGTGCCAAGAGCATCTCTTCCGTTGTTGCTGCGCTCGTTCTCGTACTTGCTCTCGTTTCTTAGAGAATGAAGGAAAGAACCCTTTCTCAATCTGAATCGGAAGCGAAACGATGGTTCCATTTTCGAAATTGACACCACTTGACGGCTCAATCGTAGAGAAGAGGAGCGAAGGAAATCTCCTCTGCATTGTTACAACCCTTCAATCGCCAGGAGCAACTTATTTGTGGATCTGTTTGCGGACACAAGGCGCATAAGCGATTTGACAGTGACATGTCCATTCGAAGAAGGAATGGACAGTCCGGAGAATGCCCAAGTTCAGCTTTCTCGGACAACCCCATCTGTCAAGATGAGTGGGGCCTCCCCAATCAAGCCTTGCGAATGGAACTCATCACCCCCCTGTAAGAGGACGTCACCACTCCTTCCATCAAAGCTGCTAGTTTCCCGTGCTCCAAACGACGACAAAACGATCTCGAAGCCGAGAAACTAGTTAGTTGCACCAGACATCGTCAAAGCAATTCCGTTCGAGTGAGTCATTGAAACATTGTGACACGGGCTGCATCTCATTTGTCTCACATGCAACGAAGAGATTGCATCACACTCCAACAGACTGTTCGGTGAGGAGAACCAACGATGCGCTCGTAGAAATCAACAAACAAGGGCTGCATACTACCTGACCAAGCTTGACACGGAAATACCACAAATTCAACTCGTGATAGCCGTGTACAGACAAGGACTTTTAACTTGATAAATGAAAAGACGATGTGAAGGGCACTCGACCGACATGTTCAAACAGTACCTGAGAATGCGGATTAAACTGCCAGATTGAGGAAGTGAACGAAGAAGGATCACAATTCAAAGATATTCAACAACACACTTCGCGAGACACTGGAACAATCAACGATCAATGCGGATTGCATTCACAAGGGATCGTAATGCCACTTATTCATTGCGGACAAGGTCGATCATGAGTAGACACTCGTCAAGCCAGAAGCGTTCAGACAAGACTGCAGTCCATTCCATCTTTGAAATTCCATGACATTCATGGTCACAATCCAGGATTCAGGTACCGTCCAAGCTGTTCCCAGAATATTGACCTGTCACAGAAGGCGAACGATATCGTTGTGTCTGACTTCTGTCAATACGACAAATTCGAAAAACACGTCAGCTTGAGCTCGGAAGTTGGGACCTGATCCTCACTCTGACAGTCTTCCTGGTTCATCACCCTGACAACTCTTGAGGCTTCTTGATGATCTTCGGCGGAAGTTGATGTTCAACCTTTGTCGAAGCATAGACTCAGGCTGTCCGTTCCGCAACTTCCTCGGACACTTGAAATAGCGGAGTTGAAATGAATGATACATGTAGTCTATCGTTAACGAGCGAGCTGAACAAGACTACACAAGGGTTCGATCTTACGTTGAGAGGAACGACACTAATTCCTTGCCCTCTCATTCTGGAAGTGTTAGCCTGGATCGTCAATATCAGGATTCGGGATGAGATCCCACACAAACAGTGAGTCGAGTTGTCTCCTCACAAACAGTGGGTCGAGTTGTTCTCCCCACACAAACAGTGAGTCGAGTTGTCTCCTCACAAACAGTGGGTCGAGTTGTTCTCCCCACACAAACAGTGAGTCGAGTTGTCTCCTCACAAACAGTGGGTCGAGTTGTTCTCCCCACACAAACAGTGGGTCGAGTTGTTCTCCCCACACAAACAGTGAGTCGAGTTGTCTCCTCACAAACAGTGGGTCGAGTTGTTCTCCCCACACAAACAGTGGGTCGAGTTGTTCTCCCCACACAAACAGTGGGTCGAGTTGTTCTCCCCACACAAACAGTGAGTCGAGTTGTCTCCTCACAAACAGTGGGTCGAGTTGTTCTCCCCACACAAACAGTGGGTCGAGTTGTTCTCCCCACACAAACAGTGGGTCGAGTTGTTCTCCCCACACAAACAGTGAGTCGAGTTGTCTCCTCACAAACAGTGGGTCGAGTTGTTCTCCCCACACAAACAGTGAGTCGAGTTATCTCCTCACAAACAGTGTGTTGAGTTGTTCTCCCCACCTCAGCGTGAAGCGCGAGGATGGTAGGAGATGGTATGCAACTGATCCAGTTGGGATCGGTGTTGAGGGGCGCTGGGTCAGGGAGACTGTGATGTGGAAGCAGTATCGCAGTGGAATCAAGGCACTCCCCATCACTGTCATTGTGGAAGCCCAGCTCCCCTCCGATTTCTCATTCATTTTGAGTCAGAACTTGCACAGAGTTGGTGCCAGCCCGAGTGGGGTCACGGCCTGACTCTCATCTCTTGGAAGGAATAACAAAGAAGGCTTACTCCTTTTTACTCTCTCTTTCAGCTTTTCCTTTCAACACTCGCTGTGTTGAGGAGCCCTCGTTTGGGCTTGGAGTGACCAGAGGAACTCCTCCAAGACAAACGAGTGCTCCTCAACCTGCAACTCTGCCACACAACCTGGCAAGTTCTGGTTTTTTCACTTCACTTCGTCTATTTAGACCATTTGGCAAGTTTTTGTTCCCTGTTAGGGATTTCTTGCCCATAAAGCTTTTTTGTTTCCTCAACGGCCCCATTATGGGGTAAACCAACCTGTGAACTCTAAGTTCCCCGTTGGGATTTCTGGAACAGATAAATCTTATTATTGGTTTTCTGTTTTCACATTTTATCAGGCCAGCCCCTAATATCATTTCAGGGTACTCGCTGTGTTGAGGAGCACTCGTTTGTCTTGGATGAGTCTTGAAGAGTTGGTGAGGGTGATGAGAGAGACAGGAGATTGAGCTGCAGGTCCTGTGAAAGAGATTTGGGTCAGAATAAGGAAGCCGTTGTTGATTTGAAAGAGGGAGTTGACCAGGGCACCAGATGAGGACGTTGCGATGTTCAGTGATTCGAGTGACAAACTTGTCTGATGAGAAGTTGAGAACGATTGTACGGTGATTGTTTGGTCGTTGGAGGCTGGTGAAAGTGTTGGGAGATTTCCAGAGATGTCAGGATTGAGACATCCGATCGTCGCTGAGATTCCGAAGAACGAGAGAGTTGTGAGAGGGGTGTCGCCTTGGACGTCGATTGAGCCTGATGTCGTCATCATCAACACAGCACGGGAGAGGGACTTGCAGGGATCGTTTGCGCAATCGCCATCGGAGCTTGCTTTACCATTGACTTGAAGTGGGCTTTGTTTCATTAAAGACGATTGATCTGTGAGAGACGAATTCGCGAAGTTCGTCATGATGAACGAGTTTGTGAAATGAGTTGTGATGACTGACTCGAAGTTCGGTTCAGGACGTTGACTATCGCTGTCGATGATGTACAAATCGTGAGAGAACATGTTATCTGTTGATCCAAATGCATAATTGTGGAAGAACTGAATGTAGGTGAATTCCATTGTTTCGACATATACACCCATGTTAATCGCTCCTCCAACACATCCCGCCTCATTTCGCTCGAAGACCGTTGATTTCATCGCACATTCCTCTGATGCAATTCTGATCGCGCCTCCATTTTCAGATGCTGTATTTGCCACAAATGACGACCCATTCATAAAGAACTGAAAACAAAAGCAATAAAACCCACGGCATGGGTTCGGATGGTAGGTCGAAGTTCGGACGGTAGGTCTTTCTCCTTTTTCATGCTAAATTGAAGAGTTCAAAATGCAGAAAGATCACGATACAGTGACCAGGGTGAAAATACACACGATTTGAAAATTTCATCCATTCATAAATTCAACTCGATGGAACAGATGATCAACCTGCTGATTCAAAGTTTGTCACTTTTCTGTTCCTATGAGATGATACTGACAATAAACGTCAAATATTCACATTTAATTGATGATTTAATGGAGGATTGCGACATGATGAGTGAAAATTGGAGAGATGAGAAATGAAAACGAAACACTTTCGTGATGGGTCAAAATTTCGTTTTTCTTTCTCATTGTCAATTCATCATGTGAATTATAGAAATATCACGCCTTAAAGGTGAATTTGAAGGGAATGTAATATGTAAAAGAGATGTACAACATAGTCGAAGCAGAATCGATGATCATTGTATCATCCACAGATTTGACACTATATCTTGCTCGATTCCTAACTTTCACCCTCAATGTCACTCATTTATAGCATATTAACTGCATTTTCCGTTTTATGATCCAGTTTGACGACTAGAAATAGAAAAGCGAGTCAACTTGAAAGTGGACAGATCTGACTATCAAGGATATTTCGTCAACATTAGTCACACAAATCTCGACCATTTTGATACGATGTTTAATATATGTTCCCTTTCACTCTTCCTTCATTTGTTGCTCTCTCATTTTTTTGTGAAAACGAGTTGAAAACAAGTAGATCAGAGTCAAACAGTAAAACATGTCGTCAATTTCATCTTCACAACACCCAAAAATGCGTCTCAATCCATTTCATCCCAATGACCTACCTGCCGAACTCAGACCTACATTCCGAACCTTTGACCTACATGCCGAACTTCAACCTACGTACCGAACCCATGCCAAACCCACCACCGTTCGCCGCTTTGCAGTCCATGAACACGCAAGAGTCCAATGAGATATCGCAGTCTATGGAAGAGATATCGACGGCTCCGCCAAATGGATTTGAGATGCCTTCCGAAGAACAGCGCAGAAAACGGCAGGAAAGGAAGTAGACAAGCCGCAGTATTGCATGTCTGAGAATGTGCAAGAAGTTAGTTTCACGGTAGGTTCGGCGACCGATAAGTCGATTGGATACGCATATTGGTGTGGATGAGATAATGAGAGGTTGGTGATTTCATAACGGTGTCGATCGGTGCGGTTGGATCGGTCAAGATGAAAAAGCCCTTCAGTTTCAGGGCCTGGTTCTTCAGGCCATTCGAGGGCATTGGATGTTGTTCGTTCGGAAGAAAATGTGCGACAATTCTGGAAAGTTGTGTTGTGGCAGTGAAGGCCCACTCCGCAATTAACATCAACAATGGTCGTCCCCGACAGATGGTTGTTGCTCTCCGAGACTTCGCTGTCAAAAAATCGTTGATAATACGACATTCCAGGTCGACGTTGAGATATGTGGCGACTCGAGGCATTCGAGAACCGCATATGTGATAAGACGCTGTTCAACGAGAATAATGGGCCGGGTGCGTGTGTCCATACATCGCATGCCACACCTCCTCCTTTCATGACTTCAACATTCGAGAATGATGTCCCAAAAAGTAAGATTTCAGCTGAGTCTTTATTCGACATTCGACGGCCCAGTTTCACGATTTCTGGCATCCTCCGTCCTTCAGTCTCAATCTGACACGATATCAACGACACAGACGATGGAATTGTTGAAAGTGCACCTCGGCTCGGTTCCAGCATGATATTCGAACTGCTTCCCGATGAACGAATGGTGGTGGCTTCCAAGCAAAAAGATGATGATGTTACCCGAGCTATTAACGGTTCTGGGCTTGGCCGTTTCCTTCTTCGTTCGTTGTTGATTCGTTTTGGATCTTCTTGACTTTTAACATCTATTTTCATTTCTTTCAGTGTAACAGTTGAATTCTCCAGTATCAACATGCTATTTTCCTTCCATTTCCGTTGATGTTCCTTCTTTCCATGATCGTTTCTGTTTACTTTTTCTTGTGATCGTTCAGCTTCGAACGATAATGGCGTCAGAGACTTGTCTCCTTGGATAAATATCATGTCATTTCTTATCTCCAGGTTTTCACTGTGTGTTGGGTCGGATGAGAGAACGATATGGTGTTCGAGTGAGTTTGAGTTTGAAGTGGTCGATTCTTCAATGAGAGATCGCAGGCTGATACAATTAACTGTCAATGGGGTTGAGTTGGCGTAGAGATATCTCACGACGGCGAGAAAAAGTATCATTTCGTTCGTTGTCGTTCAAATCGCACAAAAAAGATCGATCCCGTCCCTTAATCTACCGAAGACATTCTTCAATGAACTCATCTCACAGAGGAATGAATGTGTCCCTGTGTCAGTAGTGTAAAGGCTCCACTCTCAGTACGTGCAGTTGCACATCCCAGCAGTTATTTGGGCTCCTTTTTGTAACGTTTTGTCTCATGCGAGTTCTCTGCGAGTCCGTCGAGCTTGCTCGTTGTCAAAAATGACTCATTTGATTCTATTCTTCTTTATTTCTTTTCATGGAACAATTCATGTTTTGTGCAATTTGATTGTTGAGAATTGGATCGTGACTCAAAATGGGATGATCCTCCTCCACTTCACAAATGAAAACCAACATTTCACATTCACGAACGTCTGCAGATGCCTCTTTGACTCATTCACCAACTTCTCCTTCAAGTGTCAAGCCTGAGGAAAAACCATTCGTGTATTTCGCGACCAATTCGGATTTGTCATTTGAGGAGAAATCAGCCATTTACTGTTCACTTGTATCACTCGTGAAAGCAGGATATCCATTTGACGATGCCCTTCTATCCAGAGCTGCCCGATTTCTGAAGGACCTTGAACCGAAATGGGATGCACCGGATCTTGCCGATAAACTCGTGACTGAACTCGTTCCCTCTTCAGACGGATCACCTTCCGACTTTATTGAGAGTATTTCCACTCTGTTGTCATCTCCCCACTCGACTGTGGTGGAAGCAGCGTTCTCGTTCCTCTACGAATCAATCTGCTATTCATCGTTTGCTGTTCGATGTTGTCTCGTGGAGTCAGATCTCATCTCCAAACTGTTGGCGACTGCTCAAATTCATACACTGCCAATATCAATAAATAGAACGATATTTGGCAAGTTCGTCTATGTCATCATCTATAGCCTCCAACTCGCTCGTCCTTTTTATATCAGTGAACTTGACATCACAACTCCAGTCGATGCATTCAACCATCGTGAAATGATCTTTCAGAAAGTCGTGATCCCATCGTCACAATTTGTGACATTTCTGATCTCAAATCGACACATACTCAATGAAGACTTACTGGGCTTGTTCATGTATCTATTGTGGAAAATCCTTGAAATAGGCCCATTCCACCGTCCAACATTGGAATTTGTTGTCGCATCTCCGATTGTGATGGCATTCTCAAGTAGTCTCTCGTTCGTCGAAAACCACCGTCATCTCGAGACGAGTCTCATCAACATCAACGATTCGCTGACAGAATGGAAAAGAGCAGGCCCAGAAGTGGCCCAATCTGGAATACGGATGCTGCAAGCTATGTTCACGGGCGAGTTCGAAGACACACTCGACCAGATGATGACGCATAACAAAAATGGCAGTTTTGGTCGACCCGTCGTTAAAAATTGTCTACCCATCTCGCAGTTGCTGGGATCGAATGCGAAGAAGCGAAGATAGATTACATCTGAAGTAACGCATCGAAGCCGCCTCTCCCGAATGACTCCAACTCATCTCTGCGGACTCTGCTCGGATGTTGGGAGTGCGTTGATTGCTGGTGCAGACGAACAGATTCTGCGATTGTCTCCAATCGTCCTGAAATGGTTTGCTCTTTTGGGTTCGTCGTTCTCAACGCGGCTGTCTTTGACTGTCTCATCGTCAACCGTCCTCTCTCCAAACAATTCCTGGCGTCCCTTCACGATGCATGGTGACCAGATTATCTTTCCCAATCTCGACTTTTGGTCATCTCAAAAACATGCCTCGATTCTCTCGTCGAAATGGGATGTGCCCCACATTCATGCCATTCCTCAGCCATCCACTATTTGTTTCATGATCGTCCACCTCGTTGACTATTCACTGAGTCTTAACTCTCGTTCCAAGAACCGTGCCACACACAGCCGTCCGAAATCGAAGAATCAAAGCACTCTTGACGACTTGTTGGTACTCACGGAGATCCCTCTGCATGATACGTCGTTGGAGACGGAGCAACTTGTTGCGCAACTCGTTACTGCCGTTCAGCAGCGAGCTCACTGTCCGAAGCGAAAAAGAGGGTCAACGGCTCTCGCAAACACCTCTCTGATGTCGATTCTGGAAAATTCCCAAGTTGTACAGTCGATGACGGGAAAAGAAGGATCGGAGAGCCAACGAGGCGCAGTTTGGACGTCTATTTTGAAGAACTGAGTGATCGCACGATTTCTCGCCCTTTGGGCTGTGCATGCGTTGAATCGCTTTTCAGACGATGAGGAACTCCATCACGCCAACACTCCTCCAAACGAGCTCGCCTCTCAACACTGTCGTCACTCTCTTCAGATCGCCGTCCATTCCACTCCAAACAGCGGAACGGTGTCCACAACTCGGCTGGCACAATCAGAACTGGAATGGCCAGCCATCTCGTTCCTCTGCTGGAATTGGATTCCGCGCTGGCGTTTTCGTCGTTCATCACTTCCAACACAACCAGACGAGTTTGGAGTTGCACTGTTGTCATTTTCTGATGTTGAGCCGTTCTTCGATGGGACACCGTTGGATTGGCATGCCCTTGTTCTGTCCTGTTGACTCAATTTCTTGCTTTTCTGAACACGAACACATTTCACTGAGCTGGACGATATCGATCTTGAACAAAGCCCAGCTTGCGCCCCATTGTGTGAACATGCCATTTTAGGAACAATTCTGTTCTTATCATGTCTTCGTCAAGAACGAGAATCAATGACTCGTTTTCTTTGTCCATCACACACTCAACTCTCCACCATCCACAATTCGAAGTTTCTGGCTTCATCCGCGTTGGTGGTTGGTTTGAAAAGTGATTATTCTTTGTATGCGGATATTGATTGAGAAACTCCCGTCCAAATTGAACCATGCCAGACAGGAACAGATTCGTTGCCAATGATGATTCATTTCATTCTTCTCTTCTTCTTCATTGTATTTCTTCAAACGCTTCGTGTATTGTGCAAGGATTTTGATGTGAAGGATTGACTGACGACCAATGGGATGATCCTCTTCGCTTTTCAATGGAAAATGATACAGATTCTTTGAAGACTTCAGACAATACCTTATCGAATAGTTCTCTGGAATCACCTTCGACTAGCGTGGTTAACGAAGAACCTTTTCTGAATTTCGATTCAATCTCAGATTTATCTTTTGAAGGGAAATCAGCGATTTACCATTCACTCATTGCCCTTGTAAAACCTGAATATCATTTTGACAGTACCCTTCAAGACAGAGCAGCCCAGTTTTTGAGGAGCCTTGAACCGGAGTGGGGCGACTTCGATCTCGCAGCGAAACTCGTGACTGACCTCGTTCCCTCTTCAGGCGGGTCACCTTCTGGCTTTGTGGAGAGCATTGTCACTCTGGTGTCATCTCACCACTCGACTGTAGTCGTAGCAGCGTTGTCATTCCTCCACAAAATAACATTCCTGTCGTCAATCGAAATTCGATGTCGTCTTATGGAGTCAGATATCGTCGCCAACGTCTTCGCGTCTATTCAACCACACACCCTGACAACTCCAGGAAACGAAACGATGTTCAACCGTCAAGTCGACATCATCAGCTTTCTCGCAAATCTCGCACTTCCGAGATCTCTCGAAGAACTTGGCATTACTGCCACAGTCGACCAATTCAACCATCGTGAAATGATCTTTCGGAAGGTCGTTCTTCCATCGTATCAATTTGTGACATTTCTGATCTCAAATCGGCACTCCCTCAATGGCAAGTTGTTTGACTCCTTCATATTTCTATTGAGCCTACTCCTTCGCATAGGCCCATTCCATCGTCCAACATTGGAATTTGTTCTCGCCTCTCCGATTGTGATGGGATACTCAAGTTGCCTCTCAGCCATTGAAAATGATTCCTTCGAATGGCGTCATTTCACAATCATCAACTTTGCGCTCCAAGAATGGAAAAGAGCAGGCCCAGAAGTGGCCCAATCTGGGAAACGGATGATGCAAGCTCTATTTTCGGAAGTCTTCGAAGACACTCTCGAACTGATGGTAATACGCAATGAAAGCGGAAATTATGGCCACTATCTTGTCAAAGATTGTCGCTCCATCTCACAACAGCTGGGATCGAATATGAAGAAGCGAAGATAGATGACATCACCATTGACGTGTCGAAGCCGCCTCTCTCAAATGATCCCAACTCATTTGTGCGGACTCTCGTCGGATTTTGGGAATGTGTTGATTGCTGGTGCCGATGAACAGATTCTGGGATCGCCTCCAATCGTCCAGAAATGGTTTGCTGTTTTGGGTTGGTCGTTCTCAACGCGGCTGTCTTTGACTGTCACATCGTCAACCGTCCTCTCTCCACACAATTCCTGGTGTCCCTGAACGACACATTGTGACCAGATTGTCTTTCCCAATCTCGTCTTTTCAACCATCTCAAAAACATGCCTCGATTCTCTCGTCGAAATGGGGTGAACCCCACAAACCTGTTATTCCACAGCCGTCCACACTCTGTTTGGGGTGTGTTTATCTTTTTTGGTCTTCTTTCATTTGCACCATCAGCTCGTGAAACTGTTTTGTTCATTTTCTTTCTCCTCTCCATTTCCCGTCTCTCTTCATCCTCCTTTTCTCTCATTCTCCAATTCCAGCAAGCAGCGTGCTTTGGACCTTGTCGACATATCCTCACATTCGTTCATCTGGACGTTTCGTCATTAGTCACTTCACACCCAACCAGACGTGTTTGGAGTTGCACTGTTGTCATTTTCTGATGTTGAGCCGTTCTTCGATGGAACACGGTTGGATTGGTCTGCCCTTATTCTGTCCTGCTGACTCAATTTCTTGCTTTTCTGAACACGAACTCCGTTTCGCTGAACTGGACGATATCGATCTTGAACACAGCCCAACTCGCGCCCAATTGTTTCAGGTTTCCATTTTCGGAGTGACGACGCACTTGTCATCGCTTCGCCGTGAACGAGAATCGTCGCCTCCTTTTGTCTGTCCACCGCACTCTCAAATCTTCCCAATCAACAATTCGAGATCACTGGCCTCACCTGCGGATGTCTTTGCTTTGGAAGGTGGATATTGTTCGGATGCGGACATTGAATGAGAAACTCTCGACGAAAGTGCAACATGCCAGACAGGAAAATATTTGTTGTCAATGATGATTCATTTCATTCTTCTCTTCTTCTTCATTTTGTTTTTTGGAGAATTCGTGAATTGTGCAAGGATGATGATGAGGAAGATAGTGTGACGAACAATGGGATGATCATCCTCTCGTCTCAATGAAAGAAGAGACAGAACCTTTAAAAGCTTCCGATGATACCTTATCGATTGATTTTCAGGAATCATCTTCGGCTATCAAGCCTGAAAAAGAACCTTTCCTGATTTTTGATGTAAACTCAAAATTGTCATTTGAGGACAAATCAGCGATTTACAATTCACTTGTTGCTCTTGTGAAAGCAGGATATCCATTTCCAGATAACCTTCAAGACAGAGCAGCCCAGTTTTTGAGGAGCCTTGAACCGTTGTGGGGCGACCACGATTATGCAGATAAACGCGTGACTGAACTCGTTCCCTCTTCAGCCACATCACCTTCTGGCTTTATCGGCAGCATCGTCATTTTGCTGTCGTCTCCCCACTCGACTGCGGTTGGGGCAACAATGTTATTCGTCTTCAAAACGACAGTGATTTCATCTCGATCCTATCGATGTCGTCTCGTGGAGTCTGATCTCGTCCCGAATGTTTTAGAAACTGTTCAACCTCACACACTGCCAATTTCAGGAAATGAAGAGATAATCAGCAATCTGATCACAATCATCGAACATTTTGTCAACTTCGCTTCTCCTTCATGTCTCAGGAATTTTGGTCTCATTACTCCAGCCGAAAACTCCAACCATCGTGAAATGATCTTTCAGAAGGTCGTGATCCCATCGTCTCAATTTGTGACATTTCTGATCTCAACTCGATCCTTCCTCAATGAAGACTTGTTTCGATCCTTCATGCAACTCTTGGTCAAACTCCTTCGAATAGGCCCGTATCATCGACCAACATTGGAGTTTGTTCTCGCATCTCCGATTACGATGGCATTTTCAAGTTGTCTCTCGTTCGTCGAATATGGCTCTTTTTTGTATGTAACTCTCAACTACATCAACGATTCACTCGGGTTTTGGAAGGCAGGAGGCCAAGAAGTGGTCCAATCTGGAAAACGGATGATGCAAGCTCTGTTTTCGGAAGGCTTCGAAGACATCGTCGAACAGAAGATGATACAGGAAAAGAGCAGATATTATGGCATCCGTTTTGTTGCCAATTGTCACACCATCTCACAGAAACTGGGATCGAATGCAAAAAGGCAGTGACCGATTGCATCTGAAATGACGCATCGAAGCCGCCGCTCCCGAATGACTCCAACTCATCTCTGCGGACTCTCCTCGGATGTTGGAGATGCGCTGATTGCTGGTGCAGACGAACAGATTCTGGGATGGCCTCCAATCGTCCAGAAATGGTTTGCTCTTTTGGGTTGGTCGTTCTCAACGCGGCTGTCTTTGACTGTCACATCGTCAACCGTCCTCTCTCCAAACAATTCCTGGCGTCCCTGAACGATGCATTGTGACCAGATTATCTTTCCCAATCTCGACTTTTCAACCATCTCAATCACATCTCGTTTTTCTCGCCAAACTGGGATGTGCCCCACCTTTCAGCCTTTCACTGGCTTCACCGATTTGTTTTAGGTGTGTTTTGATGTTGTGGTCTTTTTCTGTTGTTGTGGCATCTCATCATCATCATATTCTCTCATGCTCTCCCACACACAGGTCATGATCAAGGGACTGGCGCTCAGGAAGGCGACGATGACTTCATATCGAGACACACTTCACACAATCCATCTGCCACTGCGTCTTCTTCTCATCTCGATCTTCTCTGTCCATGCCACAACTTTATTTGTTGCCTCCAAATTGTCGGGATCAGCCCAAACATGAACGAGAGCGACTCCACTCAGTCTGTCGCATCCCGACTGAAGCAGACGAAGCCCACTGGCCGTCTCCTTCCTCCAACCAACCCTGCCCTCGAGTGGGTCACGCTGCCGACGAACAAGACCGACAAGACACTCCCCTTCGCCCAGTCCGCATCGCCGTTCTTTCTGCTCCAATTCTCTGTCCGAACGCGTGACTTCTTCCTCGCCGACCGTCGTTCTCGACAAATCGCCCAAATTGTATTTGTTCATCTCATGTTGTGTTTGTTTGAATTGTTGTCACTGATTAAATACTGGTTGAATCCTCTTCCGATTCGATTGTGTTGCCCAAAGGGCATGATCGAACCGTCGTCAACAATGGAAGAAGAATCTCCTCATCAATTGGTTCCACATCATTCTATTCTACCCAACGACTCCGCCGCAGATGGAAGTATCCTTTCAGAACGTGAGTTATTCCTTAGTTTCGATATTAACACTGAATTGTCGTTTGAAGACAAATCGAGAATTTACAATTCGCTTGTTGCCCTCGTGAAAGCTGAATACCCGTTTGACAAAGCCCTTCACGACAGGGCTGTCGTGTTTTTGATAAGCCTCAAACCGAATTGGGCCCAACAAGATCTAGCTACTCAACTCGTCACGGACCTCGTTCCCTCTTCAGCCAGATCTCTCTCTGGCTTCATTGATAGCATTCTGACTTTGTTGTCATCTCCCCACTCGACTGTGGTTGCAGCAACGATGTCGTTCCTTTCGGAAACAGTATTGAAAGCCTCCCATGCAATTCGGGATCGTCTCATACAATCAGATCTCATCAGCAAAGTGTTAGCGATTATTCAACCTCACACACTGTCTATATCAGGAAATGAAACGATCTTTGACAATCTCGTCCAAATCATCAGCCATGACATCTTCCTCACCATTCCATCATCTCTCAGAGGACTCGGCCTCACTACTGCTGTCGGCGAATACAACCATCGTGAAATGATCTTCCAGAAGGTTGTCCTTCCATCGTCTGAATTAGTGACATTTCTGATCTCACATCGACTCTTCCTCAATGACGACTTGTTGAGATCATTCGTTTATCTTTTGAACACATTCCTTCGAATCTGCCCATTTCATCGTCCAACATTGGAGTTTGTCCTCACATCTCCGATTGCGATGGCATACTCAAGTTGTATCTCGTTCTTTGAAAATGAGATTCGTCTCTGGATTACTCTCCAACACATCAACCAATCGCTGTCTGAATGGAAGAGCTACGAAACAGAAGCGGCCCAATCTGGACAACGGATTCTCCAAGCTCTGTTATCAGAAAGCTTCGAAGACACCCTCGAACAGATGTCGATGAGGGACAAAGGTGGACAATTTAGCGACAAGACTGTGAAAGAGTGCAACTCCATCACACAGAAACTGGGAGCGAACGTGGAAATCTCTGAAGATTGAGATCTCAAATGGACCGTCGAATCCATCTCTCAAATGATCCCAACTCATTTCTGCGGACTCTCCTCGGATGTTGGGAATGCTGTGCTTGCTGGTGCAGACCAACATATTCTGGGATCTCCTCCAATCGTCCAGAAATGGTTTGCTCTTTTGGGTTCGTCGTTCTCAACGCGGCTGTCTTTGACTGTCACATCATCAACCGTCCTCTCTCCAAACAATTCCTTACGTCCCTCCACGATGCATTGTGACCAGATTATCTTTCCCAATCTCGACTTTTATCCATTTCCGCACCATATCTCATTATCTCGTCGAATTTGGATATGCCCCACATTCCCGTCCTTCCACAGCCACCAACAATTGGTTCTCCGATCATCCAGCCAGTTGACTATCCTCTCAATCGTTAATCTCGTTCCTGGAACCTAGCTGCAATCAGTCATCCAGAATCGAAGGATCCAAGCACTCTTGATGAGTGTGTTGGTCCACATGGAGTTTTGTCTGCATGGTAAATCGTCAGTGCTCAAGCAACTTGTGGCGCAACAGGTTACTGCAGTTCCACAGCGAGCTCACGTCCGAAACGAAAAGGAGTGTCAACAGCTCTCGCAAACCCCGCTCTGATATCGATTCTGGAAAATGTCCAAGTTACATAGTCGATGACCGGAAAGGAAGGATCGGAGAAGCCCACAAAGTGCTGTTCAGAACGCACTTTTGGAAGACTGAATGATCGCACAATTTCTCGCTCTTTGGGCTGTGCATGCGTTGAATCGCTTTTCAGACGATGAGGAACTCCATCACGCCAACACTCCTCCAAACGAGCTCTCTTCTCAACACTGTCGTCACTCTCTTCAGATCGCCGTCCATTCCACTCCAAACGACAGAATGGACTCCACAACTCGGCTGGCACGATCGGAACTGGAATGGCCAGCCATCTCGTTCCTCTGCTGGATTGAGGGGTGAACTCCATCGCTCGTCGACTGATCCGACCAAACACACTTCTCGCCACTCGACACAACTCTGTCGACATCCATCGGCGTCGTCGCTGTTTGTGGTGTTTAAGAACATCAAATTTGGGAGGTGCAGGTGTCTGAAGAGGACGAACTCCTCCACCGACCTCGTGCTTGGACCGAACATCTGTGCTTCCTGTGTCTGCATCGTCGTCTGAAGAATGGAACAAGTGATTGGTGAGGATGGCTGTGGGAGATTGTTTGTGATGACGAGATCAGGAGCGACGAAAAGCAGATATGGACGGAGAAAATCTCTACGACTGTGTAACGTGTCAGATAGGAGCAGATTTGCAATTGTTGATGATTCATTTCATTATTCTGTTTGCCTCGATTGTTTTGGATAGAACAATTTGTGAATTGTTCGACTTGTTCGGTGAGAATGACTGTTTGACAAAATATGGGACGATCCGAGTGTCATTTCCATGAACGACGAATTCTTTGCTCTGAAGCCCTCCATTGATGCCTGTTTGAGTGATACTTCCGAATCACCTTCAATTGTTCAGCCTGAAGATGAACCATTCCTCAATTTCGATCCGAACTCAAAAATGTCATTTGACGGTAAGTCAAGGGTTTACAATTCTCTTGTTACCCTGGTGAAAGCGGAGTATCCTTTTGAAAAAGCACTTCAAGACAGAGCTGCCCGATTGTTGAAGTGCCTCGAACCGACATGGAGGGATGAACCGCGAGATGTCGCAGAACTCGTCACAGACCTCGTTCCCACGTCAGATGGATCACCTTCTGGATTTGTTGCGAGCATTGTCACTCTGCTGTCATCTCCCCACTCGACTATTGTAACTGCAGCGTTGTCGTTGGTTTCTGCCGCAGTATGTCATTCGGATATAACAAATCAGTATCGTCTCATCGATGCAAATGTCATGATCACCGTATTAGGGATTATTCAACCTCACACACTACCTATTTCGGGAAACGAAACGATACTGAAAGATCTCGTCGGAATGTTCGAACAGGGCGTCCGCCGCGCCGATTATGAGTCTCCTATTTCTTATGCTTCCTATCGTCCATCCGACAAATCCAACTATCGTGAAATGATCCTTCAGAAGGTCGTGCTCCCATCGTCTCAATTTGAGAGATATCTGATCTCAAATCGGTATCTCCTCAATGGAGACTTGCTCCAGTCGTTCATCATACTATTGGTCCGATTCTTTAAAGCAAGTCCATATCATCCTCCAACATTGGAATATGTTCTCGCATCTCCGATGGCGATGGCATTCCCAAGTTGTTTCTCGATCATCGAAAACGATTTTCGTGTCTGGGCTACTCTCGCGAACATTTGCTTTGCAATCTACGATTGGAGGAAAGGAGGTGCAGAAGTGATCGAATCTGCAAAACGGATGATGCAAGCTCTGTTTTCAGAAGGCTTCGACGACATACTCGAAGTGATGACGATGAACAAGACACAAGGCAAACTCGGAGGGGGTCCTCTCACTGAGAGTCATCCACTCACCAAAGAGCTGGGTTTGCATGTTCCGATGATGTGGAAAGTTGCATCTCCTGTTGCTCAATGAAGCTGCGTCACTCAAATGATTCCAACTCATTTCTGCGGACTCTCCTCGGATGTTGGGAATGCGCTGATTGCTGGTGCAGACGAACAGATTCTGGGATGGCCTCCAATCGTCCAGAAATGGTTTCTTCTTTTGGGTTGGTCGTTCTCAACGCGGCTGTCTTTGACTGTCACATCGTCAACCGTCCTCTCTCCACACAATTCCTTGCGTCCCTGAACGATGCATTGTGACCAGATTATCTTTCCCAATCTCGACTTTTGAACCATCACAAAACACTTCTCGTTTATCTCGTCGAAATTGGATGTGCCCCGCATTTCCACACTTCCACAGCCATCCACTCTTTGTTTGAGGTGTGTCACTTTTTTTTGGAGATCGTTCTTTTTTGTTCTCAGGATTCTTTCGGTTTCGCTCTTCATGTCTCTTCAACTCCTCGACACCCACCCATCCAACCACGATGAGAGGACCCCCAACACCGTCGAAGTGTGTTTCTTATGCAGCTTACGGATTCTGGCCAAGCGGAGGAAGAAAACGGTAAATCAACGAAATGCCAACGATGTGGATAAACACAGACAAAGTCACTTCTGCATTTCCAAAAGAAGAGCATGCGCATTGTTCCCAACAGCAATCAAATCCTCGTCGCCTGCAGCCTTCCCCTCGTCCTCCTTCTTCCGCCACGTGTCCAGCGCTGCCATCGGGAGAATCTGGAGGATCGCCTGCTTTGTGGTTGGGACACCAGCGCGGGCGAGAGAGGTCAGGAAGGCAAACACGTTGCAGATGACGTTGTTTGACGGCTTCGAACTTGTTTTGGGAAAATGATGGGATTTGAGAGAGAGGGACAATTAACGGGAAGAAGAGGGATACCTGAATAGTTGGTCAATTGTTTGCAAAATATTCGCGTCAAGGAGAGCCTTGTGGTTCTCTACGAAGAAATAGCGAGAGAATGTGATGGAATGAGGGAGGATGAGCTAGGACAGACCAGGGACACCAGTCAGGTATGTGAGTGCTTGAAGAGCGTCGGATTTCTCGTTGTCTTCTCCGTTCGCAACTTCAGCAACAACTGTGGCGATGATCGGCTTGAACTCATCGTCCAGTAATTTCATTCTGTGCAGAATGCTCAGCGTGCTCGCTACTGTCCGTTCACTGTCCTCGTCAGCCTTCCTCGTCCACAATTTGAAAATCCGCGATAAACTGCCAGAATCCTCCATTTTGTCCAAAAACGGGTGGGGTTCGTTGTCCGGTGACATCTGGGCGCCAGCGAGGATAATATTGTGCAAAGCGATGATGGAGGCATTTGTGATGGTCAGGTTGGGGTGTTCAAGCAAGCGGACGAGGACCGGGAGAGCGCGTTGTTCGACGAGTTGTATCTTCTCGTCTGTCGTTCCTTGAGACAAGTCATAAATCGCAATGACTGTATCCTCATCTGCATCCTGCTTGGAAGCATCCAATCTCTCGATCAACACTCTGCTCAATCCTTCCTTGAGAATTGGATAAATAGCATCGGGATTGTCTTCAGCGACAATATGAACCAGCAAGCTGCAACTGTGCCCAAACTCGCCCAATAATTCCGATCGAAGAATTTTGGCAAGCGCTTTGCAGATCTCACTGTCGACCACAGCCAATTTGTTGATCGGAGGAAGTGTGGGTAGTTTCTCGATGATTGTATTCAACGGCCGCTGTGCCGATTGAGCTGATAGAGCTTGTTTGACCTTGTCCACTGGACCCAGAAGCTCAGGACTAAGTTTCGTCGAGACATTCGGACGTGTTGGAGCGCGATGTGGGGATGGAGCTGGGGCGGATCCTTGCGTCTTCTGTTTGATCTTCGGTGCCGTAGTAGTCTTTGGTTTAGCTTTAGCAGCAGCAGGTTTTGTTTTGGCTTTTGGTGAGGCAGCTGATGCGGCTGCTTTTGGTGTCGAGACAGATTTGGGTGTTGCAGGTTTGGGTTTCGGTTTTGGGGCTGCAAGCGGTGAGAGTGGTGTTGCTACTTTGGCTTTCACTTTGGTTGGAGGCATTATCAATGAGGAGATGGAGGATGATACGGAGAATATGAATGGATCGGCCCAGATGACTGAGGATAAGAATGAGATGACTCTGGACTTCATCAAGACACGTCTCGCCACAATATTCAATGCACCATATCGGTCCAATATTGAGCAAAAAACGTTGAACTCTCTGTAAATACAGACTGGGGAAAAGAACAGGATTAAGGTGTGGTGATCTAACATAGACGGCTAAAAGTCGTCGGGAGGGTTGAGTGAGTCCTCGTATTCCATTTCCGCTGTGGTTGCCGGCGCAATAATGTCCAAAATACGGGCAATGGGGACGGCATCTTGAATAATGCCCATGTGGTCACAGCCACGGTATGTGTGGAACTTGACGAGTGAGGTGTCTCTCCACTTGCGGGGGACTGCGGAGGGCGAGAAAAGAGGGAGAATAAGGCGAGGGAAGGGAGAGCGAGATGAATGGTAAGAAAGGGCTCAGAACGAGATGGGACGGATATGAGACACACCGCTGAGTGACACAGTCGGGACTGTGCCGTCGCCATCCACGTAGTAATCAGAATGCGTGTCCGACCACCAGCGCGGATTGGTCGCGTTCAGAATCACACCAGCTGTGGTATTGACACCTAACGACGACGAAGAAGACCAGAAAAGAAGGAGACACGAATGATTGGCAGGAAAGGCAACAAAAATGGAGAAAGATGGAGAAAGTGTGTGAAGGGCAGAAACAGAAGGATCACAGACCAATCGAGTACATCACGTGTGTCATCACCTTTGGCTGCGCGAGAGGCTGGTCGGTGATGCTTCGAGTGCGTTGGATGGCTGTCTTCACTCCACTCTTGTTTGCCTGGTCGTACGTCCACGTCATATTCTTCATGGTGATGTTGCGCACAATGTCGCCTTTGGAAGCTGAGATATGGAGAGTTAGAGAAGGGGAGAGTGGGGGAAGGGAGGAGATGACAGAGGAGAGGCGGGGAGAGGATTGTGGGTGATTTGAAGATGGAAGAGAAAATGGTGAATATGAAGGAAGATGAAGTGGAAAGCACACTTTTGAGCTGGCCAACGACGTAGTCATCGTTGAAGGCGTTCTTGTTGGGGATCATCCAGTGCAGACAGGCACAATCCTGCGTCAGAGTGCTGATGGTGGACGCTCCGATCTGCGACGAAAATAACAACAAAGAATGAACGAATACAACAGAGAAACAACGTGAATCATCAATAATCCCAAAATAGCACTCATCTCTCCCTGCACACCCACGGGAACATCCACTTTCTTGGCGACGCTGAATAGCCAAACGCCATTGGAGCACCGCCGAAGGGAGCACCCGAAGTGATGACAGCAAAGATGTATGTGTCGATCCAGGTTTGATTAACGACACCGCTGGTCACAAAGCGATGAGCGACAATGCCACCAGCACTGTGCCCGCAGAGCACGACCTTCTTGTTGTTGTTGCTGGAAGGAATGTGGAAGAGGGGGACACACGCGCGGAAGGCTGTCTCGACCAGCTTTTTGAGATCCTCGTAATACGCAGTGGCAGCGTGACCGAAGACGTTGACGAGGCGCCAGTCATACTTACCGAGACGAGAGAAGAGGAAAGAATGGGAAGGCGGAGAGAGGCACACGGGAGCGGCGTAAAGATCCTTCCGCTCGACATAGCCTGCTTCAATCAGAGCCTTTGTGAGCGGGTTGTATGCTTGCGTGAGTTTGCCCAGTCTGCTGTCGAGATAATTGACACCCTGCAGGAAACAGGAAGGGGAGTGAAGGAAGGCAAGGAAGGAAGACAATGAAGACAGGGAAGGAAGGAGGAGTGATGAAGGAGGGAGATCAGGCACACTTGCAGTCCGCCGAAGTCTTTCACACGAACATCGACGTGGGAAGCTGATTGATACGTCATGGCTGTTGCGTTGAATGTTGGTTTGATGTCCTTCATCCATCCTGCGGAAACGAGAACACAGAGGAAGTGAACATCATTTGAAATGATCGAGAGAAAAGATAATGACGAGGGAAGTGAAAACGATGGAGAGAGAGAGAGACCAAACCTCTGATGACAAGTGGAAGGGTTCGAAGGGTATCAATCCAGAGGCGGCCCCATTTGGTCTCGTTCTTCTCTTTCACTTCAAGTCCAGAACCAGAGAGACCTGAATGAGATATGGACAATGACGAATGTGAAAGAAGGATATACCCGGAATGATAATGAAGGGGTGACGATTGGCACGGGCAGCAAAGGTGCGTTCGGTGACAGGGAGGGGGGTTTGATCTGGGTCAAATAATTGAGGATGACTAAGACGAGTTACGACAAGAATGAGGAAAGGGATCATTGGTAGTTGCACTGGTATCTCAGAAAGAAAGCGTTAAGTTGGAAAGGCAACAGAAATTGAGGACAGATCTTGTGCCCATAAAATGCACTTTCTGAAATCATGGAGTTTTGTGAACAAATTGAGAACAAAAAGAAATCTCAAAGGATACATAAAAAGGTACGAGATCAGGTTGATGCAAAAACAACGTGAAGTGAGGATAAAACAGGAAAATGCCAACACTCAGTCAGCGAGGAGAAATAAAACACATCACTGTTTAGCGTTCATATTCAGCAGCCGAATACGCTCTTGAATGCTCATTCCCGTTCCTTCTGGTTTAGAACTGGCTGCAGCTTGCGCAGAAGGAGGCGGTTTTGAAGGGGGACCATTTGACGGGAGAGGAGGGGGTTTTGAAGAAGGGGGAGATGAGGAGGGCAAAGAAGAGGCTGGCGAGTGTTGGGAAGAACTGGGTAGCGATTGAGAGGGACGGGAGGGAGTGAGTGATGTTGATGCTGGTGATTGGTTTGTGGGTGTCGAGTGGGTGAGTGGTTTTGGGGAAATTGTGAACGGCAAGGTTGGGGTTGACGATCCGGACGAGAATTTGAGAATGGCAGCCTGGACACGGGAGAGAGACTCCTTGCTCACTCCTTCCAACATTTCCTCGTTTTTCTGCTCTGTCGCCTGATTTAGAATTGACACGTTTGGAGTGATGTGTTTGAGATGCGAACCAGCTGGTTGTTTGAGTTTCATGCTGGCTTTCATGACAGACGGCGAGTGAGACAGATCCGACGACAATGTCACTGGTTTTCCAGATGTCCGTGTGTTTTGGAGTGTGCTCGACGGTTCCACAGGATTGGACGTTCGTGGGACCATTTTGAGTGGCTTGTTTTGAGGCAACATCGGATTTTGGGATCCTCCAGCGATCATTCCTGGCTGGTTCTGTTGCAGCCGAGGAGGAGGGGGAGCAGGAGGGGGAGTTCGACTGAGTGGTCCAGCGGGCTGGGAATTTGGTTTGAGCGATGCTCGCCATGATTGGTTGGGTGGAGTGGCAACAGCGGGCGGAGGATCAGATCCGATGTCTTCCATCGCTGACTTCAGCGCAGATGAGAGTGAAAAGGCACCAGTTGCTGTCCCTGGCTGAACAACAACATTGGCTGGTCGTGCTTCGCTTCCTGTGCGTGTTATTCGACCTGTAGTGGACTTGACTTGAGGCGATGGGCTCGCACTTTCAGCACGAGGATCGACAACTTGAGCAGAATTCAGAACGTATTCCGATTCTGGGCTCTTCGTTTGGAGGAGTTCCCACACTCGTCGGCGAACCAGCGCGATCAGTCGGCAGATGAAATCCTTTCGTCGGTCTTCTTCTTCCAAGTCCAACATCCACCAATCGTTTTGCGTCAGAATCTCAACCAGATAGCGGCCTTCATAATCTCCCACCGAGTAACGTTCGGCGTCTTTCATGTCATCTGATGTTGGTTGGGGATCTGGGGCTGATGACAATTTTTCTTGTTCCAACTGCTGACGAATGTCCTGTGAGGTGAAAGAAAGAATAGTATTTTGGTTGTCTCCATTGCTGGATTTAGGGCCAACCACACTCACTTTCAGCGGAACGAGAGGAAATTCAGATCGGATCTTCAGATGCTTGCTGAAGGTCGTTTGTTTTGTGACCAGACAGAAGTCTGAAAAAAATATATAAAACAGAAGTTGATTGTAAGCATTCTTCCCCACACTCAGCATTTCTGCTTGAAACACAAAGATTCTGGAAGGCTTCACGAGTTGATATTCGGCTGGGATGAGCTTCTCCTGGATCTCAAGCACTTTGTCCAGTCTTTCCTTTCGATGAACACTTTCGTTCACAAAAGCAGCTGTCTCCTGCATCACATTGGCGGCTGCGTGGATGGGATCATAATCAGGATGCGAAGGCCATGTATTAGCGGCCAAGTCGTGAAGCATCATGTTGTATCGAGGGATGCGCTGAATCGGGCGAATAAGAAAGGATTCCAAAGGCTGGCCACCGACTTCGGGATTGGCGGATGCATTTGAGACGAAAGAGCGAAACGCTTTGTTGTTCTTCATTGTCTGTTGGAGAGTATCGTTGCTTCTGTCGTAATTCTGACAGTATTCCACATAAAGTTTGAGAAAATGTGCCTTTGAAGTTGTTAGATGAGAGAGGAGAAGAATGGAGTTGTTGCAGAAGAATGGATGAGAATTGGAAGAACAGAAAGAAAAGGTAACAATTTCAATTGAATTGGAAAAGAAAGTGAAAGTACGAGATTGGAATGGCAAACCAAGATGAGGAAACAAGGTCCAACTTGCTGTTCATCACTCCAGTTCGACACAATCGCCCCAAGATCTTTCTGAATGACATCGTGAACTCCTCGAATCTGTGCAATGTTCATGAAGATGTCGCTCATCGTTTTCTTGTCCATTTCGATTTTCGAAGCTTGGATACTTGCTGTGAGAGGATCATAAAAGTGCTGAGGAGAAAAGCACAAAATACGAAAGAAAATGAAGAAACTCGCATCAAAACGTCGAGTGCTGTGACGTAAACGACTTCAGTATCGTATAACTCTTGTGTTATGAATTTTCGCTTAACTTTCATTTTTGTGAGAGCCTTTTCGGTTTTGGCTTGAAAATATCGACGCCAAAATCGTTGAATGAGGATGACGGCTTGGACTTCTTGCGAAAAGCCGGACATGGTGATTTGAGATACTACTTATGGATTGATCATACTCAACACAGGCAACCGCTTCCAGATCTTTCAAAAGTCCGACCATATTGAATGAAACGAGAATTGAAACATATGGTTGTGGTATCAGACGGGGTAAGATGGCTGATTGCTCAAATCCCATGGTGATTGATCCAAGTTGTGGGCTGCACAAATCCCCTTCGACCTTGATCAATTCTTGAATACCGATCATGATACTCCTCGTCCTTACGGCATTCCTATTCTCGGTCGACGGTGACACAATCTTCCTTGAATTCGGTGGCATGAGCAAGACGTGCCTGACTCCAGAAACAGCCTGCCATGCTTTGGACCAAGCTGTGAAGCACGCGAATTGGGAAAACGTAACCAAAATCACAATTCAAGGTCATGCCGAACTGATTGGAGAAGTCACCTTCGATTCGAGTGATGATACATTTAAAAAGACACCCTCACAGGACATCGAATACGAAATGCACCTCAACCACCATTTCCTCAGCTCCAATACTGATCACTACGGTCTGACAGGTCTGGGAACGATTAAGATCAAAGGTACAAGCAGCACTCTGATGACCCTCTCTCTCTCCTCCGACTTTACACCACAGGATGTGCAAGCCCAAACATTTGTGATCTCCACCTCTCGAACCCCCAGCGGTGAAAAGAAAGATTATGTGTTTCGTGTTGAACAATATGGTGTTCTTAACGTTGCAGTCTATCTTCTTGTGCGCCCTCTTCAACTACCGTCAACCACAACATTTGCGAAGTTGACGTCGAAGTTCGAAACCGAACCGTGGGACAAGAAATCAGCAGCAATCATTGTGGAGAACGGGACGATAAGAGCCAACAACCCAGTGATTGTGTATGACCCAGAACTTGGTGTTCTGATTTTGAAGAACATAAACACCACAGAGTCCTCCGTTGTCCTTCTTCAAGACAGTGCCACTTCGTTCACCAGCCTTGTCCCGAAGGGAATTGTGTGTTCGATCCCCGATAATGCTGCGGACACATTCTACATAACCTTTCTCAACCCAGGAAAAGTACGCAAAGAGGACAACAAAATTGTGGAAATCGACCAATTTCCACTCGACCTCCATCTTTCTGGGAAATGTGAAGCTTATTATTATGAGGATATGATGGACAAGAAGTTTCCTCTGAACAACACGGACATGACAAACATCTCCAAAACTGCGTTTGTCTTCCCCAAAGTGACACTCACCCGCTCGAACCTCAAAATGGCCACAAAAACAGGCGGCCAATCGAGTGACCTTGGCAACTATCTTCTTGCTGAATTCACTTCCCAAACAGCATCCCTGGGTGTCGCCGCTCTTGACCGCCTGAAAGTGAGCATTGCTCCTCGCTATCACACCGAAGACGCCGACGATAAGCTCATTCGCTGGGACGAGATGACGTGGTACGTTGGCCATAAAGACACCGAAATTGATCAAGGAGGAGTGACGATCAAACAATCAGGCCAGTCAAGCTATGCAGTGGCAGCTGTTCCTCGAGCAAATGTGGGGATCAGTGGGGAATACACAGTGAAGATGGAATTCGGTGACCAGGTGAGATATGTCGGGTGTTTGTATTCTGGAGCACGAAAGACAGCTGCCTTCGCATCGCTTGCTCTTCTGGTCGCTGTGCTGCTTGGTTTCTAAGACAATCGCAACCATGAACTCCAAATCGTATTTAGGAGGTTGTGGTCCACTATCAAGTCTCCGCGAAGGTCGGATATCTCATAAACGACTTATTCTTTGATTTTGGGCATCTTCTGCCCCTCTCTCATTTCCACCATCAATAATATCTTGACCGATTCAGGCTCATTTTAAGAAACGTTGGGAAGGTTAACCATTCAAGTGAGTCGATCGCCCCAATAAGTCGCAATTGACAGTCCAAGACCGTCTCTCATGGACAAACCTCTCAACATCTTTCGGAGTGAGACAATGCTCCATCGGCAATTCATCATCCCTCGTGATTCTCGTCTATTTTCTTCATTATTTATCTTCTTCGTTGGCAGTCTCACAACACATCAAATCTCTTCAACGAATCCAAGCTGTTGATTTTTGTAACTTAAACTTTGATGTCCGTCCGACGCAATTACCATTCTTTGGACAGATCAATCTCTGCCATCAGTCATTAGGCCGATTGAAGAGGATTCAAAATGTGATGACGAAATTTGGGATGGATAGCATTAACGGCTCTCCTGATCCTGAAAAGGAAGAAATTGAGGATGCTGAAACTCTGTCACCGATGCGGATAGAGGAACAACTAGTTTCGATGGAACGCGATCTTGATGAACAACTCGCTCGAGAAAAAGAACTCTGTGAACAACAGTCAGATCTTCAAGACATGATTGATGTGCTGTCGATAGGCCAGACCATCCTCCTCGAGTCTTTTGCAGCGGGCTCTGTCGATTCCCAGGTCGCCGTCGATCCAACTTATCTCAAAGATCTTCCCCAAAACAGCTTAAGCAAAGACGAGCCAAATGATAATTTGAAAGAAGAGGAAGAGAACAGGAATGCCGATGGGAACAATCTATATTATCGCACTGATGTGGAAGGACCATCAATCAATCAACCCCCTTCTGTCGTTTCGCAAGGACAGGTCTTCTTAGCTGTACAGTATGTGAGAAGAGGCAGAGATATTTCACCTTTGAATTACATTTTTCTTTTCGATTGGTTTTTCTCATTTCTTTGTTTGGAGACGATCGCGTCGTTTCACATTCTTGGACCGTCTCCATTCATCAATTTCGGAGGTTCATCTTGCTCCCATCCCCTCGCATACCCGTCATATTCTTGATTTTCTCTTCTTTTCAGGTTTGTTGCGGGTATAGTGTCGTTGGGAGTGTTGGACATTTTCCATCGCCTTCTGATGATCTCTCTCCGCGGGAATGTCTTATTTGAGTATCGATTGGCTCCACAACGGAAGGACTCGGTTTGATATTGTATATTTTGACAAACAATCGATTATCCACTTTCTCACTCTGATCTTCATTTTCATCTCTCTCCGTGCTCTCTCTTCTCCGTCACAGCCCCCAAAGGCAGTCTTTCTGGTCTTCTTTTCTGGTCCACATTCATTTTTGACCATCAATCGGCTGTGTCTGTCGTACAACGCGACGCTATTTCCATTTCATGAAGAAGGAGAACGCAGTCTTGCTGCGATCATAAATCACGTGCAGGAGATGCTTGGCAAGGCAGAAGAGAAACTCCGGATGAACGATGAGGTGTGTGGGTGGAGAAGATGTCGTTCTGAACTTCGGCGTTTTTGGTCATTCGTTGTCGTTCATATTCCTGTTTTCATTGTTCCCTCCTCTCCATCTCCATCAGGTGCTCTCCCACTCCCACCATCACATCGAAACCATCCTCGCCTCGTTCTCCCCACTTCTCCCAACTTTCTCCGAGGCTCTCACGTCCTCCCTCCGCCTATACTCCATCCTCAACCGATTTGTCGTCGATTCTTCGTCGCAGATGGCATTGGGGGAAGGATGGGTGAGCGAACGAATGATTTCTGTAGTTGAGGACACACTCGCTCAGACTGCGAAAACTGCAGCCGATACCACTGTTCCCTTCGTAACTCCACTTCGAATGAACGAGACATCCAAAAAAGCGCGCATTTTGGAGAACGGGACAATTATCCCACTTCCCGACGAGCTGACGACGCCCCCGACTCTGATCCGAACAAATGCGTTCACGGCCGCGCCTCAGAAACTAATCAATTCGTTCGGAACGCCGACTTACAAAGAGATCAACCCGGCGCTGTCCGCGTTGGTGACTTTTCCGTTTTTGTTCGCGATTATGTTTGGAGATGTGGGACATGGAGCGATTGTGCTTCTCGTGGGAGTGCTGTGCTGCGTGTTGGGGAGGAAGGGGGAGGGATGGACGGGAGGGAATGATGTATGTTCTATTTTCGATTATTTTCCTCTTTTTCATGATATTGGTTGTTTTTTGATTTCTGGAGGATTTGACCAATCTCCCACTTTCCTGATTCTACTCGTTCTTCCCCTCTCCTCTTCTTCCCTCCACTCTCCTCCTCTCCCTCTCCCAGATCCTCCGCTACTTCCACATCGGTCGGATCCTGCTCGTGCTGATGGGTGCCATGTCCATCTTCACTGGACTGCTGTACAACGAGTTCTTCTCAATCTCGCTGCCGATGTTCAAAAGTGGGTGGAAGGTGGAAGCGGGGAAGATGAGGAAAGTGGGGACTTATGTATTCGGAGTCGATTCGGTCTGCCGACGCTTCTTTCGTCTTTCCTTATCCAATATTGTCTTTCTCTTCTTCTTCTCTTCTTTTCTCATCTCCCTCTTGTCTTTGCCGTTCTTTCGTCATTTCTTTGATTCTGTCCCATCCTCTCCCTCTCCTCAGATCTGGCGTCAGTGCGACAACTCCCTCCTCTTCCTCAACTCGCTCAAAATGAAGATGTCGATCCTGATTGCCGTGCTGCACATGTCACTTGGCCTCGTCTTCTCCCTTCTCAACTCCATCCACACCTCTCGTCCCATCGACGCCCTCAAATTCACCTTCTTCACATTCCTCCCAAAACTGACGCTGTTCCTGTCGCTGTTTGGATATCTGTCGTTCCTGATCGTTTTCAAGTGGCTGGACGCATCGACACACAAACCGATGCTGATTTCTGTGATGATCGACATGTTCCTGTCGCCGACGAAGAAAATGAGTGCGGACGACAGGATGTTCAAAGGGCAGGAGACGATCCAGCTCGTGCTCGTCGGATTGGCACTGTTTAGCATTGTGTGGATGGTTGTTCCGAATTTTGTGATGTTGTGCAGGCAAGCGTGTCGAGCTCAGAAGGAAGAAGGGAAGAAGACAGAAAGAACGAGTGCGGAACAAGAGCGATCGGTGCAACAGCGAAAGAAGCCGAAGTATTTGACGAAAGGGACAGACACAGAGACAGTGTCGCTGCTGTCTGGGCAGTCGGGGAGATTGAGTGTGGCTGGGAGCATCAATTCGCTTTCGTCTGAATTTGGAGAGGAAGAGAAGCAGAAAGAGCGATATGGAACACTGACCCCGACGTCGCTTGCGACGAGCACGACAGAAGCGGAAGAAGGGAAGGCAGGCGGGGAAGGAGAGGGGGACGGCGACGAGAGGAGCGGGAGAGAATGGGAGGAGCGGGAGCCGGCGTTCGACTCGGGTCTGTTCGTGCACCTGGTGATCGACACGATCGAGTACGTGTTGGGGTGTGTGTCGAACACAGCGAGCTACCTGCGTCTGTGGGCGCTGTCGCTTGCGCATTCGCAGCTGTCGGAAGTGTTCTTCGATTACCTGTCGATTCTGGTGGCTCGGAAGGTGCCTGTGTTTGGGTCAGTGATTGGGATGCCAGCGCTGATTGGAGCGACGGCGGCTGTGCTGTGTGGGATGGAAGGGCTGAGTGCGTTCCTGCACTGTCTTCGGCTGCATTGGGTGGAGTTCATGAACAAGTTCTATGTGGGGGAGGGGAGGGAGTGGGGAGGGTAATTGACACTCTGAGTTCTCTTTGTTTTCGGATTGACAATTCATGGTTTAGACAATCCATCTGAGCTGCACTCATTTTGATGGGCAAGGGTGGAGTTTCTGGGCCAAAAAACTCTAAGTAGTGGCAAAAAAGTTGTGCTCGGCGGGAGTCGAACCCCGAGCACAACAGTCGACAGAGGGGTTGGCTACCGCTAGGCCAAACGAGCCGCACGTTCACTTCCAAAAAATCGGTGTCTTGAAGGGAGAACGGCCATAGATTCTCACTTCACGATAAATCATGATCAATCGATATATTTTGAAAAAAAATTGTGAAAATACCAGTCATAATGTTGAAATGATTCAAGATAGCGTCAAGATGATGTGATATAGTTCGCCGATCGACCTCATCAAACATGATACCGGGTGTCCCATAAGTCTTGGTTTTTCCGAATTGCGGAAGAATGACGCTGTTTTGGAGCAAATCATATTGTGGCATGAAGTCATCAGCTCACTTGTCACCTTTTGGATGAATAAAGGAACCATGAAGGAAATTACCGAACCTTATCCAACACACTCACGATCACGACAGCAGCCATCTCTAACATTGTGAAGCTGATTTCTTGAGAGATTCTTTGTGAGTGGTTTGCCTTTTCTTTGTAACACACTCGTTGTTGTATCTCTTCTCTGATTCTTTCTAGTTGTTCTTCTTCATCTCTGATTGGTCAATCCAAAGTCCGTTTATCATCAATCCTTCGCCATCCAAATATTACATTCATGAGACATTCATCTTAGCCTGTCATTCTCTCTGTTTCTGAGATATGACGAAGCCCAGATATGATTCAGTCTGCCACCTATTCTTAGCGATCATCATAATTCCACTTTTTGACTGTCGTCTCTCGCGTAACCAATTGTACGTATCCAGAACGAATCGAACAGTGGGACGCATTCATTTGAAGCAGCGGAACGTGACAATGAGTGCCATGTGCCAAAATCCCCAAAAACACAATTCTCCTCACTGGCGATGTAAATCGATGACGTCATCCGTCCAGATCTCAAAATAGTCTGTATCTCTCACTCATTTTATCTCTAGTATTTTCTCTTTATCTGCACCAGATGTCCGATCAGGGCCAATCCACATCAATCGGACACCCGATCTCCAAGCCCTGTATTGATTGCGATATATTCAGCCACAACAAGATATCATCTTTCAGATCGCGAACTGTTCACTTGACATCAATTTAAACGTGAGATGACGTCGATTTTTGGATATCTCACATCCTCGTTTTGGACGTCACTTCCAGAATTGACAGGTATCGTCATCTTCCTTTCTACTTCAAAAATACATTCATTCAGACTGTTTTCTCTTCACCGGACAGCCTTGCCGTTGTTATTTGTCTCCACTTTTCATGATATGGATGGTTTCAAGTTCGCTCTCGTGGACCAGCTCGCCATTTGCCAAACGCTCTCCATGCCATACATCTTCAGTATCTTGCTTCTCACTGCCCGAAAGTTATGTGGTTTAACCAAGCTGCCCATATCATTCAGAATAATTGTTGGGGAAAATTTCATGTTTTTGGATCGTTCTGTTCTCACTTCACATTGAACCAATACTCTTCATGTTCATTTTCACAGTGACAGTAGCTCAGAGGATTATGTGAGAAAAATGAAGAATCTTAAAACATGAAGTTGATTCCAAGAAGTCAATTTTCCAAGATTAATGGGACACCCGGTAGGATGACAGTGACATTCTCTGAGACGATCTCGACAGTATTCTCAACATTTTGAAAATAAAACGTGTTCACATCGATATCCGACAATTTATTACGAGAGAATAGCCTCGTTGAACAATCAAGTCACAACACACCACGATCACCTTTGGCCCAGAAAGTCCACTCGTGCCATTTTGATGATTAGGAGATCACTGCAGCAGTCGTAAAGAGTGACAATCATGAAGTGCTTTGTACAGGATGATGTTTTCGTTCATGGGACGATCTATCATCACTTTTCATTCAAAACATGACACGTCTGAGTCTGACACCATGTATGCCTCACAATCCGCACTCATCTGTTGAACTTGCGACAGTTGTTCCTGATTCCTTGTCTCTCTGGATGAAATACTCGAATTCAAGAACTTCACTTGAGGACCGAACGGAATTGTACGCCTCGCTTGTCTCGCTTATCAAGGCCGAATATCCGTTGGATGATACCCTCCAAGACCAGACAGTCCATTTCTTGAAGAGTCTCTATCCAATTTTGTGCACCCTCTTTCACATCGGTCCTTATCATGCCCCAACATTGGAGTTTGTTCTCTCTCATCGAATTGTTGTGACTTACTTGTGTCTTTTCTCTTTCGGGAAGAATCAAATCAGAAAACGTAATTGTTACATCGACTTGAATGAATTTAGCCATCCCAGCACCACCCCGCGTATAACAAGTGTGAAGTCACACTCTGGAAAAAGGCTGGTCCAAGCTCTGTTATCTGTAGGCTTCGATGACACACTCGAACAGATCCCGATGACCAACGAAGGCGGATTTGTTGGAAGGGATGTTTATTCCAAATGTTCTCTCATCGCACAAGATCTGGGATGGAATGGAGCGTGGCGCTGAACGGTAAGGTCACAATCCAAAGTCAACAGCTTGCAAGAACCATTCCTCCATTTTGATGCGAATGCTAACTTGTCATTCGAGGTCAAATCAGCAATTTACCGTTCACTTGTTGCCATGGTGAAAGCTGAATACCCATTCGACAATGCCCTTCAAGACAAAGCTGCTCGGTTTCTTAAGAGTCTCGAGCCGGACTGGTGCGATCTACAACATGCAGAAAAGCTCGTGTATGACCTCGTTCCCTCTTCATCTGGATCTACTTCTGGCTTTGTGGAGAGTATTGTCACTCTTGTGTCATCTCCCCACTCGACTGTTGTTGCTGCAGCGTTGTCATTGCTTACCGAGACTGCAATGGTGTCAACACCTACAATTCAATCTCGTCTCGTGGAATCTGATCTCGTTACCAATGTCTTTGCGACTCTTCAACCTCAAACACTGCCAATTACAGGAAACGAAGAGATCTTCGACAATCTCATCAAAATCGTCCTCGATTGCATCAACATTACATTTCCACCGTCTCTGCGGAATCTCGGCATCACTACTGCAGTCGACCAATTCAACCGTCGTGAAATGATCTTTCAGAAGGTCGTGCTCCCATCTAGGGAGGAGCAATTGTCCGGACAAGGTGAGGCGCTGTCCGTCCTCGGACAGCGCCTAATTAGGATGTCATTGCTCGTAACATTTCAAAAAGGGTTTGATCAACTTTTTCTGAAATTTATTGACTAACTTGGAGAATTGAATCATTTTTAAGAAATAGGAGAGGAGGAAAAGATGAAGAGAGATGTGATGGAGAACAGAGAAGATGAAGAGAAAGAGTTGGATGGAGAAGAGAAAGAGGATGGATAGAAATAGGTGTGGAAGGGAAGGACGAGAACGAATGATCGAGTCGGTATGGCCTTTATGTGGTTTTTGATGGACTGATTGTGAGGAAGTTCCTTTCAGATGTCTCCTCTCATCATTTCGTTTCTCTCCCTTCGTCTCGTATCAACTTCGTTGTTCCTCATTCTCCGATTCATCTCCTCTTCTCTCCTCTTCATTTTCGCTGCTTCCTGTCTTGTCATTCTTGTCAGATCTGCCACACACGCCCGCTGGCTGGTCCGACATTCATCGATGAAAATGGAAAGGGGGTCAGTGGAGTCTCGGGATGGTTCAGTATCATCTTGTGAGGGTGTGGGTGTTTCCCAGGAGGTTTAGTTCACATTGTCGAAGTGCCGCTTTCCTTCTTCCTCCTTCCTTCGTTGTTCCTCTTCCTCTTTCTTCTTTCGTTCGTCTTCTTCTCGTTTCTGAGGAGAAGCTGCCGCGTGAACTCGCACCAGTTGAAGTTGACGGGCCAACTGGGCGAGCTGGAGAACTGGACGTGTCGATCATCTTCCCAATGCCCCAGCGAGCAAATGCACTGGACACACTCGATCCGGTCTCGATCGTCGCTGAGTCTTTCTGAGCTGCTCGTTGCCTCTCTCGCTCCAAATCCTCTCTGATCTTTCGCTGCTTCTCTTCCGCTGCTTCTCTCTCAGCATTTTGCTTCCTCTCCCACTCTGACTTTTTCTGACTTTCAGCTTGACGTTTTCGTTCGGCCTCCCTTTCTCTCTCCTCCTCCTTTTGTTGTTCCTCTTTCTTCCTTCGTTCTTCCGCTTCCTTCTCCTTCCGAAGCGTCTCCTGAACTTCTCGTTTGATTCTCTCCTTTTTCTCTCTCTCCTCATCTTCCCTCCTCTTCTCCTCTTTCCTCCTTTCCTCTTCCATCCTCTCATTCCGCTCTCTCTCCTCCCGTCTTTCCTGTTCTCGCCGATTCTCATCCTCTTTCCGTCTCAAACGCTCCTTCTCTTCGCGGTCTTGATCGTCCTTCTCCTGTGGGATTCTTCTTTCCTCTTCAGCCTCTCTTTCCCGATTGAGCATGTCGGCTCGCATGCGCTCCTCATCGATCTCTTTTGTCTCCGGTCTGCTTCCTCTTTTGACGTTTTGCTTCTTCCTTCTTTCTTTGTTCTTCTTCTTCCTTTTTCTTTCGTTCGTCTTCTTCTCGTTTCTGAGGAGAAGTTGCCTCGAGATGACGATGATGTCAGTTGGGGACCGACTGGACGAGATCCAACTCCAGTGTCGATCATCTTCCCAATGCCCCAGCGAGCAAACGCACTTGACACACTCGATCCTGTCTCGATCGTCGCTGAGTCTTTCTGAGCTGCTCGTTGTCTCTCTCGCTCCAAATCCTCTCTGATCTTTCGTTGTTTCTCTCCCGCTGCTTCTCGTTCAGCTTCTTGCTTCCTTTCCCATTCTGACTTCTTTGGGGAATATTCGCTTTCTTCTCTTCCTCCCTTCGCCTCTCCTCTTCCTTTCTTCTCTTCTGCGATTTCACGCCTCACTCGTTCCTGAATTCGCTTTTTCTCTTCTTCCTCCTTCCTTCTCGCTTCTTCTTCCTTCCTTTTTGCTTCTTCCTTCATCTTCCGTTCTTCTTCCTTTCGAAGTTCGTCCTTTCTCTCCTCTTCTCATTGCTTCTCTTCAGTGAGTTCTTTCCGCACTCTTTCTTCAATTTTCTTTCGCTCTTCCTCTTCCCATCGTTTCGCATCTTCTTTGCTTCGTCTTTCTTCATCTTCCCATCTTCGCTTCGCTTCTCGTTCAATTCTTTCCTCTTCTTCTCTCCTCTTCCTATCTTCTTCTCGCCTCGCTTTTCCTCATCTTCCTTTCTTCGTTCTTCCTCCAATTCCTTCATCACCCTTTCTTCAATCTGCTTTCTCTCATCTTCTCTCCGCTTCTCTTCCTCTTTCTCTCGCTCTTCTCTCTCAGTCACCTGTTTCCTTTCCCATTCTGTCATTCGATCTCATGAGGGTGGAGGAGGAGATGAATAGATGTGAGTGGCTGTGAGAAGGAAGGGATGGACTGAAAAACCTCATTCACTTTACGAATGATTACATACGTTCTGCATCTTTCTGAGATGTCTGTCTCATGTTTTATCGATTAACTGTTCCACTTTAAATTTCTGTATAGTCAGGACACTTATTGTCATAAAAATGAAGAAATATCTGTAAGTCAGAGTAGGGAGAAGCATACTTTTCAAATTGGTTTCGTTTGATGTTTCCGTTTCGTTCTTTTCTCCAACTCCATTGTTCACGAGCTCGGACCCTCGATTATGAAGATCGTCCTCTCCTCTCACTCTGTTTTGTCTCTTCGTCCCAACTCCCAGTTCATTGTTTACGAATCAGCTCGGTTTGTCCTCCTTTGGCCTCATCTATTCCGTCTTCACAGGATCGACAGGTCAATCTGCCTTCTGGAGGGAAGATCAACAATAATAAATGTGAAAAAGCGATCAATAATATGAATATGAATCATTTTGATTCCGGAAAAGTGTAATACAGACTATTTCGAGGTAGAAAACGATCCGTTCATTTAGGGCGACAAATGAGAGTGTAACGACCATCTCATTTGGATAAGGGCGAGAAAGCATCGTATCTGGATTCAAAATGAGAAATTTCTTTATAAGAAAACATCTTGAACCAAAAGGAACGAGATACCAGTCAAGATCATCAACAAACCAACAAAGTGTGCAACAGAGCGGCGAATTTTGAAGGCAAATTGATTCGATCATGTTTGAAATAAGATACTACTATCATTGACTGAATTCTGACGTGTAACATCATTGAAAGAGAAATAATGTGTCAAATCGGAAATGTACTGAATTCCCGGAATGAGTTTATAAAAGTATCGCAGAATGAGTGGTTGCTAGAAAATGATGTGAAGAATGGAATTTCGAAGTGAAAACCGATTTAAGTGACCCTGAAAGAAATGGGACGACGAAATTAACTTGAGATGGGGAGGACGATCCGGACATGTCCAGGACAGGACAGTTTTGTCCATTTTGATCTGATCACAATTGGATTGTGAAGAAATTCAGATGATTCGTTTTTTCAACAATTGAGTGAATGTCCAAGATCGGACAAGCTCGGACATTTCTGCAATTAATGGGTCTTTTTGTCCAAATTCTCTAGTACTCGTTTATCATTTTGATGAAAGACAAAATCTGAATTTAATCACCACTATTCACTTATTTATTAACGAATTGAGTGTCAATCACATTGATTTAGGCCACATGAAGCACTTCTTTTTCACTTGGACCTGTCCGCTGTCCGTTGTCCGAGTTGAACGTCTTTTTGTCCGTCCGTTGCTCATCCTTACTCCCATCATCTCAGTTTGTGACATTTCTGATCTCAAATCGATACGTCCTCGATGGACTCTTACTCAACTCCTTCATGTCTCTATTGGCCAAACTCCTCGAAATCAGCCCATTTCATATTCCAACAATGGAATTTGTTCTCGCCTCTCCGATTGTGATGACATTCTCAAGTTGTCTCTCGTTCTTCAAACACCACTATCATCTCGAGACGAGTCTCATCAACATCAACCTTTCACTCAAACTTTGGAAGGCGGAAGGCCCAGAAGTGATCCAATCTGGGCAATGGATGATGCAAGCTCTGTTTTCAGAAGGCTTCGAAGACACACTCGAACAGAAGATGATACACGAAAAGAGCAGATATTATGGTCACTATCTTGTCAAAGATTGCCTGCAACTCTCTCAATTGCTGGGATCGAATGTGAAAAGACTGTGACCGATTGCATCTCGAATGATGATTCAAAGCTGCCTCTCGAATGACTCCAACTCGTTTCTGCGGAGTCTCCTCGGATGTTGGGAATGCGCTGATTGCTGGTGCGGACGAACAGATTCTGGGATGGCCTCCAATCGTCCAGAAATGGCTTTCTCTTTTGGGTTGGTCGTTCTCAACTCGGCTGTCTTTGACTGTCACATCGTCAACCGTCCTCTCTCCAAACAATTCCTTGCGTCCCTGAACGATGCATTGTGACCAGATTATCTTTCCCAATCTCGACTTTCAAACAATCGCTGAAACACGTCTCGTTTTTCTCGTCGAAATAGGATACACCACGCATTCTGACCATTGTACAAACATCCAAGATTTCTTCTCCGATCATCCAGCCAGTTGACTATCCACTCAGTCTGTACTCTCGTTGCTGGAACCGAGCCACAAACAACCCTCCGAAATCGAAGAACCAAACAACTCTAGACGACTCTGTTTGTCCACCAAAGGTTTTATCTGCATGGTCCATCGTCAGAGATGAAACAACTTGTTGCACAATTGGTTACATCCGTTCCACTGCGAGTTCTTTTCTCAAAGCGAAAAGGATTGTCATAAGGTCCCTCAAACGCCTCTCTGATGTCGATTCTGGAAAATACCCAAGTTGGATCGTCAATGACGGAAAAGGAATGATCGGAGAAGCCAACAAGGCGCTGTTCAGATGGCACTTGTGGATTGCTGAATGATCGCCCGATTTCTCGCTCTTTGGACTGTGCATGCGTTGAATCGCTTTTCAGACGATGAGGAACTCCATCACGCCAACACTCCTCCAAACGAGCTCTCTTCTCAACACTGTCGTCACTCTCTTCAGATCGCCGTCCATTCCACTCCAAACGACAGAATGGACTCCACAACTCCGCTGGCACAATCGGAACTGGAATGGCCAGCCATCTCGTTCCTCTGCTGGATTGAGGGTGAACTGCATCGCTCGTCGACTGATCCGACCAAACACATTTCTCGCTACTCGACACTACTCTGTCGACACGCACTGGCATTGTTGTTGTTGTCGTCGTCGTTGGAGAGCATCAAGTTTGGGAGCGAAGAAGCACTTGGATCTGATGACGCAGAAGCCGTTGTATATCGATCTCTCGTCGCCGCTCTGAAATGCCATCGTACACTTGACGACTCCCTGGAAGCTAAATCAGAGAAATTTCTGAGATCTGTGAATCCAAAGAATCAGAAAACAGCCGATGCTTTTGTCGACAGTCTTGCGCCGTCTTCTGATGATTCTTCGAGTGTCTTCGTCGAGTCTTTTTTGGAGCTCATTTCCACGCCCAGCCAGGCCATGACAACAGCAGCAGTTGTGATGCTCAGAGCTCTGATGTTGCGCTGTTCACTCAAAATCGTCCTTTCCCTCGTCAACGCGGATCTGATCCCTCAACTCATCGTAACTCTCAATCCACGATCTCATTCCTTTGCAGAAGCAGTGGATATCCACATCTTCCTCATCAAAAGCATCAACGACTCTCTCCACCTCCCAACTCCGGATGGTCTCGCAGAACTCGGAATTGAAGATGGCGATGAACGACAAGCTGTTCACGGGACGGTTCTAAAGCATGTTCTCTTTCCTTCGGAGAAGTATATTTGGCATTTGTGCGTGAACCGTTTCTCGATCATCGATAGTGAGCAATCAGAAGAATTCCTGGATTTTCTTGCCCTTCTTCTCACAATATGTCCATCTTATCAACCGACAATGGATTTTGTTCTTCACATGCCAGTCGCTCTCACGATCCCAAGTTGTCTCACATTCTTCGAAGCGGATGACTCAATTTGGAGTTTTTTGTTTCACATGAACAATACCCAGCGGGAATGGAACGATACAAAGGGAGACGAGCAACAGATGTGGAAGACAGTGGATCGAGTGTTGAGAATGGAGGGCGTCGAGGATGTGATTGAAGAGAAGCTGCGAAACGACGAAAGCGGAATAAGAGGACGATCGATTGTTGTGAGATCGATGGAATGGAACGACTTGCTGGGCATGAACCTTTCATGATGTGGATAGAAACAGAACTTCGATCGCGTTCAAAAACGATGGTTTCTGAAAACCCCAGTTTGTCACACTTTTTGGTTCAAACTAGGATGAGAGAAGGAAATGAGATGAAACAATGTGAAGGCAGACAGTTCCACAATGGAGAGTTCACAAAAGATATTATGTCACGAAACAAACGCCAAAAACGCAAACATGTGGAAAACGATCCATACAACTCAAATTGTCGATTGAAGTTAACAACCTGCATAAAGTCTCGGAAAGAAGCCATCGGCTCAGTTTGATACTCGTTCTCTTGCCAGATAAATCTATCATCACCGATCGTCTCATGAGAAGGAAAAAGCACTATCCACATGTAGTTAAGAGAGAGAATAGTTAACTGAGAGATTTTTAAACTGTTTTTGGTCCTTGATCTTGGACAGTGAGAAGAATTTCGCATCATTTTCAAGAGATTCGATCGTTGAAAAGTGGATCAGCTTTCTCAGTGTTATGATTTTCAAAGAAAGTGACAAAAGAAGAAACGTTCGACAGACATGTGGGATAATGAATATCCGTCTGATCTGAGGACTGATGTTGAAAGAAAGTGGAGTAAGGTCAGGTCGAACATCTGTCGGATCCTGATTGAGAAGATGACGAACACAAACAAAGATTTAATGGCTTCAAGCCCTGGAGTTTGAGACCAGAAACCATTCATCGGAACAAGAAGAGATTCTATAGTCTTGTAATACCAGTGAAACCGATGTTTACTTTCAAAAATATTGAGACTTATAGAAAACCGGATCTGCCTCTATACGTACCCTTGTTGTCGTTGATGATTCATCTCGTTATTCTGTTTGTCTCGATTGCATTTCATCGAACAATTCGTGAATTGTGCAACTGGTTTGTTGGGCATCAGAGAATTGCAACCAATGGGATGATCTTACTCTCATTTCCATGAACGACGAATCTGTTTCTTTGAAGTCCTCCAGTGATGCCTGTTTGAGCGTTACTTTCGAATCTCCTTCGACTGCCAATCATGAGGAAGAACCTTTCCTGCATTTCGATCCGAAATCAAGATTAACGTTTGATGACATATCGAGGATTTACTGTTCGCTTGTTGCCCTCGTGAAAGCGGGATACACATTTAACAAAGCACTGCAGAACAATGCTGTTCGGCTTCTGAAGAGCCTTGAGCCGATATTGAACCATCATATTATGGCAAACAGACTCATTTCAGACCTCGTTCCCTCTTCAGCCAGATCACCATCTGGCTTTATAGATAGCATTCTCATTTTACTGTCATGTCCCCACTCGACTGTGGTGGAAGCAGCGTCGTCATTCCTGTACGAAACGACATCCGTATCATCGAAAACAAATCGATGTCGTCTCTTGGAATCTGATCTTATCACCAAAGTGTTAGTGACTGTTCAACCTCACACACTGCCAATATCAGAAAATAAAACGATTTTCGACAATCTCATCCAAATCATCGTCTGTTGCCTCGAACTCGCTGATCCACTTTTCGTCAGCCACCTTGGCATCACAACTGCAGTCGATGCATTCAACCATCGTGAAATGATCTTTCAGAAAGTCGTGCTTCCATCGTCTCAATTTGTGACATTTCTGATCTCCAATCGGGACGTCCTCAATGGCCAATTGTTTGGCTCCTTTATGCATCCTTTGACCGTACTCCTTCGAATCAGCCCATTTCATCGTCCCACGTTGGAATTTGTCCTCACTTCTCCGATTACGATGATGTTTTTAAATTGTCTCTCGTTCATCGAATATGATGGTGGTCTCAGGAACTATATCGACTACATTGCACAATCACAGATGGAATGGAAGGAAGAAGGCCCCGAAGCGGCCCAACCTTGGAACTGGATGATGCAAGCTCTGTTTTCGGAAGGATTCGAAGACACACTCGAACAGATGTTGAAATACGACAAGAGCGAATATTCTGGTTTCCGTCTTGTGGACGAGTGTCAATCAATTACACAATTGCTGGGATCGAATGAAAATAATCGGTGAATGATGACTCTCGAATGTCACGTCAAAGTTGACTCTCTCGAATGACTCCACAATGATTTCTGCGGACTCTCCTCGGATGGTGGGAATGCTCTGATTGCTGGTGCACACGAACAGATTTTGGGATGGCCTCCAATCGTCCAGAAATTGTTTGCTGTTTTGGGTTAGTCGTTCTCAACGCGGCTGTCTTTGACTGTCACATCGTCAACCTTCCTCTCACCCAACAATTCCTGGCGTCCCTGACCGATGCATTGTGACCAGATTATCTTTCCCATTCTCGACTTTTGAACCATCTCGGAAACACTTCTCGTTTTTCTCATCGAAATGGGATTCGCCCCAAATTCACACCATTCCACAACCATCCAATCTTTGTTTGAGGTGAGTTCTGCTATTTCGGTCATTTTCTTTTCATTTCATCGGCCTTTTCTGTGTTCTAGTCTCTATCTGTCATTATCTCCATTTGTGTCGTCTCTTCCTCCTCATTTTCTCTTATCCTCTCCCAAACAGGTAAAGCATGGAATGTATGTCTTGGTGACGCGAACTCGCTCAATCATAACGAAGAATCGTCATTCATCGCCATCCCACGAGACGGCCAGTTTTTCATCCCCACTCAGTCCTTCGTTGGTGCTTAACCTTCCAACAGTGGATAATTGCTGATTTGTTGTACCCGTCCCATGTTTCAGTGACGCTTATCTGTCCATTCTGAACATCTCGCATTCTCATCCACTGAACTGGACGATATCGGCATCAAATGAATCGCAACTCCCATCCCATTGTTTCAACATGCCATTTCCGAACACACATGCTGTTCTGATGTCGTCGAAATGTGCACCAATCGTCACCTCTCTTCTTCTGTCATTCAGACTCCGAAGTATTTCTCGTCCACATTTTGAAGGATCTGGCCTCACCTGCTTTGTTGTTTGCTGTCGGAAGGAGAACAAAACTGGATATGTGGACGTCGACTCAGAATCATTCGACAAAAGTCCAACTTGCCAGAAAGGAACTTATTTGTTGTCATTGGTGATTGGATCGTTTAATCTCTTCGTGTTGATAACATTTCGTGGAATGATTCGTGTATTTTGCAACTCGTTTCTTTTTCATTGAATCATCAATAACAATGGGATGATCCAACTCACGTTTTAATGAACGACGAATCTGTTTCTTTGAACTCCTCCAGCGATGCCTCTCTGAATGGTCCACAAGAATCAACTTCAATTATCCCTCCTTTGCAAGAACCATTCCTCAATTTCGATCCCAATTCTGAAATGTCTTTTGAGGACAAATCAACTCTTTACAATTCGCTTGTTGCCCTCGTTCAAGCCAAATACCCATTTGACAACATCCTTCAAGAAAGAGCTGTCCGATTTCTATACGACCTCGAACCGACTTGGAGAGAAACAGATTATCCAGACAAACTCATCATGATCTCGTTCCCTCTTCAGGAGAGTCACACTCACACTTTATAGCGAGCATCCTCACTCTACTGTCGTCTCCCCACTCAACGTTGACTGCAGCAGCGTTGTCGTTCCTCTACAAAACAATATTTGAAACTGTCCCTTCACTTCAATGTCATCTCGTGAAGTCAGATCTCGTTGCCAAAGTCTTTGCGACTCTTCAACCTCAAGCCCTACCGATTTCTGGAAATGAACCCATATTCGACAATCTGATCAAAATCATCGACATCTGCGTCGATTTCACATCTCCATTCTCTCTCAGAAAACTTGGCATCACTTCTGCAGCCGACCAATACAACCATCGTGAAATGATCTTCCAGAAGGTCGTGATCCCATCGTCACACTTCACGACATTTCTGATCTCAAATCGACACATTCCTGGAGCACGATTCGACTTCAATGTGTTGTATCTGCTGTGCTCATTCGTTGGAATCAGTCCATTCCATCGTCCAATATTGGAGTTTGTCCTCGCATCTCCGATTGTGATGGCATTCTCAAGTTGGCTCTCATCAGCCGAAGACGTTTTTCCACTCAACACCATTCTCATCAACATCAGATCTATGCCGAATGAATGGACGATGGAAGGCCCAGAATCCGCCCAATCTGGAAAACGGATGATGCAAGCTCTGATTTCAGAAGGCTTCGAAAACACACTCGAACAGATGATGGTGCAAGACGAGGACGGACAGCATGGTCTCAGTTTTGTTTCATATTGTCTCTCTCTCATCCAATTTCTGGGATCGAATGTGGAATTCACTGAAGAATAAGAACTCAAATGTCCCGTCGAAGCCACCTCTCTCGAATGACTCCAACTCGTTTCTGTGGACTCTCCTCGGATGTTGGGAATGCGCTGATTGCTGGTGCGGACGAACAGATTCTGAGATCACCTCCAATCGTCCAGAAATGGCTTGCTCTTTTGGGTTCGTCGTTCTCAACGCGGCTGTCTTTGACTGTCACATCGTCAACCGTCCTCTCTCCACACAATTCATTGCGTCCCTGAACGATGCATTGCGACCAGATTATCTTTTCCATTCTCGACTTTTGGACATCTCCGAAACACATCTCGATTATCTCGTCGAAATGAGATGTGCCACACTTTCCCTCTATGAAAAAGCCACCCACGATGTGTTTGAGGTGTGTTCTGCTATTTTGTCATTTTGTTTTCATTCCTTCGGCCTTTTCTGTGTTCTGGTCTCTATCTGTCATTATCTCCATTTGTGTCGTCTCTTCATCCTCATTTTCTCTTATCCTCTCCCAAACAGGTAAAGCATGGGATGTATGTCTTGGTGACACGAACTCGCTCATTCTTGATGAAGAATCGTCGTTCATCGCCATCCCACGAGACCGCCAGTTTTTCATCCCCACTCAGTCCTTTGTTGGTGCTTAGCATTCCAACAGTGGATCAATGTTGATTTATTCAGCCCTGACTCTGTCCTGCTGACTCAATTTCTTACATTTCTGAACACGAACTCATTTTCGCTGAACTGGACGGTATTGGCATTGAACAAAGCCCAACTCGCGTCCAATTTGTGTGAGCATGCCATTTTCGGAACAATTCTGTTCTTGTCATCTCTTCGCCATGAACGAAACTCATCGCCTCTCTCTCGTCTAACCATCAGGCTCTGAAGTATCTCTCGTCCAGATTTTCACATGACTGGCTTCATCTTCTTTGATGTTTGCTGTTGGAAAGTGAACACTTATGCATGCGGACATAGACTGAGACTTCCTCGATAAAAGGACAACATGCCAGGCAGAAAGACTTTTGTTGCCAAAGATGATTCATTTCATTCTTCTGTTCATCTTCATTTTATTTCTTCATACAATTTGTTTCTTGTTCAAATGTTAGTTTTTTCTCATGAAATAACGGACGATGGGATGATCCTCTTCGCTTGTCAATGCTGTGCAATCAGTGCATTTCGTGTTTCTTCTCGCCCAAATCATCCGAATATGTGCATATTATCAACCGACAATGGATTTTGTTCTTCACATGCCAGTCTTTCTCACGATCCCAAGTTGTCTCACTTTCTTCGAAGCGGACAACTCAATTTGGAGCTTTTTGTTTCACATGAACAAGACCCAGTGGGAATGGAACGATACAAAGGGAGACGAGCAACAGATGTGGAAGACAGTGCATCGAATGTTGAGAATGGAGGGCATCGAAGATGGGTTGAAGAAAAGCTGCGAAACGACGAAAGCGGAAAACGAGGACGATCGATTGTTGTGAGATCGATGGAATGGAACAACTTGCTGGGTTTGAACCTTTCATGATATGGACTGAGAAACAGAGACTGAGACACGCTGGATGAAAGTGAAACATGCCAGACAGGAACCAATTTTTTATCGTTGATGATCCATCTCATTATTGTGTTTGCCTTGATTGAATTTCACAGAACAATTCGTGAATTGTGCAACTGGTTTGTTCTGAATCAGTGAAACAAAACCAATGGGATGATCCAAAACTCATCTCAATGAACGACGAATCTGTGACTTTGAGCTCCTCCATTGATGCATGTTTGAGTGTTACTTTCGAATCACATCCAACTGTCACGCTTGAAGAAGAACTTTTCCTCGATTTCGTCTCGAACTCAAAAATGTTGTTTGAGGACAAGTCGAGGATTTACAATTCACTTGTTGCCCTCGTGAAAGCAGGATATCCTTTTGACAAGACCCTTCAAGACCGAGCCGCACAATTTCTGAAGAATGTCGAACAGGAGTTGCGCAACGAAGAAGAAGCAGACCAACTCGTCACCGACTTTGTTCACTCTTCATCAGGACCACTATCTGGGTTTGTGGATAGCATTGTCACTCTGATGTCATCTCCCCACTCAACTATGATCGCAGCAGCGTTGTCGTTTCTGCAGTCACGGACAAAAGTAAGTGGCCGCCCCTTCCTGCATTTATGAACAGATGATTTTTCACACTTTTTTCGTAAACACTTCACATTCATGAAAGACGGTAATTTTTCAAATATAAAACAAGAATAGTGTGGTGAAGTGGAAATCAAGAGATTTGACTGATGTGCCCTGGGAGGCACTTTTGATTGCGGATGTCATTATGTCTCCTCTTCCAAGAAGAGGAGATGTGACCTGTATAGTCTGTTCCTCCACTGAGAGCTCAACCACTCCTCTCAGAGATACTGGAGGATCCGCGACGAAAAAGTGTGTTTTCTCTCTTCTTCATCCCTCTTCAGCCAGCTTTGTAAAGACATCAAACTCTCTCTCTGACGATGTTATTAAGTATTCTCACTTTCTCTCAATTGTAATGACCTGCTGTAGAGAACATGAGATTCGCACATTTTCTCCCACATTTTTCACACCAAAACTGTCAGCTTTCAATCGAACAAGGACAGAATAAGCATTCTGACGACAAGTTAAAGAGGTTGGAAGAGTTGCACGGATGTCAGAAGAGGGATGAAGAAGAGAGAAAACACACTTTTTCGTCGCGGATCCTCCAGTATCTCTGAGAGGAGTGGAAGTTGAGAGCTCTCAGTGGAGGAACAGACTATACAGGTCACATCTCCTCTTCTTGGAAGAGGAGACATATTGTGACATCCGCAATCAAAAGTGCCTCCCAGGGCACATCAGTCAAATCTCTTGATTTCCACTTCACCACACTATTCTTGTTTTATATTTGAAAAATTACCGTCTTTCATGAATGTGAAGTGTTTACGAAAAAAGTGTGAAAAATCATCTGTTCATAAATGCAGGAAGGGGTGGCCACTTACTTTTGTCCGTGACTGCTGTATCAAATCTTCTATATATCATCAACCGAAATTCGATGTCAGCTCGTGGAGTCTGATCTCGTTCCCAATGTCTTCGCGACTGTTCAACCTCATACACTACCAATATCAGGACATGAAGAGATGATCGACAAGCTCAATTGGGTCATCATCGAATGTCTCAATCTCGCAGATCACTTCTCTCTCAGGAAACTTGACATCACATATGCAGTCGGCAAATACAACCATTGTGAAATGATCTTTCAGAAGGTCGTTCTTCCATCGTCTCAATTTGTGTCATTTCTGATCTCAAATCGACACACCTTCAATCGAGATTTGTTTGCATCGTTCATGCATCTGTTGAAAAACCTCCTTGAAATCAGCCCATTTCATCGTCCAACATTGGAATATGTTCTCGCATCTCCGATTGCGATGGCTTTCTCAAGTTGTCTCTCGTTCGTCGAAAATGAGACTCGTCTCTGGACTACTTTGAACGACATCAACACTTCGATATTTCAATGGAAGATTCACCGCCCTGAAGTGGCCCAATCTGGGAAACGGATGATGCAAACTCTGTTTTCGGAAGGCTTCGAAGACACACTCGAACAGATGTCGATGTACGAAAAAGGCGGAAATTTGGGTGTGATTGTCGCATGTTGTCAGTCAATCTCGCAAAAGTTGGGATTCAATGCTCGAACGCAGTGATGATTACATCTCAAATGTCCAAATATTTTTGAAAAGCAACATTTCACTATGGATGGTTTCACTTTTTTTATTTTTCTCTAAATACTTGAAAACACATATATATGACGGAAAAGGGGTTTGTTTCAACATTGAACTTCGATCGCGTTCAAAAAGGATGGTTTCTGAAAACCCCAGTTTGACACACTCTTTGGTTCAAACTAGGATGAGAAATGGAAATGAGATGAAACAAGGTGAAGGCAGACAGTTCCACAATGGAGAGTTCACAAAAGATAGAATGTCACAAAAAAAACGCCAAAAACGCAAACATGTGGAAAACGATCCATACAACTCAAATTGTCGATTGAAGTTAACAACCTGCATAAAGTCTCGGAAAGAAGCCATCGGCTCAGTTTGATACTCGTTCTCTTGCCAGATAAATCTATCATCACCGATCGTCTCATGAGAAGGAAAAAGCACTATCCACATGTAGTTAAGAGAGAGAATAGTTAACTGAGAGATTTTTAAACTGTTTTTGGTCCTTGATCTTGGACAGTGAGAAGAATTTCGCATCATTTTCAAGAGATTCGATCGTTGAAAAGTGGATCAGCTTTCTCAGTGTTATGATTTTCAAAGAAAGTGACAAAAGAAGAAACGTTCGACAGACATGTGGGATAATGAATATCCGTCTGATCTGAGGACTGATGTTGAAAGAAAGTGGAGTAAGGTCAGGTCGAACATCTGTCGGATCCTGATTGAGAAGATGACGAACACAAACAAAGATTTAATGGCTTCAAGCCCTGGAGTTTGAGACCAGAAACCATTCATTGGAACGAGAAGAGATTCTATTGTCTTGGAACAACAGTGAAACCGATGTTTACTTTCAAAAATATTGAGACAAATGACGCGTCGAATCCACCTCACTCGAATGACTCCACCTCGTTTCTGCGGACTCTCCTCGGATGTTGGGAATGCGTTGATTGCTGGTGCTGACGAACAGATTCTGGGATGGCCTCCAATCGTCCAGAAATGGATTGCTCTTTTGGGTTCGTCGTTCTCAACGCGGCTGTCTTTGACTGTCACCTCGTCAACCGTCCTCTCTCCAAACAATTCCTTGCGTCCCTGAACGAAGCATTGTGACCAGATTATCTTTCCCAATCTCGGCTTTCAACCATTTCAGAAACACTTCTTGTTCATCTCGTCGAAATGGGATGCACCCCCCATTTCAGCGATTCCACGGCCATCAACATTTCGTTTCATGATCGTCACGCCAGTTGACTATGCTCTCACTCATTTTTCTCGTTCCGGGAACCGATTCCCAAACAGCCGTCCGAAATCGAAGACCCTAAACATTCTTGGCGAATCTGTTGGTCTGCATGGGGTTTGTTCTGCATGATACATCGTCAGAGATGGAACAAATTGTTCTGCATCAGGTTACTGCCGTTCCACAGCGAGCTCACATTCGGAAGCGAAAACGAAGGTCAACCGAACCTGCAAATCCCGATCTGGTGTCGATTCTAGAAAATACCCAAGTTGGACAGTCAATAACCGTCAATGAAGGATCGGAGATACTAACGAAGCTCCATTCAGATGGCACTTTTGGAAGGCTGAATGATCACACGATTTCTCGCTCTTTTGGACAGTGTTTGCCATTCCCACTCCATTTGTATCATCTCTTCATGATCATTTTATTTCATTCACCATTGCCAGTACACAGCCAGAATTTTGGTCCTCGCAGCCCGAACTGGTTCATTCCTGTAGACGAAACGTCGCTCATCGCATCCTGACGCCAACACCTGGTTTTCCATCCCAATCCATCATTCATTGATGCTTAGCCTTCGTATGGTTGACAGTTGTTGATTTCTTCTCCTCGCATTCTGTTCTTGTGAGTATTTTTCTGCCATTTCTGAACTCGATCTTAATTGTCTCTGAACCAGAATCATCACCATTCGTCTTCCTCATCCAACACTTCACTCATCGCCACGAGTGTCTCTGTCGCTAGAACGACTTCACGACTCACGCAAACACCACGCACTGCACGACGCGAAGCTGGACACTCTTGTGACAGGCATGGAGCCGCTCCTTCCGATCGACTGTGAGCGACAGAAGGAGCGGATGGAGCAAGCACAACGGCCGCTGCTGTTCCACTCGGAGGAGTTGGGCGTTTTTGTTGAAACGAAGAAACTTCGAAACAGAATTGATGATGAATGAAGTGAGCTTTCGTTGTTCTTCTCTCTTTGCTTGTTTTCATTTTTGAATCATTTCATAAACACTCTTCGTCTGTTTCCCTTCTGAACAGTTTTGTTTCAACAATCGCGAATCAGTGGGATGATCGAATACTCACTTCAATGAAGAACGATACAGACACTTCGAACACTACCAGCGATTTCTGTTTAAATCAGTCACTTGACTCACATTCAACTGTGGCCACATTGCAAGACCCTTTCCTGAATTTCGATCCGAAGTCAAGGATATCGTTTCTGGACAACTCCCGCATTTACTGTTCTCTCGTTGCCCTCGTGAAAGAAGAATACCCGTTCGACAATGCCCTTCAAGACAGAGATGTCCAATTTTTGATTAGCATATCGCCATTCTGGCTCGGAGCTGAATATATTGCGAAACTCGTCACTGACCTCGTTCCCTCTTCAGATGGTTCGCCTTCTGGATTTGTGGAGAGTATTGTCACTCTGCTGTCCTCTCCACATTCAGCTGTGGTTGCTGCAGCGTTGTCGTTCCTCTACATCACATTGTTCTATTCATCGCTTTCTGTTCGATGTCGCCTCATGGAGTCTGATCTCGTCAGCAAAGTGTTTGCGATTCTTCAACCTCACACAGTGCAAATATCAGGAAATGAAACGATAATCTACACACTCATCCAGACCTTCTACAGTTGCATCAAACTCGCATTTCCATCCTCACTCGTCGATATAGGTCTCACTACAGCGGTAGACAAACACAATCATCGTGAAATGATCTTCCAGAAGGTCGTGATCCCTTCGTCTGGATTTTTGACAATACTGATCTCAAATCGTCACGTCATCAGTGAAGACTTTTTTGACTCATTCATGTCTCTATTGGACACACTCCTTCAGATTGGCCCCTTTCATCGTCCAACAGTGGAATTTGTGCTCGCATCTCCGATTGTGATGGCATTCTCAAGTTGTCTCTCGCCCGTCGAAAACCGCGGTCATATCAGGAACACTCTCATCAACATCGAACAATCGCTACAAAAATGGAAGGATGAAGGCCAAGAAGTGGTCCAATGTGGGAAACGGATGATACAAGCACTGTTTTCGGAAGGCTTCGAAGACACACTCGAACAGAAGATGATGAACGACACAGACGAATATGATGGTCGCAGTGTTGTCGATGATTGCCTGCAACTCTCGCAATTGCTGGGATCGAATGCGAAAAGGCCGCGATGATAGCCTCACCTCTGACGTGTCGAAGCCAACTCTCTCGAATGACTCCCTCATAATTTATGTGGACTCTCCTCGGATACTGGGAATGCTCTGATTGCTGGTGCTGACGAACAGATTCTGGGATGGCCTCCAATCGTCCAGAAATGGATTGCTCTTTTGGGTTCGTCGTTCTCAACGCGACTGTCTTTGACTGACACATCGTCAACCGTCCTCTCTCCAAACAATTCCTGGCGTCCCTCAACGATGCATTATGACTCGATTATCTTTCCCAATCTCGACTTTTGAACGTCACAGAAACACTTCTCGTTTATCTCGTCGATCTGGGATGTCCGACACATTCCCACCATATCACGACCATCCACGATCAGTTTGAGGTATGTTCTCCTTTTTGGTCTTCTTTCATTCTCTTCAAACAGCTGTGTCTGTTTTTTTGTTCTTTCACCATCTTCAACTCCATTTGTCTCATCTCTTCATCATGATGATCTCTTATCCTCTCCACGACAGCTTCACCTCGGGTTTTTGGTCCTTGTTGCGCGAACTCCTTCATTCGTGATGAAGAATCATTTTTCGCTGTCACCTCACTACAATCCGAGTTTGTCATTCCATTCAGTCATTCTTTGATGCTTAGTCTGCGTTCGGTGGACAATTGTTGATTTCTTCTGCCCTGACATTCTTCTCGCGACGAGTTTTCTGACCTTTCTGAACACGAACTCATTTTCACGGAATTGAACGATATCATCCTTGAACGAATTGCAACTCTCATCCCATTGTTTCAACATGCCATTTCCAAACACACGTGCGGTTCATATCTCATCGCCATGAACGAAGATCGTCGTCACTCTTCTCTTTCGTCCATCACTCTATCATCTCTTCACCGTCAACAATTCAAAGTATTACCTTCACCTGCGTTGTTGTTTGCTTTTGAAAGTGAATGTTGTGTTTATGTGGATAGCGACCGAGAAACTGTCGACGATAGTGCAACTTGCCAGGCAGGAACATACTCTTTGTAAAGCTTGATTCATTGCATTCTTCTCTTCACTGTGATTACACAATCACATCTCATTCATGTTTGATTCGCCTCTTTTCTCCACAATCACAATGAGAAGAAAAATGGGACGTCACTCATAACATGCCAACAGAAGAAGATACCAACAATTCACCTTCTTTATGTGCTACTGGTTCGACACATGCATCTGTTGCAAAGTCAGCAGATCATTCGAAGTCCTCAACATTCCTCAATTTCGATCTGAACGCGACCGTGTCATTCGAATACAAATCAACTCTTTATCGTTCCCTCATCTCCCTCATTCTGGACAATTGTGAGTTTGACGAATTTCTTCTAGATAAGGCGATCGACTTTCTGAACAATCTCCAATCAAGTCTCTACGCCGTGTCACCTTCTGACGAGCTGGTTATTCGACTTGTTCCCTCCCCAAATGGGTCGCTGTCAGGCTTCACCGACAGTGTCTGTACCCTGTTGTCATCTCCACACTCGAGACTCGTGTTTACAGCTCTGAAATTTCTTAACACAACATTCACGCTCTCATCTCCGTCACTCCTTCTGCACCTCGTTGAGACTGATCTCGTCTCCAGAATTCTCGACATTCTCCGACCTCGGACCGTTCCCATTTCGGAAAGTGAGTATCATCTCCAGGGTTCTGATTTGATCCCACTGATCCCACCCTTTTTTGACCTCACCAAATTCCTGCTTTATAATTTCCTTTTCTTTCACAATATTTCTTCATATCACTATCGTATTATCCATAAATTCTTGAAATGAAAACTAATTGTCCATAGAGTGAAAAAATGTGGACAAGTTCTTTTTGGGTTGACTCCATCACCATCGTAATCTGAATTACCTCAATTCACCTGAAAAGATCGAAAAAATCGTCACATGAAATCCATTTTACAGAAACAATTCCATTGAAATGAGATTGTAACTTTTGGAGATTGATCTGACCCTTTCAGAGCTTTATCAATTGATTGGAAACTGCATGTGACACTAAACCGAGACATTTTGAAGTGTGAAAGTCAAATATAATGCAAATTAATTGATTTTTTTTTGAAATATGTGAAAAGAACGAGAAGGGGACATCACCAGAAGAGTGGATTCGTAGTGCCTGTTTAGGCAAATTGTCCTCACCCCCAAAGTGGTCGGGTGAGGTCAAATGTACTCACCTTTACCTAAAATGGTCGGACCAATCAGAACCCTGATCATCTCTGTTTGGTGATCAGGATTTTAGCCAACGCAATCAGCGTGTTCCACCGCAGCGTCCTTGAAACACCCGCCATCACTGAACCATATTACCATGGGTCGGCATGTCCTCCCCTGAAAACCCGTGTCCTACGATAGGACACGGGTTTTTAGCGCTTAATTAGGTGCCATGAGAGTTTTGTTGAAAATGCCTAAAGATGCTGTGATATGAATTAATTATCTATTTGTGACACTAGTAGTGTGTTTTTACGTTCCTTTTGGGTGAATCTGATGCGAAAAGAGAGAATCAGGTTCGATCAAGAGCAATAAAACTTTGATGGTCAGATCAAGTTGATGATGAAACAGAACACTCGAAATAGATCACCTCCCTCACAAAATTGAGAAAGTACAAGACAGTATTGTGAAATAAATGGATGTGCGATGAGACAAACACCAGATTAGAGGGAGGGTGGAATCGACACAGATTTTGCATCTCTATGGTCGCCGTCACACTCCATTCGTCGATTGAACAATCATCTTTTGTGAAAGAGACAGCAACTGAAGGCGGGGATGTGTTCTCAATTGATGGAGTCAAGGAAAGTTCACGTCGATCCACCAGAGAGATCCTGGATTGTCACGTCAATCTGGTGTCTCCAATCGCAAGATATTCACTGGTTGCTTTTGGGGATTCATATGATGAGGACGAACACATCCATGTTGAGAGAGTTGAGGATGGGGAGTGAGCTGTTACAGTCGGTCGGACTGTTGAGTAATTTGTAACTCGTCACATCAAACGTGCCACTGTAGAATTCTTTGTTTTCACGAAAATGAAAAAAGTGTCAAACCTCCGTCTAAGTCGTGTGTCGGTAATCGATGTTCTTTCAAAAAGATCATTCAGAATTTCATAGAACATTTCATACATCGTTGTTTTGCTCATTCATCACCTGTCTTTGTCATCGTGCTCTGAGAGAATGAGGAGAGTACTCAATTGGAAAAAATGAGACAATATTGGACGATACCGTGTCAACGTATTGTTGACCTATTGTGCTGTGCGCATTCAATGGTCTCATGCAATCAGCTTGCGAAAAACGACGAATCAGTCGAGGAGGAGAAAAATGGTCTACTTTCGTTGAATCTGAAACTGGAGTGCTAGACACGATAAAGAGGACTAGATAAGAGATATATCCTGAAATCAAACCTAAATTGTTGATAGAGAGTCTACAATAGCACATCGTTTGACAACCCAATCAACACACTGATATTCATTAGCAAGGTTGAAATCTCAAGGTATCCCTCTCTTTGTCAGCTTTCCTGTGTAACTTTCTCAACCTGAGGCCTATATATTGGTGTTATCCCATCCACTAGTTAGAACGGGATTTGAATCACAACTCTTTGTCAACTCCTGTTTGACTACGAGGACGATGTCTTTATCATCCAAATAACAGATTTAGTTTGAGACTTTAAACAATTTACTAATTCGACATACAATTTGAAAGTGTAGATTCCAAGATTGAGACAAGGAGTGAAATCAAAATTAGTGGATATTGGACAGATTCATCACACTTTAACAAACAATCATTGAAGAACTCTCAATTCGGATGATCAGCATTGAATCGAGTCTCAGGAAATCAGATGATTGTGTTGATTGGATCGTCAAACGATGTGCTATTGTAGACTCTCTATCAACAATTTAGGTTTGATTTCAGGATATATCTCTTATCTAGTCCTCTTTTATCGTGTCTAGCACTCCAGTTTCAGATTCAACGAAAGTAGACCATTTTTCTCCTCCTCGACTGATTCGTCGTTTTTCGCAAGCTGATTGCATGAGACCATTGAATGCGCACAGCACAATAGGTCAACAATACGTTGACACGGTATCGTTCAATATTGTCTCATTTTTTCCAATTGAGTACTCTCCTCATTCTCTCAGAGCACGATGACAAAGACAGGTGATGAATGAGCAAAACAACGATGTATGAAATGTTCTATGAAATTCTGAATGATCTTTTTGAAAGAACATCGATTACCGACACACGACTTAGACGGAGGTTTGACACTTTTTTCATTTTCGTGAAAACAAAGAATTCTACAGTGGCACGTTTGATGTGACGAGTTACAAATTACTCAACAGTCCGACCGACTGTACACTGACGGCAGATCTGATGGGAGATGGAAAGAATGAGACAGAATTCAGGAAAATATGAAAGAAGAGACGACATCAAAAGGTGAAAAAGAGGAGTTGGACATCTTTGTGAGTGATGAAAGACAAAAGAAGTGTTGCCAAACTGAATCACCTCCAAACATACATGTCCCCACTTTATTCATGTTTCCAGTATCTCCTGTCCAACTACTCTTGAACCTGTGCAGTGAGATCGAAGAGAATTCGTTGTACAGCAGGATCGTGACGATCAGAAGCGGTCCAATCAATTCGAGCGGGATGCAACCAATATGGATGAATCATAGGAGCTGCGAGAGAAGAGGAAGTGATGAGAGTGAATGGACAGAAGAAGAGAAAAAAAGGACAAGAATCATGGAAGCTAGTTTGTTGTGCAGAATGATCCAAACAATCAAAAGGATCTATCAATAATAAACGAACAAAGAGCATAGAGCTTTCTCTCCCATCCACCCTTCACCTGTCCTCCCCAACACACAGCACAGAACTCCTCCAAGTAGTTTGATCGCTCCGCGAACAACGTATCCGAACATACTCGCAAACAAGACGAGAAAAATTACTACAACGGAGATATCAATGCTAGTTGCTTGGGATGCGCGTTCCAAATGATCTGAAGAGTTTATGAGGCATGTTCTTGAAGGTAATTCTTTGGATCAAAGTCGGCGACGTCATCAGCTCGACAAGAAGTGAATATATCGTGGTTTTCCATAATGCATGGTTGTTTTGATGGCTTGCCCATACGAAATGACGTTTTGAAGGGAATAGTGGCACCTGATGCGGTCGTCACTGTCTGTGATAGAAGATCCCCAAGTCCTGAGAGTATTTCCTCGCTCACTCATTCATTTTCCCTATGATACGTTGGAAGAAGGATTGATGAGAACATTGTTGAGGGTGGAGCGAAAGTGGAGGGATGATGTGAGTATCTTTGATAATGCTGGAAGAATTGGGATGGAAATGTACGAATGGGTTCGATGCGATGGTGGGAGTGGAAGAATACCATGCTGAGAGTGTAAGAGGAATCAGCAATGAAAATGAGACAACGAGAGTCGTATTTGTGGAGAATGGAGAGGTGATGGTGAAGGATATGGGTGATTCTCAGTCAATTAAGGCAAAATACTATGGTGCGTTTGGAAAATTCATTTTTTCCCTATTTCTTACACATCTGCTCTGCAGACAGAGGACATGTGAATTTTTGGATTTCAAGCATGATCGCGCTCGAAATAGCCGTTTTAAGATCAGCACATTTTTGCACACTTTTTCTCACAGAAGACGTTTAAAGAGAGAGAAAGGATGTAAATCAACAAAAAAAGATGGATCTGTGTGATAGAACAGAGATAAATCATCCATTAAAGAGAAAAATGGAAAAAACATGAAATTTATGTGTTGACCGAGGCAAATTCTATGTTTTTTTGAAAATGAAAAAAGTTCACAAATGATGTATTTCGAGATGATAGACGAAAATAGTTGATTGTTTTGGAGAGTTTCTGCGTCTGTGTAATTTGGCGACGCTTGCCTTATTTCACTGAGAATCACCCATATACATGAGCATGGGGTCTCAGGACGTCAATGGAGTGAGTAAAAAAAGCAAGAAATGGATCTGAATGATGAAGGAGAGCGTTGTGAGATAGCAAAGGGGGGTTAAGGAAGAGAGGACGAGGAGAAGAGAAGACGAGAAAATGAGAAGAAGGATGGAGGCAGAGATTGAATAAAAACAAGAATTGAAGAGAAAATGTGATGAATAAATGAAGAGTGAAGTAGCACACCTCGATTTCCAGACACCCATCGAATCCCACTTGTGTTGGCGATGTCGATCGAACCCGGGCTGAGTTCAACAGAATTACTGATGAGAGAGAGAATAATGGAGATAACACAGATGATAGGGAGAGCGAAAAGAAGAGAGGTGGGGAAAAGTGCATCAGAATGAGAAGAGAGCAAACGTTCATTTCGGTGGAATGTGTCCTGACTTGTGCCAAACACAAATACTCTTTCGAACATGTCCTCTGTTTGTATCCCATCAGATTCTTTCTCTTCTTTTGCTCTTTCTAGTCGGGTCAATTCTATTTGCCGTTCTCATCGAGCTTTAATCTGTTGTCTGGATCCTTCTTCCCTTCGTCTGTTTTTATCCATTCATCGATTAGTTTTCTTTATTTTGAGATGATTAGGTTTTTGTTCTTTTGGCCTGCTTGCATCAGCTTGTTTGAGATATCCATCGTGGATCAACAGATCAGAGTGACCATTCGCTGTTGGGAGGTGAAAAATGAGATCAAAAATGAAACCAGATGAGAAATGATCGTGTGACAATGCATCGGAGTGAGAGAGAAGTGCAGTGACGGAGATGTTGAAAAGATGTGAACCCAAGATGAGGAATGATCTGAGGACGTTACATGAAGAAGAATGAAAGATTGTTAAGGTTGAAAAACAATCGAAGAAGGAGAGATGAAGCGATAAAGTGAAGAGACACACTTCGATTACCAAGAATTCAGAGAACAGCACCAGTGCCCACGTCTTTTTTCCCGTGTGCGATGAAAACCAGTTCTATTTGCACTGAAATTAGAGAAGATGGATAAGATGAGAATAAACGACAAAATAAGAACACACTACTTCCATCATTTTTCCAAATTTCATTTCAGTTCGACTCTTTCAGATGATTCCATGATCATGAAGTCGAATGTCTATAAAACAAGAGAGAGATAAATATGAAGACAAGAACATGAAAAGAACACACCTGGTACCACTCCCATTGAGCCTCCTTTGATAAAAGTGTCAGTTTGGAGAGTTGAGGTGTGTTCGAGAAAAATGATGGTTTGATAGGACAGATCGGGCCACCATAGGACACGATAGGACAGGACAGGACAATTGTCCTCCCTCGATTTTCTTGTTGAATTGTGACGCAAGTATTGAGGAGACGTCTTATGATGTGTAGTTGTCCTGTCCTCCTCCCTTTCTGTCCGTCCTCCACTTTTTCTTGTCCGATTTTGAAATTGGAAGAAAATGGTGATTTTTGAGCGTTTCTGATAATAAAAGTGCATTTTAGGACGAATTTTTGCTTCTTGTGGCGAAATAAGTGTCAATGAGCGAGTTGGGGGGACAAACTTGTATTATGGGTCCGATCACATCCATTTCTCAATTCGCAGTTTTTGTTGTTCAAACCAGAAATGAAAACGAAATATTTGCAAAACATTACGAAAAGGGAGGTAAATCAAACGTGAGTCTCTTGACTAAGTGAGAGAACGAGGTTGAGGGATTCTCAAACTCCTGCTTTTCCTGCGAGGAGCGAAGACGGCGAATAGAATGTCGTTGTTATCGGTGGGAAAACAATCAGAGGTTGTTAAGGTGACGCTGTCCATCATTCGCCGCCTCTCTTCCCTCTCCAGTCGGAGTCTCTCCTCTTCTACTCTCTCGTCCTCAGCGATCGTCGCGAGACTCTTCCTCTTCTCCTCTGACCCCTTTCCGCTCGGCTCAAAAAGTAGAATCTTCAGCGCTGCTTCCTTCCCTCGTAATTCGTTGGGAGTGCTCAATCTTCAACATTCAGCCTGTTCAGTCACTCCTCTCTTCCTCGTCTCGTCGGGTGAGCTTGTCTTCTCGTCGTGTCGAATTGGGGGAGATTCAGTGACTGACTTGCCCTCCACTCTCACCACACTCGTCGAAGTGAGTGGAGGAGGGAGGATGAACATTGTGGACTCGACATTCAGGCAGCTCCATTTCATCCATCCTTCGGAAGGAACAACCACATTGGATCGTTGTGAAGGCAGTTTCGGTCGAGAGAAAGGAGAATCGGTTTGGGGAGACGACAAGCCAACAGGAATGAACACATCGCTGTTTCCTTACTTGGTGCATAGAGAGGGATAAGTGGAAGTGGACTGGAAAAGGTTTGTGTTTGATAAATGTGGTCATCTCTTTCCTTTCAGTCTCGCTTCCTTCCCCTCCTTCTTCATCTTCCACATAATCCTAGCAATCTGAGCACTCGACATCCCTGCATCTGTACCATCGTGATCAGATGCGTTCTCATTCCAGACGCAAACTACTCCGCCTTTTGCTTCTCATGGCCACTGTCCTTCAGTCTCAGGACATTCGGTTAAGTTCCAACAATGAGGTTTTGACAGGAGGGACGCCATATTTGCGATGTTGTTCAGCAAATCAATCAAATTCCATGTCACTGGCTTTGTTCTTGTGATTCTGGAACCGCGAGACAATCCAACGACGCCTTCCTCGTTTGACGGAATGAGTTTGGAGATGTCTTCGTGCTCCATCATCACGAACTCGATGATTGACGACGAATCAGCATACACATTGTCAAGCATGCTTCCGAGTGTTTCAATTCGAAATATCAGCATCTCTTCAATGTCTTCATCACTCAGAATGAATTCGATCCCGTTGCCTTCGAAGCAAGTCGAGGTTGGTCGAGAGGCGCGAAGGGTGGAGAAGACGGAGCAGATCAGAGTGTTGATTGATGTTGTGATGTGTGTTGAGAGCTCGGTCACTTGATCTGTCGTGATGGAGCAGGAATTGAAAGTGTTGTGCACAACGATGAACATTGAAATCATCGCTCATCCAATCAGATGAGATGATATCACCAGAATTGGGATGAACACGGGAAGCAGCTCGTTGATTCTTCTTTTTCTTCGGTTTCTACGCAGTACCTCCTCCAGCCACCGACGCTAGCTTGCTCTGTACGCTGATTCTGCTCATCTTCTCCGCCACTTAACTCCTCCCTCCACACCCACACCATCTGTCTTCCCTCCCTCAATCTCTTTCATCTTCGGCGCTGGTGCAGGATCGAGGCTTCACTCTGAATCTCTCTTCACTGCAGTCAGCTCATCCTTTGTGACAAGCTCTGTCTTCACTCGGCGGTAGATGAGTCGATACGCACACGACTTGAAGGGATCATTCGTATTGTCTGAACTTCGCGTTGTGGGATGCGCATCCTTCTTCTCCCTCGCCAGCTGCTGTGGAGTGAGTGTGCCGTATGTTTTCGGTGTGGCTTCGCTTTCCTCGACAATCGCGCAGGACGCGTCAATACACAACACCCAGTCGCCGGTCTCGAAGTCGCGTACACAAACATACTACTGGCCTTGTTCTGTCGTCCCCGAGTGGAATGTCACTGAGGAGAGCTCGCAAAGGAGTGGGTGGGGTTGAGGGAGGCAACAAGGAAGGTGGGGAAGTGGTGGGAAGCGTCTCAATCAGTGTCTGGAAATACGTCGTCACGGCCGATATTTCCGCAAATGGGGAGGTTCCTTTCGAGGATGGGCTCAGAGTGAGATGTTCGTGAATGGCAAGTGAGGCATGAGGTGAATTGACGGTATGAGTCATGGAAGGGAGTGTTGAGAAATGCCTCTCCTCTTTTCCCGTCTGCTTGATCGTTTGGAAGTGACACACACTCTCGATTCTTGCGAAGTTCTTTAACAGAGAACTATTTGATGTCTTCCTACACTGGACTCGTACTTGTGCATTTTGGAACTTTCCTTGAGAGTTGTTCACTCAACAGCTCGACTGGAGATTGTGGCCTGAAGTCGGAGGCCTCGATGTGGTTTGGTTAATTTTGCTGAGTTAAAACACCGCTCAGATCACGTCCAGACACGAGTGGACTGGTTATGCGGGAGTTTGCGGTTGTTTTTTGGTTGTTGACGAAGAGAGTGACTGTAGAGGGGGAAGATGGTGGTTTGACCGTTGGTGGCTTCGTTTGGACTTGTGAAGGCCCAACCAATGAATGAATCGGAGCAAATTGGAGAGAAGACGGCATTGCGGGTGTGAAAGAGACAATTGGAGTGGGTTGGGTGGGGATGAGAAGTGACACTGATGACTTGGTTGGATCATCCACTTTAAGAGTCAGTATTTGATATTGTGCATTTCCAATTTCATCCATGTCGACTTCGCTGCGTGTCCCGTAAACATATGTGTCGAACGTCACACTCGAAAGAGAGTTGTGGAGTTAGAGTTGGCGAACGATGATTAATCCGTTTTCCAGAGGTATCGTTATCGTTGCTTGCTTCACCGCTCATTTTGTTGTGGTCTTCATAGCTGGGGCTTGGGAAATAGGGTATTTTTGAACTTTCGGGGAGATCAGTGGGTGCTGGATAGGATCGCTGGAATCTCATCAGGAACCGTGTTGTGGAGGACGGGAATTGGTTCATTCGGTCTAACAGTCCATTTTGAGCGGGAAAACGGGCAAGAGAGGAAGAATACACCCACGGAAACGCCGAGAAAGGCGAGCGCCCAAACGATCAACATGATGTATTCAGCCGCGTCCTGTCGTTGCCAACGAATGAACATATCATTCAAATGAGATGGAAGACTGCGATATCAGCACACATTGCTGTGGAAATGCGTTGGTCATGTCTGTGAAGAATGGGAGCATGAAGAAGGAGTACCTGAAGAGGAGGAGAGATAGTGCGAGGCAAGCGATGGTTAGATATTGGGGAATCGTCTGAGGAATATAATGAGGATGGAAATGGCCACGTTGGTCAACAAGACAAGTGTATTGATGATGCCATTTGTTATGTTAGGTGTGATCAAGACATGTATTTCAAATCAATAAATGGAAATAGAAAAATATGAGGGTAGAAACAATGGAGTGGCAGACTGAGATACTGAATCATCAATATCTCATTCCTTTCGGTCCAGATCTAATCTGGATTGTTGCAAGTCATCCATTCCAGACGAATGAAGAGAAGTTAACGGAAAAAAGAAGATAAACAATGGAAACACAAACTGTTATTGTGAGAGTTGCATCTCTCATCTGAGTTTGTAATCATTGTCAGTGCAGAGAAGAGGAAATGCCGAGTCGCGTCGATCTCGATAAATCTTGCTTCAATGGAGACAAAATTGAGTCATTTCCAGACAATAGAAGTGTTGAATGGAGAACTTACTTCAAATCGCGGGATGAGATGTCCAGAAAGAAAAGAGCTGCTGATGACAACCTGACATGGGGAAGATGATCAGATCATAGGACAGGACAGGACATGTCCGATTTGTCCTGTTTTGAGATAAGCACAGAAGTTGGATGAACTAATTGAGAGAAATCTACAGTGTGAATATAAGGTGCTTGTCCGATTTTGTCCTACTCTGTCCTTTCTTGGGCCGATCGTCCTGTAAACTCCTAATTAGGGGTTTGTAGGACAGAGCCCTAGAGAGTCGTGATTCGCCACTAAAACGATTGTTGCACCCTTTTACGTCATTTTCAACATCACACGACTGATACATTCGAATATTGAAAGATAAATTCACCCTATATATTCTGAAAAAGTTAATACACAATTGAGGATTACTAATTTGTCTTTTCCGGTCTTCTCATGATTTCTTTGGTATTGTTGAGGTCAGAATGGAGACAAGGAGCGTGGAACGAGCTGAGAGAAGGTGATTTCAGGCGAAATAAGTGCAGGAAAAGCCGAGTTTCTGAATCGGACAAGACCTCTGTCCTCTGTCCTCAAGATCGGGTGCTCTGTCCGTCCGCTACCCATCATAAGAGACGTCAAATACCTTCCATGTCCTATGGTTTGAGCCCGATTCAGAATTGTCCTATCGTGTCCTATGGTGGGCTGATCGACCGCTTTTGGACAAATTTTGCGATTTTAGTCAAAATTGTGTGAAAAAATACTTATAAAATGATTCTGAAACAGAAAATGTGTATTATTGTCTCCTTTCTTTCCTCATTTTTCGTTTTAGGTTTTCACTGACAGACAAAGCGGGAGACCGGTTCAATTCCTGTCATCAGCACTTTTATCCAAATTGTCCTCCTCTTTTTGGCTGTCCAATGATGTCCTGCCTATAGGACATGCCGACCCATGGTAAGAACCATACAACGCTTGCAACCATCGAGACCTTCTCTTTCAGAAAGTCGTCCAGCCTGCCTCCCATTTTCTGTTGTTTCTCTGTCAGAATCAGTCTGCCTTTGGTCGAGACCTGTCAAATGCGTTCTTGCTTCTTTTGACCACCCTCCTTCAAATAGCTCCATATCATGTTCCAACATTGGAGTTTGTTCTTGCATCTCCAGTTGTGTGGACAATCGCTGGTACTCTCTCAAGTCCTGAAACCATTTGGAAGACTTATCATCTTCTCAACCCAATCAATAGTTCGCTGGACGAATGGAAGGAAAAAGGCCCTGAAGTTGTCGAATATGGACAGCGGATGGTGCTAGCTCTGTTTTCGGAAGGTTTCGAAGAAACTCTCGAACAGATGCGGATGAACGACAAGGACGGTATTTTTGGTCCCCATATTGCCATCACTTGTTGCCGAATCTCAAAATTTCTGGGAACGAATGCGAGTTAAACCGAACAATTCATCAAAAAGACAGTCCCAGTCAAATTTCTCCTTCACTCTTTGCATCACTCAAACAAGAGACCTTCCCAAGTTCGGGTTGGTGTTTCTGTTCGATTGCGCTCACAAACAGTCCGAGATCACATTACAACCGAGTGAGAACGCCCTCAGCGTTCGTCTTCATTATTCCCAGCACAACAGGAACTCCCAGTCACAAGATTAGCTCACCTCCCTCCAAATAGTTCCCTCATCGTTGGACAGTGCGTTGCGACCATATTATCTTTCCCAATCTCGACTTTTGGACCAACTCAGAAACACAACTCGTTTATCTTGTCGAAATGAGATGTGCCCCACCTTTTAGCCATTCCCCAACGATGCACGATATATTAGGGGTGTGTTTTGAAATTTTATTCTTTTTCTGTTGATTCCTTCAGCATGTTCATCACTCTATGTTCATTCTTCATTTCTCTGTTCGATCATCACTTTCTTTATCGAATATACTCTCACGATACTGTTTAGGCTTTCCTCTCAATGCGTATATTTCCATGTCTCAACAGTTGTTGGGGCTCCATTCTTGGGATGCTTTATCTCATGCGAGTTCTCTGCGAGTCCATCGAACTTGCTCGTTGTCAAGGATGATTCATTTGATTCTGTTCTTCTTTGTTTCTTTTCACCGACCAATTCATGTTCTCTGCACTTTGTTCATTCAGAATCAGTTTGTGACACAAAATGGGATGATCCTCCACACTTTTCAATGGGAAACCAACCATCTCGTTCGAAAACACCTTCTGGAGCCTCTTTGAATCACTCACGGAAATCACATTCAACTGTCAACCCAGAGCATAAATCATTCCTGAATTACGAACCCAATTCAGAATTGTCGTATACAGACAAATCAGCAATTTACTGTTCGCTTGTCGCCCTCGTTAAAGTCGAACACCCATTCGACAATGCCCTCCAAGACAGAGCTGCCCGATTTCTGATCGACCTCGAACAAGACTGGAGGTTTGAACCGGATCTTCCGGATCGGCTCGTGACTGAACTCGTTCCCTCTTCAGCTGGATCTCCTTCTGGCTTTGTGGAGAGTATTGTAACTCTTTTGTCATCTCCACGTTCGAGAATTGTTGTGGCAGCGATTTCGTTCCTCCATAAAACAACAATGAATTCAACCCATGCAACTCGATGTCGTCTTATGAAATCAGATCTTGTCAGCAAAGTGTTAGCGACAGTCCAACCTCAAACACTGCCAATATCAGGAAATGAACCCATCTTTGACAATCTCATCAAAATCATCGAACGAATCATCGGCCTCGCATCTCCAGACTCACTCAGTGAACTTGGCATCACTTCTGCAACCGATGCATTCAACCATCGTGAAATGATCTTTCCGAAGGTCTTGCTCCCATCGTCTCAATTTGTGACGTTTCTGATCTCCAATCAATACATTCTCAGTGGAGATTTGATCAACTCGTTCATGTATTTATTGGAAACACTCCTTCGAATCAGCCCATTTCATCGTCAAACACTGGAATTTGTCATCGCATCTCCAATTGTGATGGCATTCTCAACTCGTCTCTCATCCATCAGAGATGATTGGTGTCTCCGGAATATTCTCGTGAACATCAACGAATCACTCGAAATTTGGACTACAGAAAGCCCAGAAGTGTCCCAATCTGGGCAACGGATGAGACAAGCTCTGTTTTCGGAAGGCTTCGAAGACACCCTCGAACAGAAGATGATACACGAAAAGAGCAGATCTTATGGCATCCGTTATGTCGCCAATTGTCACACCATCTCACAATTGTTGGGATCGAATGTGAAGAAGTTGAGATAGATTGCATCTCTAATGACACGTCGAAGTCGCCTTTCTCGAATGACTCCAACTCGTTTCTGCGGAGTCTCCTCGGATGTTGGGAATGCTGTGATTGCTGGTGCGGACGAACAGATTCTGGAATCGCCTCCAATCGTCCAGAAATGGTTTTCTCTTTTGGGTTCGTCGTTCTCGTCGCGGCTGTCTTTGACTGTCCCATCGTCAACCGTCCTCTCTCCAAACAATTCCTTGCGTCCCTGAACGATGCATTGTGACCAGATTATCTTTCCCAATCTCGACTTTTGAGCCATCTCCGAAAGACTTCTCGTTTATCTCGTCGAAATGGGATGCGCCCCACATTTCAACCATTCCACGGCCATCCCCGATTTGTTTCGTGATCATCCCGCCCGTTGACTATCCTCTTAGTCAGTGCTCTCGTTCGTGGAACCGACCCACACGCAGCCCTCCGAACTCGATGAATCCTAACACTCTTGTCGAGTCTGTTGGTAAACACAGAGTTAGCTCTACATGATACATCGTCGAACATGGAACAACTTGTTCTGCAACTGGTTTCGGTTGTTCGTCAGAGTGTTCTTTTCTCGAAGCGAAAATGAGTGTCAATACATCCCGCAACTCCCGCTCTGATGTCGATTCTGGACAATACCCAAGTTGGATAGTCGATGACAGGAAAGGAAGGATTTTGAGATACACACGAGGCGCTGCACAGATGACACTTTTGGAAGACTGAATGATCGCACGATTTCTCGCTCTTTGGACTGTGCATGCGTTGAATCGCTTTTCAGACGATGAGGAACTCCATCACGCCAACACTCCTCCAAACGAGCTCTCTTCTCAACACTGTCGTCACTCTCTTCAGCTCGCCGTCCATTCCACTCCAAACGACAGAATGGACTCCACAACTGCGCTGGCACAATCGGAACTGGAATGGCCAGCCATCTCGTTCCTCTGCTGGATTGAGGATGAACTGCATCGCTCGTCTGCTGATCCAACAAAGCACACTTCCCCCAATCAACACAACTCTGTCGACGCACACTGGCGTCGTTGTTAGCGGTGTCGTTGGAGATCATCAAGTTTGGGAGATGCAGATGTCTGAAGAGGCAGAGCTCCTCCACTGACCTCGTGCTTGGATTGAACAACGGTGCACCCAGTGTCTGCATCGTCCTCCACTCGAACATCAAACACCACCCAAAGTCGCTTCGCCTCTTCCGTCATTCACTCCCATCACTCATCTCCATCAACAACTCGAAATGGTTGAATTGCCTGCATTTGTGTTTGTTTTGAAAGACAATCTTGCACATGGGGAGACAGAGACTGAAACTTTCGACAAAAGGACAACTTACCAGACATGGACAGATTTGTTGTCGTTGATGATCCATTTCATTATTGTGTTTGTCTCGATTGTATTTCAAAGAACAATTCGGATTTTCAGGAGACTGATTTTCTCTGATTCAGCGAAGCACGAACAACGGGACGATCCAACATTCATTTCCATGAACGAAGAATCTGTTTCTTTGACCTCCTCCAGCGATACCTCGTTGAATCTTTCAACCAACAAATCTTCGACTGCCAAGCATGAGGAAGAACCTTTCCTGCATTTCGATCTGAACACAGAATTATCATTCGAAGACAAATCACCACTTTTCAATTCGCTTGTTGCCCTCGTTAAAGCGGGATACACATTTGATAATACCCTTCAAGACAGAGCTGTCGTGTTTTTGAAAAGCTTCAGGCCGAATTGGAACGAATGTGATCTCGCAACGAATCTCGTTTCAAACCTCGTTCCCTCTTCAGACGATTCGCCCACCGGCTTTGTTGATAGTATTGTCACTCTGTTGTCCTCTCCACATTCAGCTGTGGTTGCTGCAGCATTAACGTTCCTCTACTTCACACTGCTCAATTCATCACATGACCTTCGACTTCTCTTGGTTGACTCAGATCTCACCACCACACTATTAGCGACTGTTCAACCTCACACATTGTCAATTTCAGGAAATGAAAAGATAATCAAATATCTCACCAGAATCATCGTTCATTTTGTCAACTTCGCTTCTCCTTCATCTATCAGGAATTTTGGTCTCATTACTCCAGCCGAAACACACAACCATCGTGAAATGATTTTTCAGAAGGTCATTCTTCCATCGTCTCAATTTGTGACATTTCTGATCTCTAATCGACACAGCCTCAATCGAGGCTTGTTTGATTCCTTCAGGCAAATTTTGGTCACACTCCTTCGAATAGGCCCATTTCATCGTCCAACATTGGAGTTTGTTCTCGCATCTCCGATTGTGATGGCATTCTCAAGTTGTCTCTCGCTCGTTAAAAATAATTTCGTCAAGGCGCGTGTTCTCTCCACCATCAACTCTTTACTGCAAGAATGGAAGAAAGAAGGTCCAGAAGTGGCCCAATCTGGAAAACGGGTGATGCAAGCTCTGTTTTCGGAAGGCATCGAAGACATCGTCGAACAGAGAATGGGATGCATTGCATAGGCGGAGATTATGGCCTCCGTCTTGTCGCATTTTGTCACTCCATCTCACAATTGCTGAGATTGAATGTGGAAATCGCTGAAGATTGATTTCACAAATGAATCGTCGAAGCGGCCTCTCTCAAATGACCCCAACTCATTTCTGCGGACTCTCCTCGGATGGTGGGAATGCTGTGATTGCTGGTGCAGACGAACAGATTCTGAGATGGCTTCCAATCGTCCAGAAATGGTTTGGTCTTTTCGGTTCGTCGTTCTCAACGTGACTGTCTTTGACTGTCACATCGTCAACCGTCCTCTCTCCAAACAATTCCTGACGTCCCTGAACGATGCATTGTGACCGGATTATCTTTCCCAATCTCGACTTTTGAGCCATCTCTGAAACACATCTCGTTTTCTCGTCGAAATAGGATGCACCCCACATTCCCGCCGTTCCACGGCCATCTCCGATTTGTTTTTTGATCATCCCGCTTGTTGACTCTCCTTACTGTCGTTAATCTCGTTCCTGGAACCGACCCAAAAACACCAATCGGAAATCGAAAAATCCAAACTGCTCAAGACGACTCAGTTGGTCCACACGGGGTTTGCTCTGCAAGTAACATCGTCAGAGATGGAACAACTTGTTACGCAACAGGTTTCTGTTGTTCAACAGCGTGTTCTTTTCTCGAAGCGAAAATGAGGTTCATAAGGTCCCGCAACTCCCGCTCTGATGTCGATTCTGGAGAATGTCCAAGTTAGATAGTCAGTTACCGGAAAGGAAGGATCGGAGATACCAACGAGGCGCTGTGCAGATGACACTTTTGGAAGGCTGAATGATCGCCCGATTTCTCGCCCTTTGGACTGTGCATGCGTTGAATCGCTTTTCAGACGATGAGGAACTCCATCACGCCAACACTCCTCCAAACGAGCTCTCTTCTCAACACTGTCGTCACTCTCTTCAGATCGCCGTCCATTCCACTCCAAACGACAGAATGGAGTCCACAACTCGGCTGGCACAATCGGAACTGGACTGGCCAGCCATCTCGTTCCTCTGCTGGATTGAGGGGTGAACTCCATCGCTCGTCTGCTGATCCGACCAAACACACTTCCACCAATCAACACAACTCTGTGGACACCCGCTGGCGTCGTCGTTGTTGTTGGTGTCGTTGGAGAGCATCAAGTTTGGGAGATGCAGATGTCTGAAGAGGCAGAACTCCTCCACTGACCTCGTGCTTGGATTGAACAACGGTGCACCCAGTGTCTGCATCGTCCTCCACTCGAACATCAAACACCACCCAAAGTCGCTTCGCCTCTTCCGTCATTCACTCCCATCACTCATCTCCATCAACAACTCGAAATGGTTGAATTGCCTGCATTTGTGTTTGTTTTGAAAGACAATCTTGCACATGGGGAGACAGAGACTGAAACTTTCGACAAAAGGACAACTTACCAGACATGGACAGATTTGTTGTCGTTGATGATCCATTTCATTATTGTGTTTGTCTCGATTGTATTTCAAAGAATATTTCGGCTTTTCTGAACACTGCTATTCTCTGACTCAGCGAATCACGAACAATGGGATGATCCAACTCTCATTTCCATGAACGACGAATCTGTTTCTTTGAAGTCCTCCAGTGATGCCTCGTTGAATCTTTCAACCAACAAATCTTCGACTGCCAAGCATGAGGAAGAACCGTTTCTGAATTTCGATCCGAAGTCATGATTGTCGTTTGAGGACAAATCAGCCGTTTACCGCTCGCTTGTTGCCCTCGTGAAAGCGGAATATCCATTCGACAATGCACTTCAGGACAGAGCAGCCCAGTTCTTGAACGGCCTCAAACCATGGGGCAACGAACATCTTGCTACGAAACTCACGATTGAACTCGTTCCCTCTTCAGCCGGGTCGCCTTCTGGCTTTGTTGAAAGTCTTCTCTCTCTGATGTCATGTCCCAACTCGACTGTGGTGGAAGCAGCGTTGTCATTTCTCCAAAACACACAGCTCTACTCGTCGCTTTCTGTTCGATGTAACTTCGTGGAATCAGGTCTCATCAGCAAAGTGTTAACGATTGTTCAACCTCACACACAGCCAATTTCAGGAAATGAAGAGATGTTACACACTTTGATCAGAATCATCCAAAATTACATCGAACTCGCTGCTCCACTTTTCGTCAGAAAACTTGGAATCACTGCCACAGTCGACGCATTCAACCATCGTGAAATGATCTTTCGGAAGGTCGTCCTCCCATCGTCTCAATTTATGTGCTTTCTGATAGTCCCCGGATAAACCCGGTAAGTCGGATAAACCCGTTCCCAACATACCACACTTCACATTGAAACTTTTATTATGACGACTGATATGTTGCGCTTGAAAGAAAGTTATTGTTCGAATTCTGAAATGATTTGTCCCCTGTTCAGATGTTTGATCGAGGTCTATGGGTCATTTCAAATCGATGAATGACCAGCCACGACACCCTGTATGTGATGCTGAGTACAAAGAGGTTGTATCTCAATGTACCATCCCTTGGACGCCTGGGAAGACATTGGCTAAGTTCCGAGCACATTTCGACTTTCACTTTTCTCATTCCATTTCACAATCATTCTTTCAACAGTGACTCCTGTTTTAAAAATAATGAAAAGAGTAATGGACGGGAAGTGGAAGGATAATTTTAGTGAAGAGGGGGGACTGCTATGCTCATGTGGAATGGTTAACGGGTATATCCGCTCTAACGGGTTTGTCCGGGTACTATGATCTCAAATCGGAACATCCTCAATCGAGCCTTCCTCTACTCATTCATGGATCTATTGGGCCCACTACTTGAAATATGCCCTTTTCATCGTCCAACATTGGAATTTGTCCTCGCATCTCCGATTGTGATGGCATTCTCAAATTATCTCTCATTCTTCGAATATGATGATAGTCTCAGGAACTATATCCACTACATTGCACAATCACAGATAGAATGGAAGGGTGAAGGCTCCGAAGCGGCCCAATCTGGGAAATGGATGATACAAGCTCTGTTTTCGGAAGGCTTCGAAGACACACTCGAACAGATGTCGATGAGGGACAAAGGCGGATATTTTGGTTTCCGTGTTGTGGACGAGTGTCAATCTCTCTCACAGAAACTGGGATCGAATGAAAACAATCGGTGAATGATGACTCTCAAATGATGTGTCGTTGCAACCTCTCTCGAATGACTCAAACTCATTTCTGCGGACTCTCCTCGGATGTTGGGAATGCTCTGATTGCTGGTGCCGACGAACAGATTCTGTGATCACCTCCAATCGTCCCGAAATGGTTTGCTCTTTTGGGTTTGTCGTTCTCAACGCGACTGACTTTGGCTGTCACATTGTCAACCGTCCTCTCTCCACACAATTCCTGGCGTCCCTCAACGATGCATTGTGACCTGATTATCTTTCACAATCTCAACTTTTTAACCATATCAAAACACTTCTCGTTTATCTCGTCCAAATGAAGTGCATCCCGCACTTACCCGATTCCACTACCATCCCCGATGTTTCTGAAGTGTGTTTTGATGTTTTGGTCTTTTTCTGTTAATGCCCTCGGCAGGTTCATCACTCTTTGTTCATTCAATATAACTCTGTTCGATCATCACTTTCTTTATCGAATATACTCTCACGATACTGTTTAGGCTTTCCTCTCAATGCATTTATTTCCATATCACAACAGTTATTGGGGCTCCATTTTTGGGATGCATTGTCTCATGCGAGTTCTCTGCGAGTCCGTCGAACTGGATCGTTGTCAAGAATGATTCATTTGATTCTGTTCTTCTTTATTTCTTTTCACGCAACAATTCATGTTTGGTGCCATTTGTTTGTTGAGAATCAGTTTGTGACACAAAATGGGATGATCCTCCTCCCTTTGTTCAATGAAAGCAGAACTTTCTCGTTCGAAAACATCTTCTGATGCCTCTTTGACTCATTCACCTGACTCACATTCAACTGTGGACACATTGCGCGAACCATTCCTGAATTTTGTTCCGAACTCCGAATTGTCGTTTGAAGACAAATCATCAATTTACTGTTCGCTAGTTGCCCTCGTGAAAGCTGAATACCCATTTGACATTGCCCTTCAGGACAGAGCCGCACAATTTCTGAAGAACATCGAACAAATGTTGCGCAACAAAGAAGGAGCAGACAAACTCGTGACTGACTTTGTTCATTCTTCTGTCCTGCTCACTCAATTTCTTGCTTTTCTGAAAGCGACTTCCATTTCACTGAACGTATTCGTTGTCAATGACGATTCATTTCATTCTTCTCTTAATCTTCATTTTCTTTAATTGGAGAATTCATTTTTTGTTCAAGCGAAAGTTGGATTTCGTTCAACAAACGACCAATGGGATGATCCTCCTCCCGATTCAATGAATGATGAAATAGATTCTTTGAAGACTTCAAACGATGCCTTATCGAATGGTTCTCTGGATTCACCTTCAATTATCGTGGTTAACAAAGAACCTTTCCTGTCTTTCGATCCGAAGTCAAAATTGTCTTTTGAGGACAAATCAACCATTTACAACTCGCTTGTTACTCTTGTTAAAGCTGAATATCCTTTTGACAATGCCCTCCAAGACAGAGCTGCCCAATTTTTGAAAATCCTCGAGCCGAAGTGGGGCGATTTCGAAGAAGTAGACAAATTCGTGACCGACCTCGTTCCCTCTTCAGCCAGATCGCCTTCTGGCTTTGTTAATAGCATTCTGACTCTGGTGTCATCTCCACACTCGACTGTAGTTGTCGCAGCATTGTCGTTACTTCGCAATGTAATTGCGTTATCATCTCAACTCTTTCTATGTCGCCTCGATGAGACAAATCTCATCAGCAACGTGTTAGCAACTGTCCAACCTCACACACTGCCAGTCGCAGGAAATGAAACGATGTTCAACCGTCAAGTCGACATCATCAGCTTTCTCGCAAATCTAGCACTTCCGAGATCTCTCGAAGAACTTGGCATTACTGCCACAGTCGACACACTCAATTGGCCTGTTAAGCTATGTCCAGGTCCGATGACAATGTCCAGTCCAATGTCCAATCTCCTATTTAGGAGTTCGGAGACTCGTAAAATACTATTATGTTTTCACCAACAAGATCAATGAACATATCCATTTGTATTTGAGTAATCATGAACGCATCATCAGAAGGGGTTCGATTAGGGTTGCTATTTCCATCAAAACACTCCTTCAGAGAGAATTCAAACGATGACGTGATTGTGTGGGTCAGATCAAAAGGATCATCTCGGATTTGGCTGTTTGGGTGATTGAAACAAGGAAAGGATGAAATTGAAACAGAAAGAAGTCATTTATCAAAGATAGATGAACAAAACGTGTGTATTGTGATGAGAATTGATGACGTGAGGAAGCTTGGTAACAGTACAGTCGGCTCGTCATCTCTTGAAGCGATGCGAGAAATAAGAGGAAGTTTGGAAAGTGTGACGCTGCGTGATACAGATCGGCGAAGACTGATGATATTGGGAGAGATAGGTTTGTCTTCCATTGGTCCAATTGTCTGAGGTCTTCTGACCATCTGCCAGTTGGATCCATCCCAACGAGATCGATTCCGTGAAAATAGTGTTCCAGTTTCGTGGAGTTCCAGAATACCGTCAGTGGAGACGGTGCTCACACTAGAGATGATCCCCTCTCTGAAACGCATGGGTGAACTTGTTGAACACATCCGGCCCTGTTGAACTGAGAATGATAGTCTTGAATTTGATTGTGTTGGAAATTGACGTTGTAAATGTCAGCAACGATCACGAGGATTGTTCTCCATGTTGAGACGATTCTTGGGGGCAGCGCGAGGGATGAAAAGCAAGAGAATGGGTGAGAATTTTTGAGATCATAAACAAGTTCGAGAATCAGAATCAGAAAACGAGAATAATCCGTCTTGTCAGTGTTTAGTCTAATTTCACGAGAATGACATCGAATGGTGTCTCCAACGAGTCTTTGAGAATGGACAATGTATGTCTCAGCTGTGGGATGAGACGAGATTCGAAGAAGGGTATTTGATCTTTTTTACGATATCAAAAATTCTCACCCAATGAAAAGGATAGTGGTTGCGTTCGACTGAAAGATTGTGCGGAGAAGGTGATTGGCATGTATCGACAGCTCATTTCTCCGCGAGTCTTTAATGATGGTTGCTAAGAATGAAAACGCAATTTCTAAGATCGATCGAGTGATGGTAAGGAGCACACTGTGGAGGGTATATTGGAGGAATGACTGTGTTTTCCGATGACTGCATCTAGAAATGGACATTTTGTGGTCGAACTACTGAGGTTACATGGCTCAGGGAATTTGGAACTTTTTTTGAAACCTGTTGATACTCAGTTTGTTATGGGATTGATTGATGTACTCTTTCCACCATCACATTCAATTACGAGACTGAGTCACGTCATCCACAAACTACAGTTCAATATCGTTGTCAGCACGCTCTGCAAAATTTCATCTTTTTGAAACGATCCTTTTTGTCGGGTTGACAGTCGAACGCAGATTCCAACGCGAGATCAACATCTGATGGTCAGTCCTTCTCGCGGAAGATTCTCTACACCTCGACGACTATTATGGTCTAGTAGTGACATGACGCGAATCGAAGCTGGAAGAAAGGTTCGTAATTTTTCTTGTCTTCTTGCAGGAAAGTTCCAAATTCCCTGAATTGTGTAACCTCAGTAGTGTAAATCCCAGATGGACCGTGTGCAGGATTAATTGCAGTTCTGTTGTACAAGAAGGTTGTATTTGTTTTGATTTGTTGTGAATTTTGTGAAAGAACGATGAATGTCGATGGTTTTGAAGAGGAGGATGATCCCGAGATGAAATGCCGTATTTGTGAGTTCTGTCGCTCTGAAGAGGATGAAATAGCCGAAAAGAGCGGATATACCTCACGTGAGAGAGTGATCTTCCCCGTTGAAGAATTTTCCAACAAGAAAGGCTCCAGTCAATAGTGGTAAGTGTCCAAGAAGAAAGAGAAGATTAGATGGCCGGCATCTGAAGCAGCGACAAATAATGTTGCAATATAGAGGCTGGAAATCACTTTTGAAGTGATGAAGACGACACAGAGTGTGATGAAATCGCGTTTCGATCCAAACCAGTAAGTCAGGATGATCTCGTTCGATGAAGAGACTACAAGGAAGAATTGGACATTGACAGGGACCATAGTGTGATCACGTTGATCACACAAAAATTGATCATACGCCCCATTTCACCGATTTCTCTTCCATTTCACCTATTTTATCAAGAAAACAACTAATTCTTGCGAAATGAGGTGAAATGAAGAAAACAAAATTTTTGAGTTTCCATAGTGTACTTTTTTGTGGCACGATCCAGAATGACCTTCACACTTCATCTGCAATCGTTTATTGTGTCTCTTTTTAGCTGAACAGTGATAAGTACAATCTCTATGTTTCAAAAATCGGGCTTTACTACATGTACGACTAAATTGCTAAATGTACGAATGGGGATTCAAGGTTCAATTCCCCTCTTGAGTATTTCTTGTTTTTCACTTTGTGCAAAATGGTTCATTTCATCGATAAATACTGATTGTTGAAATGATAATTGAAAACGAGACGTGTGGATGAAAATTGCATGATCTGGCCCATAATCACTTGACTCTCACTCAATTCCAACCATGGACACTTGATTTCTCCGTAGAAAAGTGATACTCTCACTCATTGTTTCTTTCTTTCTCTCTTCACCGAACGTTTGTCTCTGTCGATGTCCATTGGAACCGAATTCTTGAGATCAACATCGGGATCGCGTTTCGATTCAGTTTCATTCCTTGTTTGGAACAAGAATCGTTCTTCACCCCTCATTTGAACTCCTTCCCTTCTCTGGCCTTCTGTCACTGTCATTCTCCCTTCCTCCTTGCACCCCGTACTCCACCTTTGGAGATGCCAGTCGATCAACTCCTCTCTCCTCCTTCCCAGCTTCTCCTTTTCATGCTATTGGGTGAGTCTGGAGAGGATCAGTCGCAGGATGACGTGTTCGACGAGAATGTGAGTTGTCTCTCTTGTTCTTTCTTCCTCAAACATTCTTCATCTTCTTGTCTTCTTCTATCTGCTTCTTCCTTCCGCTTTCTCACTACCTTTTCATTTTTCCGTTTCTTCTTCTCGCTTCCGCATCTCAACCAGGTCCAGCACCTCCCAAATGCGGTCGTCGGTGCACCGTTCGGCAATGTCGAGATTGCTCCGAACATTCCCTGTGAGGAGTATGGGATTTTGCGGGATTATGGCAATAGAGCGGCAAACTCGTTGGATTTAGACGTTCGAGATGTCCACATCGTCGATCACGACACGTCCTGAGTTTTGTTCCTGGTGGAAATCGACAGGGACAGGCATTCCGGTGTCTACGTCGATGGAGAGAGGCGAGAATGATGGGTCATGCTCGAAGAGTCTGAAGAGTGTCAACAGAAGAAGCGACTTCCCAGCACTAGTCGTGCCACACTCTCGGATCGTTTCTCCACCATTCACAGCAAACGACACGTGGTGACGTACGAAAGGCAGGCCTGGGCGATATCGGAACGTCACATTCTCAAAGCTCACATTCCCGACAGGAGGCCATTCTTTCGGTGGAGAGACAGAGCTCATCGATGTTTCTTGATGAAGGCTGGTTGAACAGAATTGAACACATTCGAAGCTCGTCATCTTCGAATCGAGCTCGAAGAACTACATGACGAGGTTGATTCCAAGTGTGTTGAAATTGAGGGAGGATGTCAGGGCGACTGAGAGTTGTGGGGCGGTCATGAAAAACCAGCCGATGACCATCACACCAGCGACGTTGATCGTCACAATGGGCGCGTTGTATGCGGTCCCCCACGCCTTCCCTTCCCAGTTCAGCGGAGTTCGCACTGTCCAGTCGTCCACTTTCTCTTCGAATCGCCTCTTCCAGCGGTCTTCTTGGTGGAAGGAGCGGATGGTGGAGAGACCCGCGCCGTTGATCACTTCGGAGAAGATGGAGATAACAGGCGAGCAGGAAACGGAGTCAAGTCGCTGCAGATCTCTCGCTGCTCTCGAATACAACACAAGAACGATTCCGAAGAGAACAAGCACAGGAAGGCCGATCGCAAGGAACAACGGCGTTGAAATCGCGATGATCAAGATCTGTCCAATGAAACTAATGATTGTCCAAATAAACGTCGTACTGCTGGATGATCAGGTTCATGTCGGTCTGCGCGATGTCTCCTCCAAAACGGTTGATAACGCGTCCGAGCGGAGCTGTGTCGAAGAACGAGACTGGGGGGTGTTGCTACGCGCAGTCCCCGTTTTGACTAGGGGCAGTCCGCTTTTTGGGCTAGGGGCAGTCCGACTTTTGCTAGGGGCAGTCCGCACAATACTAGAGGCAGTCCGTCAATTTTCCGGTTGTTTTTAATGATTCATTTGATTTTTCTGAAACAGTTTGCAAAATGAGGCATTTTGATATTGATATCCAGCGAATTCAAACCGAGATATGAGAAGGCGGCCATTGAAGGAGGACATTTTAGGATCTGACCGAACATGAGAGATAACTGACATTCAAAGTTAAAAGGAAATCCAACAGGACATCAGAGGGGATTTTTCGAAATCAAGAACGATTTTTCAGTCAAGATCTCTTGTCTCTCGCAACAACTAAAGTTATGGGTCGGGATCAGCTCTGATCTAGTCTAAAGCAACTGAACTTTCCTGTTTTGAGGAACAACATGTGAGATTTCCAGAATTATTGACATACCCGGACCGAACTGGTGAACGCTCGGAATATCTTTCCTCGCTCGTGCTGCAATACCCATCATCCAATTCAGTTCAAGATCCAGCACAGCCTTTGGAAGAACACATTGTGCAGTCGGAAAGGAAGGCACCGCAGGTTCAAGGCAACCATCTGCTCGGATTCGACATTCACCACGATGGATGGAGATTTGCTGTGGCTGAGGAAAACAGTGGGATCATTTCACTGTTCGACCTTCGAATGATTCTGTACCATAATCCAAGAAACTCGTCGAAAGGCTCATTCATCCCGATATTCATGCAACAGCCAGATCCTGAACAGGATAGACCGTTCCCACCTCCACGAAGGAAAAAGAGCACAGTTGTGTCGTGTGGATTTTCAAAAGATGGAATTGATATTGTGGGAAAACGATGAACAATGGAGTGTTCTTATTTGATGTGAACGCTGCTGAATCAAACACAGCTGTCGCGGCTCTCCAATCAGAAATGCGAACTCTCCAAAACTTCAGACGGATTGTCCCTCTGCCTCGATACAATCCATCCACCCTTTCATTCACTCCACTTTCGGCCGAACACCAAGAAAACCTGACCTTCCTTCAGAAAGTGTCGGAAGAGTTCGAGAAGCAATCCTTCATCCGAACAGACATGTGGGATTCGCCAGACTCGCAGCGGAAGAACAAAACTGCGACTGTTTTGGAAGATAACATTGGATATCGCCCGTCTCTGCTGATGAGCGATGTCCGCGTGCCGATCACACTCTCTTTCCGGCCACTCAACCCCACGCACCCCGTCTTCACTCGAGCAGCCCAACAGCGAGCAGTGAAAGCGAGAGCGACGATTCGCTACAATTCGCAACCTCGATTTGTGGATGGGAACGTGAACGACTTTCTGGCTGGTGTTGGGAAGTATGTCAGAGTGAGGAGGACGAAGATACCAGGCAGAGCGAGACCAGCACCCACTCAGCCCAAACGAGTGAATTGGGAACGGAATGATCGTCTTTTGCGGAAAGACATTTCACTCGATTTCCAGAACACTTCGAAGAACGCCCTCTTCAGCCGATTCAGCGACACTCTCCCAACCTCCCGACACTCCATTCAGTTGAGAACGACTGTTGGGTGGAAGAGATGGAGAGACTGCTCCGAGAGGAGTTAGCGAATCAGTCTGGTTCGGAAGATACCGAAGACGATGAGCAATCAGTATTTGAAGACATTCTGAACCAATTATGACATTTTATCTTGTGGATTTTGTTTTTGTTCACATTTGAAAGATGAATTTTCCCTTTCTGAAGTGAATATGTGTCCAAATAGTCAGGCAATTGAGTGAAAGAATCAATGAGGAAATAACAGGATCGGTGAGTGATAAATCCCAAAACTAATCATCAATAAACGGGAGAAGATGGAGAAATAAAAGATTTTTGCTCATAGTTTCACAATTGCCTTCATTCATTTCAAGAAACAGAGTCTACGAAAAAGTGGTTCACCCTGCATTGAAATGGAAACAATATGGTCCATTCTCTCATTATCGCATCGTATCCTTCACTATCAGTGCCGTGAAGATTTGAATGACCAAAACTAACACATATCTGTCACAATTGGTCAGATCAAACAAAATCCATCATCGACAGTCATCAATTCACAAATTATCCTATATTCACAGAAATTGAATAAGAATATGTGTTATTGTGATCATAGTGCAAACAAAGTAGTGAAAATTTGTGATAATAGCCCTGAAAACGACGGACTGCCTCTAGTAATGTGCGGACTGCCCCTAGCAAAACTGGACTGCCCCTAGCCCAAAAAGCGGACTGCCCCTAGTCAAAACGCGGACTGCGCGTAGCACTACCCGAGACTGGGCAGTGCACAACATGGCGAAGGAGTCTTTGGTGTATCATTCGGTTCGAGCGATGCGTCGAGCAGCCGACGACACAAGCGTACAGCAACAGCAGGATCGTGGACAGGACGGATGTCTTGAACGAGATTGAAACTGTCGACTGTTCTTCCTCTGTCATCATCTGACGGGCTGCCTGCTCCGCGCTGTCTTAGTCTTCGAGAGGCGAGACAGCGGTGGACGGAAATGGAGTGGAAGATGATTTGTTTGTCGAGTCGGTGTCGTTTTCGTTCACATTTGTGAGGACAACATCAATGGTAGATGTGTTCTCAAAATTGATGCCCTGCTCCCGCAGCTCTTCGAATTTCCTCTCAGTCTCCCCAAAATGCCCTTGTCCATCAGGAACCGCCCAACATGCGCATCGACAGCGGAGAGATGATCATCCTACACGGTTAAGTATAGGCGCAGATCCGATTTTCGCTACGCGCAGATCCAAAAAACCGGATACGCGCAGATCCAAATGGATACACGCAGATCTAAACTTTTGTTGTTTCTGTTCGAATTTATGGCTGGTTATTGTGTCAGAAAACTTCAATATGGACTGATTTACTCTCACACATCTTTCAGAATAACAAATCGATTGAAAAAAGTTGATAAATTGAACAAGGTGATTCCGAAACGATGACTGTCGCAAATTGCTATTTGAAGAGACTGCACTGGATGAAATATTGAAAATTCTGGTTGTGATCCATGATAATGCTATTATTCCCGAATACGGCGACAAAGACCAAGTGTTATTGAGTGTGTTGGCCTTCGGCATTGGAGGCGGACAAGTAGACAGTATAGCGGCTTCTATTGTATCACACAGAATAAAAAGAATGGAGTGGTGGATTGAATTGTTACTGTGGAAATTTGGAGGGGAGAGAGGGGGTCGAGCGACGAGGCGGGTGTGTTTTACGTGAGCTCACATTGATTGATCACGTTTGCATTGTTTGAGAAAGAATTCCCGGATCTAGATGACGCCTGTCATGATTGATTGAACTCAGATGAACCAAAACTGCCATTATCTGGCTGTGATGTCGTTGGAGATGTTGAGAGACCGTGCTGACTTCTTGTCGATGGCTGTGGTTGCATTTGGCTTGTATTTGTGTTTCACGAGGGGATGCTGTTCTGCTTGGCGAGGAACGAGAGGTTCGGGGGCATCAGTGTCCAGTTGGTCGGAGATCGTCGTGAAGAGTGATTTCTCAGCCGTGCTCCTTCCGACGGTGCGAACGAGTCCTGCATTGACGCCTTTCTTGCTGAGGCTGCGCTCCTGCCGTGCGTTTGTGACGAAGTCCGAAAACTTTTGATTGTTCTTCTTTTCTGCTCGACAGCTTCCAGAACAGAATTGGCCTGCGTGTTCTTTGACTCCATGCTGGTCGACCTGACATCCCCATAGCTGCTTGCGAGTGGAGACGTCGGCTTAATGACAATAGGTGGGGTATACACCGGATGGAGAGCACGTAACGATGAAGGAGGGAGGATCATCATTTCTTCCGCAGTTTTTGACTTGTGAGTGAGCAACGTATTAAAAGTTGGAGCAGGAGATGGTGGTGTTTCATTTTCACGGAAATGAGGAACCAAACGCCAATATCAGAACGAAATCCTGACGAGTGTCATGAGAACTAGCACGATCGCGATTTATCGGGGAAGCTGTCAGAAGTATACTAAACTACTGGTCATCCGGATCACTTGTTGATCATTTCAGACGGATATCACCCAGGAAACGCAAAATTGGATTCTCATGAAGATCGTGGTGCTTGTGATGGATATACAGAATTTGACTGTTGTATGGAGAGAGATATCGAAGAAATATGTGAAATTTAATGCGACAAACAATAATATACAGAAATTGATGCCAGCAAAAGCAAGATACATTGTCGTTTCTTCATTCGAGATATGATGACGATTTGGATGAAGAAATGTGTGTTGACGATACGAAAGCGGTAGAAGGGAAGAGAAGAGCGTGGATCGTTGTGAATATTTTTAGAAACAGAGCTGATGTTGAAGAGAAAATTGATAGCTATTGGGAGACGTTTCAGAACAGCCTGAAGTGTCATCCATGGACAAGAAAAGGGAAAAACATGGTCAGTGTGGGAAAATTACATACCAAGCTAAGTAATATCGGTCTCAGATTTAGAGTAGGAACATCAATCGAGAGACGGGTGATGGGAAGATCGACATTCTCGTTTGACGACAGTACAAAAACAGATTTGTGATAAATTTGTGAGAGTAAATATGAATTGTGAGCATTCAGAGTGAAATGACATGAATTGGATATGGTAAGCACAAATAAATCATCGATCCTTTTGGATCTGCGTGTATCCATTTGGATCTGCGCGTATCCAAAAAAAAGGATCTGCGCGTAGCGAAAATCGGATCTGCGCCTATACTTAACCATCCTACACCACAATGTCTCTGTCCGAGTACACCGCACGCGCAAGCTGGATCCGCGCCTTCTGCCCTCCACTCAGGTTCACCCCCTTCTCCCCAATCGCTGTTGAGTCTCCTGCCGCCAGCGTCTGCAGGTCTTTCTCCAGCGCACACACTCGGACCACGTCGGCGATTGACCCTCTCAAGCACACAGTCCGGTTCACACGTCCAACATCACCAGTGAATGCTGCGGCGAGTGACGACTTCCCACTTTCGATGCCTCCCACAACCATTGTAAGTGAGCCAGTGGGGATTTGGAGGCACACATCAGTGAACACGTTGGAACGTGACTTCGTGGACGAGTTCAGCATCCCTCGCACCGACAGCGTTCGATGGATGAAGAGCCGATACACCACACCATCAGCGAGACCCTGAATGTACGGAACCACAATCTGCACAATTCCAGAAGCAAAAGGGAATGTGGGATTCGTCTCCTTCTTTGCGATGTCCTGCAGCAGCAGCTTCATGATCAGCGGCATGATCAGGTACAGTGCGTTGCTGGGACAGTCTCAAGGAGACACCACATACCTCACGAGATACCACACAATGTTCACAAGGAGTGATCTCTTCGACACTTCGAACAGAATGTAGCTGAAGATGCTTGGTCTCTTCGGTGGCTTCCTGGAACAGTAAAGAGGGGAAAAGCAGACTCTGTGGGCAGATGTTCCGACAGGTCCCATTCGGCTCGAGCGCGCAGATACTCTTCCTGCTTCGAGAGCCATCGCTGCCAACTCCACGCAACGTTGTATGACACCATGTCTTTCTTCACCCAACCAATACCCCTCCTATCTCCACATCCTCATCCACCTCCATTTGTCAGGTCTTCCATCCAACAAGAGGAGACGAACACGGATTGCTCGAATGTCTCCACTTCTCCGCTTCCATAAAATCACTCATTTTCACATCTGATGACGAGACAGCGACCAACGACAAGAAAGAGTGAGAAATTGAAAAATACACTATCTGTGAGTGATGTGGAAATGATTTAGGTATCAGCAAGTGTAAGTTTCACCATGGAGTGCGAGCTCGATCGTGATCCTGTGAAAGTTGATCCCGAGGAACTCCACAGAGATAAAAATGTGAGAAAGAAATGGAAAAGACACCATAAATAAGGGGTTCAGTTCCTAATCGAGGTATCTCCCCTCCGTACTTCGAGTAAACGAGAAAGAATGAGAAAATGGGCAAGATCATTCCTTTCTCATGAACACGTCACATTTTTTACTCATCCCTTCAAAAAACAGTTTCTAACTTTAAAAGCAATATATTGATGAAAACCAGTGAATAAAAAAAATCGTCACGAAGGGATTTGATCCTTAAATCCCCATTCGTACATTTAGTAATTTAGTCGTACATTTAGCAAGGCCCCAAAAATCGACGAATGGAGTTGAGATTGCTAGGCATGGGCAGCGGTCGGTCCGACTGGTCGTCGACCGACCGACTGCTTTTCTGGACGATCGATCCCATTTCACGATACTCAAAACTAAAATGTTGATTAAGATTGCATCAATCTAGGGCGGATAATTGAAAAGTAGTAATAATAGTGAGTTTGAAGGCAAAAGCAACAACGGAGTGTTGATTTTAGGCGTAGAAATGGAGAATCGAACTGTTTATTGAAGGATTAGAATAAAAAGACAGATATTGTGAGAAAGGAGATCAACGGATTCGAACGGACAAGTAAGTGAAGTTGGGACGATAATGGAGGGTGCAAGTGGAAAGTCTTACGTTGGCGAGGAGAGCTATGTGGAGATGCGGGCGAGAGTGACGATTCGGGAGATGTGGGCGAGAGTGATGATTCGGGAGATGCGGCGAGAGTGACGATTGGGGAGATGCGGGCGAGAGTGATGATTCGGGAGATGTGGGCGAGAGTGATGATTCGGGAGATGCGGCGAGAGTGACGATTGGGGAGAAGCGGGCGAGAGTGACGATTGAGAGTGACGATTGGGGAGAAGCGGGCGAGAGTGACGATTGGGGAGAAGCGGGCGAGAGTGACGATTGGGGAGAAGCGGGCGAGAGTGACGATTGGGGAGAAGCGGGCGAGTGACGATTGGGGAGAAGCGGGCGAGTGACGATTGGGGAGAAGCGGGCGAGAGTGACGATTGGGGAGAAGCGGGCGAGAGTGACGATTGGGGAGAAGCGGGCGAGAGTGACGATTGGGGAGAAGCGGGCGAGAGTGACGATTGGGGAGAAGCGGGCGAGAGTGACGATTGGGGAGAAGCGGGCGAGAGTGACGATTGGGGAGAAGCGGCGAGAGTGACGATTGGGGAGAAGCGGGCGAGAGTGACGATTGGGGAGAAGCGGGCGAGTGACGATTGGGGAGAAGCGGGCGAGAGTGACGATTGGGGAGAAGCGGGCGAGAGTGACGATTGGGGAGAAGCGGGCGAGAGTGACGATTGGGGAGAAGCGGGCGAGAGTGACGATTGGGGAGAAGCGGGCGAGAGTGACGATTGGGGAGATGCGGGCGAGAGTGATGATTCGGGAGATGTGGGCGAGAGTGATGATTCGGGAGAAGCGGGCGAGTGACGATTGGGGAGAAGCGGCGAGAGTGACGATTGGGGAGATGCGGGCGAGAGTGATGATTCGGGAGATGTGGGCGAGAGTGATGATTCGGGAGATGCGGGCGAGAGTGATGATTCGGGAGATGCGGGCGAGAGTGATGATTCGGGAGATGCGGGCGAGAGTGACGATTGGGGAGAAGCGGGCGAGAGTGACGATTGGGGAGAAGCGGGCGAGAGTGATGATTCGGGAGAAGCGGGCGAGAGTGACGATTGGGGAGAAGTGGCGAGAGTGATGATTCGGGAGAAGCGGGCGAGAGTGACGATTGGGGAGATGCGGGCGAGAGTGATGATTCGGGAGAAGCGGGCGAGAGTGACGATTGGGGAGAAGCGGGCGAGAGTGATGATTCGGGAGAGTTGGCTGATGATGTGCTAGGAGGATGTGGTTTTGATTGTCGAATGGTGGGGTGAAGAGGAGTGCCTCGGTGTGTGGTGTGGACTGGCCAAATTGGTTCGAGAAGACAGACACAGCAGCTGTCGACAGCTCGTTGTTCGTGCTCGCAGTGGAGAGAATGAGGAAAGTGAGATGAGATGCCCTGATTGAGTTGAACTCGTCGCTGTTTTGTGTCAGATCCATCTTCACGTCTGCAATCGCGTTGAGCAGCACAACCCAATTAGGAGTCGCTCTCCCAAAGTCCAGACAGCGTGGTTCAGATAGCACTTCTGGCACCACTCGAATAGAATTCACTGCAGTGGAAATGGCGATGTCCAAAATGTGGCCAGTGTTGTTCTCGATGATGCGTCGGAAGAATTCAGGGTTTGTATTGGCCAATCGGAGGAAGGAGCTGGCAGGGTCGGTGAACGAGCGAGGGGAGAGGAGGGAGCGGAGAGGAATGTTGGGTCGAGGAGCGGTTCGCTGAGTTTGGTGACGAGAGGAGACGAAGACTGGCTGAGTGCGGAGATCAGGTTCAGGTGTCGATCGTGACGGAAGGGAGTGTCGGAGGGAGAGGAGGAGATGTCGACTGATTTGAGAAACGAATCGATGAGGTCGGGAGGGGCTGAAGATGACGATGAACAGAGAAAGAGAAGGTGGCTGTGTGTTGGAAGCATTTGGAAAGAGCATTCAAATGACTGTTTTGATTGGCATAAATTTCGGAAGGAGCCTTGATAGTGAGCATGGTGATGAAGGCTTGGTTCCTCTCCATCAGATCCTAAAAAAACTAGGAATAAAACAGGAAAAGAGGGGCCATACAGGGTAATTATGTGAGATGTTCATGATCCTTCACAATAGATGAAGATCGTGGGACATCCAGTGGCGATCAATTCATTCGCGTGAAAGGGTGAGGGAAAAGGAGGTGAGAGATATGACAGTCGTTTTACGAACTGCCATACCACAGTCAATGATGGCCCATGTCATTGACAAGCTATTGTTGAGGTTGACAGATAAATCATCGAAAAGGGGACTGAAGAGCTCCAGAGAGAGATGACACAGAGATTGCGGGGGCATATTAGAGTAAGTTGGGCAAGTTGGACGAGTTGAGGATGGTCTGCTCGATCAAACAGGATCTATTTGAAAATCGAAAGAGGAAGTCCCGAGGAGTGTGAGAGAATGAAAATTTCTTCTTCATATGACACAGAAATAATCAATGATGGAGAAACAGACTGATTATTGTATGTGACTCAAGATCGACGTCCTGGAGAAGAAGAAAGCATGGAATGGCGAAAATAATGAATGAAAAGAGAGAACTTGACTCTCGTGTTGAGATACGGGTGTGCCAAGACGATGTTGGAGATCTGTTCGTTCACTTCCGATCATGTGGTTCATGCATCCTAAAAAGAGAAAAAATTTTTAAGCGAAACCGTAAGATGATCAGTAGAAGAGAAATGAGAAATTGTGAAGACTGTTGAGGATCATGTCTCGATCTGACTCGACAGTGGAACAACTGGAATCGCATGTGAGATCATGAGTGAAAACGAGAAGTAAGTACTGAGAAGAAAAAGAATACCGTTTTGTAATTGTTTGGATTCGTGGAGATGCTGTCAGAACGAAGAGGAGGAGTCGGAGTCGGTCTGACAGGCCGACTTTTTGTCCGATGTTGGGGAAGGACAGACCGACTCAGGGACTCTTGATCTACGACGTGTTGAACATTAATTTTGAGAAATATGAGATGAACCAATTATAGAGTTGTTGTGAATCAAAAATGAGAAAAAGGAAACAATAAAGTGACCCTGGCGGGATTCGATCCTGGGTCCGGGGAGCAAAAAGCTTATGTGCTACCACTCGACTAAAGGGCAGTTCTAGTGACTGCGAAATGCCGGAATGATGCGGAAAGCCGGACTCAATCTGCGAACCCACAATTGTGATTCTTCGCACTTTCTTCATTTCACAGTAATTGTTCAAGTTCCTCATTTTCTGAAAAGACAATAAAGAACAAATGTGAGAGTGTGTGATATATTACAAGCTTCTTCTTGCACCATTTATGTGTCAGTGGATGGAAGGGTTGAAAAGATCTTCGACATCTATCTGGAGGAGGGGTGGGAGAACAAGGTCAAGGCAACGGCGATCGTTCTGTTGGAGATGGAGAAAGACGGACGAGTTGTTTGGCCGGCTCTAGAGGGCTACGTCTTGGTTGAGGTGTTGTTCCGATCCTTGACCACTGACAGTCTGCTCAATTCGCCAATTCATCATCTGTTCCCCTCCAAATGCTTTAATATTCCGCAAAGTGCGATTTGAAGATACTTGGGGAAATATCAAGTGGATAACGTTGATATCCCTGATTTGAGTGAGTCAGGTCTGTCTGACACATTTTCGAGATATCTCATCAGTCATGGGTGATTGTGACATGTAACTTTCTCCAACACATTTATGTGGATCGGCATTACGTGTTGGTGTTTGTTTTGAAATTTCTCCCCTGTGAGTCACTCCGTACCAATTTCTCAGAATCACCTGTCTGACGAAAGGTGTGTGTTCATTCAAAGGGGACGGACGACAAGCTTCATCATGCACTCTGAGGAAAGTGCACTCGGACTCTCTCAAGTACACACTGTCAGTTTTTGGAAACAATCGATGATGCGTGAGTTTTCTGAAGATGATCATCGGATTTGTGAGATCTGTGGTGAAACCCTGTTTTCAGAAACCGGAATAGAATCTCGACATTCACTGCAGCGAATTGTTTCCTCGTGAAGATTGGTTGACGTGAAGGGCGCTGGTCAATCAGAGTTGTCGATGAAGATCCTGTCAACGCACTGTTGATTTTGTCACAAAATCACGTTCAGGAAAATCAACACTTTCATCTACTTTATTGTCCTCAATTCACCAAAAAGCACACATTATATCACAGACGGCAATTTCGATTGAAAAGAGATGTCGATCTGCGAATAGTACTGTAAGATTCGCATTTTTGTCAAAATTCCGGCTTTCCGCATTTTTCCGGCTTTCTGCGGTCACTATCAAAAAAGTCGCCGACTGTTTTATTTTTAGGGACTGGACTCGATGTTCTCAGACCGACCACTGCCCATGCCTAGAGATTGCTTCTCCAAATCGTCTCCGAAGAAGAGATGATGATTGCTCTTCAATGTGGGGCACAGATATGTTTATTCACTTCATTATCTTGATCATTCTGAAATTACACAACCTTTGATGTTTGTTTTGGAGAAGAGTTAGACATGAAGTGATGATTAATTTTCTTGAAATGATCATACCATAAAAAGTGAAAGGTGTGATCCAAGGATCACACCTTTCCGTTAAATGATCATACCACTCTTCTCTCTGGACATTGATCTGAACATTGAGGAGAAATAAGTGAGAAATGGGTGGTAATATCAAACCCTCGTTTAAAGGAAGAAGTTCCTGTGACCCTTTATAGATGTCGATTGGACGTCCAGGACTGGACATCCAATCGGACAGACCAATTTTGCCGACTCTTTGAAAACTTCATAAACGGTATGAACGAATTGTGGAGATCTCAGAATAAGAGTAACAGCAAAATGTCCAATGATGTCCAATGACGTCCAATGGTGGGTGGATCAGGCCCATCGACACTGCTCGCAGAGTATCTTCTGATTCTCACCATTTCACTGATTCTCGACACATTATGATCATTTTCAAGTGAAAGGTAACAAATAGACGGAATGAGAGAGAAATGAATCGGATCAAAAATGAATGTCCAATCGAGATCGATTGTCCAGTCCAACGTTGGCAACGTCCAGTCCAATTAACATGCCAAACACTCAACCATCGTGAAATGATCTTTCAGAAGGTCGTCCTTCCATCGTCTGAATTTGTGACATTTCTGATCTCAAATCGGTACATCCTCAATAGAGACTTGTTGAACTCCTTCACGTCTATATTGGCAACACTCCTTCGAATATGTCCTTATCATGATCCAACATTGGAGTTTGTCATCGCATCTCCGATTGTGATGGCATTGTCAAGTTGTCTATTGTTCCTCGAAGATGATGGTGATCTCTGGATTGCTCTCTTCAACATGACCCATAACCTGTTAGAATGGAAGAGATACGAAGCAGAAGTGACCCACACTTGGAAACAGACAATGCAAGCTCTGTTTTTGGAACGCTTCGAAGACACCCTCGAACAGATGTCGATGAGGGACAACGGCGGACGATTTAGCTACGAGATTGTGACAGAGTGTCACACTATTTCGAAAATGCTTGGATTCAGTGCTAGAAGGCAATGATGGTTACATCTCAAATGACGCGTCGAAGTCGCCTCTCGAATGACTCCAAGTCATTTCTGCGGACTCTCCTCGGATGTTGGGAATGCGTTGATTGCTGGTGCGGACGAACAGATTCTGAGATGGCCTCCAATCGTCCAGAAATGAACTGCTCTTTTGGGTTCGTCGTTCTCAACGCGGCTGTCTTTGAAAGATCTGTTCCCGGAGGGTGTTGATTTCACTGGTGGAAGAGAGGTGAAGGGAACGGAGAGAGTCTGGATCGACGTGAGACACGACAAATGTCAGAATCCAATTCAGACGGATGAAGATCTGCTCTTGAAACGAAACACGAAGGGTGTGTGATTGAAGAGCAGTGTGGATTCTGTGGATGAGATCAGCGTCAATGAGATTGGTCAGACGGCCGAATGTGATTGACATGATTGTATAGTGAAGGAATGACAGTGTTGCAAGAACAATTCTTTGATGAGGTGTTGACAGTAGGATGTCAATGCTGTCAATGAACCCAGAAGGTGATTTGGATGAAGAGTGAACGAGGTCAGTGACGAGTTTCTCAGCTTTGTTTTGTGAACCGCACTCCGCCTCCAAGCTCTTCAATAACAAGATTGCCTTGCTTTGAAGGGCATCATCAAATGGAACGTCGTCCGTTACCATCGCGAGGAGCGATCTGAACATGCTCAATTTGTCTCCGAATGGCATGGCTTGATGAATGACAGAATCCAAGAAAGTGGGAGGTTCTTGATATCCATCTGGATCTGAATCAGGAGTGTGGAACAGAATATTATTCTTGGAGTTTGAACAATGCAGATGTTCGTCTTGCATCGTTGATTGAAAGCGATCACACCCTTTGGACTCTGTCTCTCCTTCGGAATGGATTCATTCCCGTTTATCAACCTCGAAAACAAAACAAAAACTGATGACATGATGTAAACAGTGAACTAGATCACACTCAGACTCCCTCTCATCCATCTTTGCTCGCTTCTCATTTAAGTCGTTATTTCTTCATAGCAGCTGTCAATATTCCACTAATAACGTCATTTACGCAAGACTGTCGACATCTGAGCAATAGAGACAATCAAAGGAATGACAATATCGGAGAACTGGAAGAAGAGTGGAATAATGAAGAGAGAAGGAATATGCTGAATGAATCAACAGCAAAAGAATAAAACATCAGAACACATATCATACAAAGCATGGATGGCTGTGGAAGGGCTGAAAGGGGGGATATATCCCAATTTGACGAGATAAACGAGAGGTGATTCAGAGATTGTCAAAAGTCGAGATTGGGAAAGATAATCCGGTCAAAATGCATCGTTCAGGGACACCAGGAAGTGTTTGGAGAGAGGACGGTTGACGATGTGATAGTCAAAGACAGATGCGTTGAGAACGACGAACCCAAAAGAGCAAACCATTTCTGGACGATTGGAGACCATCTCAGAATCTATTCGTCGGCACCAGCAATCAGAGAATTCCCAACATCCGAGGAGAGTCAGCAGAAATCATTGTGGAGTCATTCGAAAGAGGTTGCATCAACATTCAATTTGAGAGCTCACCATTGCGGCTTTTTCGCATTCGATCCCAATTTCTGTGAGATGGTGCGACAATGGTCAAGAATAAATAAGCCAAAAAGTCCGCCTTTGTTGCTCATCATCTTCTGTTCGACTGTATCTTCAGAGCCTTCTGTTAACAGAGCTTGGAATATCCGTTTTGCTGATTCGGACACTTCTGTTTTTCCATCCTTCCATTCAAACAGCAAAGATATAACGTCGACGAGAGTTGCCAATAGAGGAAGACCGTCTTCGACAAACGAGAGACAACTTGAGAATGCCATCACAATCGGAGATGTGAGTACAAATTCCAATGTTCGACGATGAAACTGACATATTTGAAGGAGGTGTTTCAATAGATGCATGAACGATGAAAACAAATCTCGATTGAAGATGTGTCGACTTGAGATCAGAAATGACACAAATTGAGACGATGGGATCACAACCTTCTGAAAGAACATTTCAAGATAATTGGATTTATCGACGACAGTTGTGACGTTCAATCCTCCGAGAGATGTTGGGTCGGCGAGATGGACGCATTGGCCGAAGATTTCGATGAGATTGTCAAGCATCACTTCATTTATAGATATTGGCAGTGTGTGAGGTTGAAAGATCACGAAGAGATTGGTGACGAGATCAGACTCCACAAGACGACATCGAACAACAACTGATGAACATTCGGTTGTGGTTGTGTTCAGGAATGACAACGCTGCTGCAACTATAGTCGAGTGGGGAGATGAAACTAGTGTGACGATACTCTCCACAAAGCCTGAAGGTGACCCATCTGAAGAGGGGACGAGGTCTGTCACGAGTTTTGCTGCAAATTGTTCATCTCCAGATTTCGGTTCGAGGTTCTTCAGAAATCGGGCAGCTCTGTCGAGGAGGACATTATCAAATGGATGTTTCGTTTTCACGAGGGAAACAAGCGAACAGTAAATTGATGATTTATCCTTACACGACAATTCTGAGTTTTCATCGAAATTCAGGAATATTTCATGTTCTGCGTTGACTGATGAATGTGAATCCCGTGGGGGAGTCAAAGAGACATCACAAGCCGTTCTCGAATGAGAAAGTTTTGTTTGCATAGAACAAACGGAGGAGGATCATCCCATTTTGTGACACGAACTGATTCACAACAAACTCGTTCCACAAAACATGAATTGTTCCGTGAAAAGAAACAAAGAAGAACAGAATCAAATGAATCATTCGATACAACGAGCAAGTTCGATGAACTCGCAGAGAACTCGCACGAGACAAAGCGTGCTAAAAATAGAGCCCCAACAACTGTTGGGATGTGCAACAACGACCACGACGAAAAATGTCGAAACAGTATCGTGAAAGTGTTCTTGCACAACAAAGCGATGATCGAACAGATACAATGAGGGAGAATGAAAATGAAAAGGTTGTCGCTACGATGGAGCACATGTAAGAAGTCCTAAAAAGGAAAGACTCCTCAATCAGATCGTGGAAGGCTGCGGAATGGCTGGAATGCGGGGCACATTCAATTTGACGAGATAAACGAGATGTGTTTTTGAGATGGTTGAAAAGTCGAGATTGGGAAAGATAATCTGGTCACAATGCATTGAGTAGGGACGGAAGGAATTGTTTGGAGAGAGGACGGTTGACGACGTGACAGTCAAAGACAGCCGCGTTGAGAACGACGAACCCAAAAGAGCAAACCATTTCTGGACGATTGGAGGTAATCCCAGAATATGTTCATCTGCACCAGCAATCAACGCATTCCCAACATCCGAGGAGAGTCCACAGAAACGAGTTGAAGTCATTCGAGAAAGGTGGCTTCCACGCATCATTTGAGAGCTCACCATTCAGGGATTTCCATGTTCGATCCCAGTTTGTGTGAGATCGAAAGACACATGTCAACAGGTTCTTCGCCATAATCTCCGTTCTCGTCGTGTTTCAGCATCTGTTCGAGCGTGTCTTCGAAGCCTTCCGAAAACAGAGCCTGATTCATCCGTTTCCCAGATTGAACCACTTCTGGGCCTTCTGTCTCCCATTTTTCGAGCGATAGTGTCATGTTGATGAGAATGTTCGGCATACATTCGGTATGTATGTCAAGATTCGGTATGTATGTCAAGATTCGGTATGTATGTCAAGCCCATCTGACGCAACATCCCTATCAGATTTTGCGACAGCTATATATGCAAAATGAAGAAAGGGCATCAATACATACCATCACGGGGAGAAGAGTCGGTTGGAAATGTAACTGGAAAGTTATCGATCATTCGGATTCATTTTTGTGTCTTTCCATTTCATGTGCTCAATAGGATTTTTATGAGGATATGTTGTGACTAATCATGTTCAGAGGTGCTTCCATGAGACAATAATGAGAAATTGAAACGAAGTTGATGATATTTAGAGAAAAAAGGGACGATCTGTGACTTTGCTAGGTCGAGGTGATGATGCTCTATTTCGAGTTGAGACGGCTTAATATGGTTATAAGAGATTCAGATAGTTGGAATATTTCGGAATATCGATCATAAATCGTAGGTGTGTGACACACCCAAAAGTGTGAAGATCTCATCTCATTTTTCTCGCTTCATTGGTATTCATCTGCATTCTATCACCTCCCCACAATATAATACTTTGTGAAACGATGAATAAGTATGAAATTTGATCAAATTGGCACCAATATAGGGACAGAAACTCATTTTTATTTTGACATTCATACCGAAGATCTTTGACATACATACCGAATTGACATACATACCGAAGCTTGACATACATACCGAATCCATGCCGAATGTTCCAGTGACACACATCCCGTTCGACGAGCGAGAAAAAACTTGAGAATGTCATCGCAATCGGAGATGCGAGCACAAAGTCCAATGTTGGACGATGATACGGGCCGACTTCAAGGAGTATGCTCAACAGATACATGAATGACTCGAGCAAGTCTCCATTGAGGATGTGTCGATTTGAGATCAGAAACATCACAAATTGAGACGATGGGATCACGACCTTCTGGAAGATCATTTCACGACGGTTGGATTTGTCGGCTGCAGAAGTGAGACCAAAATTCCTGATAGATGAAGGTGAAGCGAATTTGATGCAAAAGAAGATGGTCCAGATGAGATTCTCGATGATCGTTTCATTGCCAGAAATAGGCAGAAGGTGAGGTTGAATAGTAGCTAACACTTTGCTGATGAGATCTGAATCGATGAGGCGACATCGAACAGAAAGCGACGAATAGAGCAGTGTGTTGCGAACGAACGATAACGCTGCAGCAACCACAGCTGAATGTGGAGAGGACAACAGAGTGACAATACTATCAACAAAGCCGGTAGGCGAATCGTCTGAAGAGGGAACGAGGTTTGAAACGAGATTCGCTGCGAGATTACTTTCGTCCCATTTCGGTTCGAGGTTCTTCAAAAACACGACAGCTCTGTCTTGAAGGGTATTATCAAATGTGTATCCCGCTTTAACGAGGGCAACAAGCGAATTGTAAAGTGTTGATTTGTCTTCGAATGATAATTCTGAATTCAGATCGAAACGCAGGAAAGGTTCTTCCTCATGCTTGGCAGTCGAAGATGAGTTGGTTGAAAGATTCATCGAGGCTTTACTGGGGGAGTTCAAAGAAACAGATTCGTCGTTCATGGCAATGAGAATTGGATCATCCCGTTGTTCGTGGTTCGCTGAAATAGAGAATAACAGTCTCCAGAAAAGCCGAAATGTTCTTTGAAATACAATCGAGGCAAACACAATAATGAAATGAATCATCAACGACAACAAATCTGTCCATGTCTGGGAAGTTGTACTTTCGTCAAAAATTTCATTCTCTGTCTCCCCATGTGCAAGAATCTCCCAAACTTGATGTTCTCCAACGACACCAAAAACAACGACGACGCCAGTGTGTGTCGACAGAGTTGTGTTGATTGGTGGAAGTGTGTTGGGTCGGATCAGCCGACGAGCGTTGCAGTTCACCCCTCAATCCAGCAGAGGAACGAGATGGCTGGCCATTCCAGTTCCGATCGTGCCAGCCGAGTTGTGGAGTCCATTCTGTCGTTTGGAGTGGAATGGACGGCGATCTGAAGAGAGTGACGACAGTGTTGAGAAGAGAGCTCGTTTGGAGGAGTGTTGGCGTGATGGAGTTCCCCATCGTCGGAAAGCGATTCAACGCATGCACAGTCCAAAGAGCGAGAAATCGTGCGATCATTCAGCAATCCAAAAGTTAATCTGAACAGCGTCTCGTGGGTTGCTTCCGATCCTTCCTTTCCTGTCATTGACTATCCAACTTGGGTATTTTCCAGAATTGACATCAGAGAGGCGTTTGAGGGATCAGTTGACTCTCCTTTTCGCTTCGAGAAATGAACACGCGGTAGAACGGCAGGAACCTTTTGCTCAACAAGTTGTTCCATCCCCGACGAGGTGTCATGCAGAACAATGCCCATGCAGACCAACACACTCATCAAGAGTGCTTGGTTCTTTCAATTTTGGATGACTGATTGCAGCTTGGTTCCAGGAACGAGAATAATGAAAAAAGGATAGTCAACTTGCGAGATGAACATACCTCAAACAGATCGTGGATGGCTGTGAAATGGCTGGAATGTGTGGTACATCTCATTTCGACGAGATAAACGAGATTTGCTTCAGAGATGGTTCAAAAGTCAAGATTGGGAAAGATAATCTGGTCACAATGCATCGTGCAGGGACACCAGGAATTGTGTGGAGAGAGGACGGTTGACGATGTGACAGTCAAAGACAGCCACGTTGACAACGACCAACCCAAAAGAGCAGACCATTTCTGGATGATTAAAGGCTATAGTCGAATCTGTTCGTTTGCACCAGCAATCAACACAATCCCAACATCCGATGAGAGTCCGCAGAAACGAGTGCGAAGTCATTCGAGAGAGGCGGCTTCGATTCGGTATTTGTGTTCTCACACCTCAGTGAATTCTTGATTCGATCCCAGCAATTCCGAGACATCCAAGCAATAAACGGTAAGACGGTGTCCATAATCTCCGTCTTTGTTTTGCATCACCATCTGTTCGAGAGTGACTTCGAAGCCTTCCGAAAACAGAGCTTTTATCATCCGTTTCCCAGATTCGGCAACTTCTGGACCTTCTTTCTTCCAAAGTTTGAGTGAATTGTGGAGGTTGACGAGAGTTTCACACAAAAAATATCCATGTTCGACGAACGAGAGATAACTTGAGAATCCCATCACAATTGGAGATGCGAGGACAAATTCCAGGGTTGGACGATGAAATGGGCCCAGGCGAAGGTATGATATCAATAGATACATGAAGGATTGAAACAAGTCTCGATTGAGGATGGGTTGATTTGATATCAGAAATGTCATGAATTGAGACGATGGAAGAACGACCTCCTGAAGGATCATTTCACGATGGTTGAATTGGTCGGCTGCAGCAGTGATGCCTAGTTCACTGAGTGAGGTTGGAAGGGCGAGGTTGATACAATAGAAGAAGGTCCAGACGAACTTGTCGATTAAAGTTTTATTTGCTGCAATTGGCAGTGTGTGAGGTTGGACTGTCGCTAACGCTTTGCTGATGAGACCTGATTCCATGAGGCGACATCGAACAGTAAGCGATGAATCGAACAGAGTAAGGTACACGAATGAAAACGCTGTTTCCACCACAGTCGAGCAGTGAGATGACAGCAGAGTGATGATACTCTCCACAAAGCCAGAAAGAGATCCGGCTGAAGAGGGAACGAGTTCAGTCACGAGTTTAGCTGAATATCCTGTTTCGTACCCGATTGGCGTTAGGTTCTTCAAAAATTGGACAGCCTTGTCTTGAAGGGCATTGTCAAAAGGGTAGTCAGCTTTCACGAGGGCAACGAGAGAACGGTAAAACCGCGATTTGTCCAGAAACGACAAAACTGAGTTTTCATCGAAAACCAGAAAAGGGTGATGCAAGTAGTCCACAGTTGAATGTCTGTTGGGTAAGCGATTCAAATAGGTCTCACTGGAGGTGGTCGAAGATTCTGAATCGTTCTCCATTGAAGCGAGTATTCGATCATCCCACGACTTCGTGGATGTTGAAACAAATCATTTCGGAGGGGGAACAGACGAAATGTGTTTAGGAAATGATTTAGAAATGAAAACAAACAAAGATAGAATAACTATGAAAGCTCACGTCACTCATCATCAATTCTGTTTCGAAGTTTCTTCATTTCAACCAAATCACCCAACTCCTTCGAGTGGAACAGCAGTGGCCGTTGTGCGTGGTCCATCCGCCCCTTCTTTCGCTCACAGTCGATCGGAAGGAGCGGCTCCACGCCTGTCACAAAAGCGTCCAGATCAGCGTCGTGCAGTGTGTGGTGTGTTTGGGTGTGAAGTAGTTCTAGTGATAGAGACATTCGTTGTGAGGAGCGATGGTTTGATGAGGAAGAAGAGTGGCGATGATTCTGGTTCAGAGAAAATTAGGATCGAGTTCAGAAATGGCCGAGAAAGACTCAAAAGAACAGAATGCGAGGAGAACGAATCAACAATTGTCAACCATACGAAGACAAAGCATCAAAGACTGATGGATTGGGATGGAAAACCAGGTGTTGGCGTCAGGATGCGATGAGCGACGTTTCGTCTACAGGAATGAACCAGTTCGGGCAGCGAGGACCAAAATGCTGGTTGTGTGCTGGCATTGGTGAATGAAACAAAATGATGATGAAGAGATGATACAAATGGAGTGGGAATAACAAATACTGTCCAAAAGCGTCAGAAATCGTGTTATCATTCAGCCTTCCAAAAGAGTCATCTGAAAAGCGCTTCGTTAGTATCTCCGATCCTTCATTTCCAACTATAGACTGTCCAACTTGGGTATTTTCCAGAATCGACACCAGATCGGGATTTGCAGGTTCGGTTGACCTTCGTTTTCGCTTCCGAATGTGAGCTCGGTGTGGAACGGCAGTAACCTGATGCAGAACAATTTGTTCCATCTCTGACGATGTATCATGCAGAACAAACCCCAAGTGAATCAACAGACTCGTCTGGAGTTGTTTCGATTCATTGATTTCGGATCGGGGTTGGTGGTTGGGTTCTTGGGACGAGAATAACGGGTGAGAGCATAGCCAACAGGCGGGATGATCATGAAACAAGTCGGGATGGCTGTGCAATGGCTGTAAGGTGGGGCACATCCCAATTCGACGAGATAATCAAGAAGTGTGTCTGAGATGTTCAAAAGTCGAGATTGGGAAAGATAATCTGGTCACAATGCATCGTGAAGGGACGCAAGGAATTGTTTGGAGAGAGGACGGTTGACGATGTGACAGTCAAAGACAGCCGCGTTGAGAACGACCAACCCAAAAGAGCTGACCATTTCTGGACGATTGGATGCGATCACAGAATCTGTTCGTCGGCACCAGCAATCAACGCATTCCCAACATCCGAGGAGAGTCCACAGAAATGAGTGTGGAGTCACTCGAGAGAGGCGGCGTCGACACGTCACTTGAGGGCTCAATCTTCGGTGAATTCCACATTCGATCCCAGCAGCTGTGAGATGGCGAGACAACATTTGTCAACAGAGTGGCGAATTGATCTGCCCATGTCGTGTTTCATCATCTGTTCGAGTGAATCCTCGAAGCCTTCCGAAAACAGAGCTTGCATCATTTGTTTCCCAATTTGGTCGCTTCTGGTTCATCATTCTTCCAGTCGTCGAGTGAATTGAGGATGCCGTTGAGAGGATTCCAGATATTAACATCAATTTCGACGAAAGAGTGACAACTTGGTAATGCCATCGCAATCGGAAATGCGAGAACAAACTCCAATGTTGGACGATGAAATGGGCCCATTTCAATGAATGTGCCCAATAGAGACATGAATGACTTGCACAAGTCTCTGCTGAGGACGTATCGATTTGAGATCAGAAATGTCAAAAAGTGAGACGATGGAAGAATGACCTTCTGAAAAATCATTTCACGATGGTTGTATTTGTCGATTGCATCTGTGATGTCAAGGTTGATGAGATAATCCTGTCGTGTGAGGTTGAGGCAATTGTTGATGATCCAGACGAGATCGTTGAGCATCGTTTCATTTCCTGAAATTGGCAGTGTGTGAGGTCGAACAGTCGCTAACAGTTTGATGACGAGATCTGACTCCACAAATCGAAGTCGAATCGCAGGCAATGAAAATAGAGTTGTATACATCAGGAATGACAACGCTGTCGTGACCATTGTCGAGTGGGGTGATGACACCAGAGTGACAATGCCATCCACAAAGCCAGACGGTGAACCGGCTGAAGAGGGAACGAGTTCAGTCACGAGCTTTGCGGTACTTTCTAATTCGAAGAACATCGGGGAGAGACTATTCAGAAATCGGACAGATCTGTCTTGAAGGGCATTGTCGAATGGGTGTTCAGCTTTCACGAGGGCAACTAGTGAGCAGAAAACGACTGATTTGTCCTCAAAAGACAACTCTGAATTGGGATCGAATTTGAGGAAGGGTTCCTGCAGTGGATCAATCGTTGGAAGAGTAGCAGCTCTGTGGGGAGTTCGAGTCCCTGATCTTGTCTGGAACATACGAGGATTGATACACATTCGATGAGCGTGATGATCGACCCATTGTTCAATTCGGACAGTATCACCTTTATCGAATGATCCAACGGTTTCAATTGTGAATGTGAGAGGATGTATGTGAAGGAGGAATCAAAAAGGAACGACTGTCGCAAGTTCAACAGATGGGTGCGGATAGTGAGGTCCACTGCTTGTCGTAGTCAGAAGGGTCTTGTTTGTTACGAAAATAGAGAAAAAGATCGTCCCATGAACGAAAACACAATCACCTCAAAAAGCACTTCATGATGTCACTCTTTACGACTGCTGCAGTGATCTCCTAATCATCAAAACAAGATCAGCTCAGATGGATTGTCTAAACCATGAATTGTCAATCCGAAAACAAAGAGAACTCAGAGTGTCAATTACCCTCCCCACTCCCTCCCCTCCCCCACATAGAACTTGTTCATGAACTCCACCCAATGCAGCCGAAGACAGTGCAGGAACGCACTCAGCCCTTCCATCCCACACAGCACAGCCGCCGTCGCTCCAATCAACGCTGGCATCCCAATCACTGACCCAAACACAGGCACCTTCCGAGCCACCAGAATCGACAGGTAATCGAAGAACACTTCCGACAGCTGCGAATGCGCAAGCGACAGCGCCCACAGACGCAGGTAGCTCGCTGTGTTCGACACACACCCCAACACGTACTCGATCGTGTCGATCACCAGGTGCACGAACAGACCCGAGTCGAACGCCGGCTCCCGCTCCTCCCATCCTCTCCCGCTCCTCTCGTCGCCGTCCCCTTCCCCTTCTCCGCCTGCCTTCCCTTCTTCCGCTTCTGTCGTGCTCGTCGCAAGCGACGTCGGGGTCAGTGTTCCATATCGCTCTTTCTGCTTCTCTTCCTCTCCAAATTCAGACGAAAGCGAATTGATGCTCCCAGCCACACTCAATCTCCCCGACTGCCCAGACAGCAGCGACACTGTCTCTGTGTCTGTCCCTTTCGTCAAATACTTCGGCTTCTTTCGCTGTTGCGCCGACCGTTCTTGTTCCGCACTCGTTCTTTCCGTCTTCTTCCCTTCTTCCTTCTGAGCTCGACACGCTTGCCTGCACAACACCACAAAATTCGGGACAACCATCCACATCATGCTTGGTGTGTCTCGGCTGGTCAGACAGACGAGGATGTTTTCAAATGGTCGTTCAGAGATCGAGAAAGTCGAAGAACCGCATGCTTCGTTTCAGAAAATCTCGTCGGATGGTGTCGAGGAGAATCCCAATCACAGCAACCCCCTTCTCGTAGTCATCCAAGAACGATGAACGAGACACCGCGCTGACGATCAGGTCCAACAGTCCAAACTCCACCAAGTTCATCCGAACAGGATCAGACGACATCCTGACGAATCGATAGAAGAACTCGAAGAGAACCGACACGAGAGCAGGTGTAGGAGATCTGGGAAGAGGATGAATGTGATGAGAGAAGACACACAGGATATCCCGGAAGAGATAATCAACAAGACCTAATCCGACCTGGAGATGATGAAACTCTGAGATGGGATGACAATAGTGAAGACAGACCGTGAGAAGCTAAAAGGCGAACAGAGACAGATACGATGGTGACTCGATCTCTGAATGATGGCATAACTGACGGAGAGGAGAGATGACGGAGGATGTCTCGCTGTCGACCAGACAGAGAAGGAAGATGGCAGATGAGGGGAGAGTCGAAGTGTGCAGGAACGCTGAGCCAGTGAAGAGACACGACAGTCTCTCCAACTTTACTCAACAAATCCAGCTCGTCTGGTTTTGGATTCGAAGCGAACGGTGTCAGCATCTTGAACACTGTGGCGAGAGACGAACACGAACCGAACGGACAGGTGGATGCACCGAAAGAACGGAAGAGATTGAGAAAGTGACCCCATGTGTCACTTGTTGCTCGGACGAGATGTGGAAGGGAGAGGAGAGAGTCGATGAGACGAGGGGGAGGGAAGGCACGGAAGAGGTCGAGAATGTCAGTTCGTGTGGTGTCCTGATCTGAGAGTTTGATGAAGAACAGACTGATGAGTTGGTGGAGAGCGTGCTGATCGAGATTGAATTTGGGACATCGAAGGAGGAGTGAGTGCAGTCCGATAGGAAAAGTGAAGAGAAACCTTCCAGACGTGATGACACTCAAGTCAGGCCAAGCGCGAAGGAACGCGTCTGGATCCGATCGGAAATACCGTTCGAACATCAGATCCATCGGGAAGAAGGAGTGTCGGTGTTTGGTATCGATGGAGGTGTGGTTGAGGAAGAAAACTGGATTAACCTGTTTTGAGGATTGGGGTGGAATTGTGTTATTATCGTTGGTGATGAATTCTGTCAGGGCAGAAGGGAAATCACAGCCACGAAAGACAGACAAGAGCGAGCCGAAGCTGGTTGCGAGTGGCCTTCGATCAGGTGCAGTTCGTTCATGTCTTACTCTAACTTTGGGATTGGAGGAGAGACGCGACACAATCCGATGCCTCTTCTCAAACGAGAGAAGAAAATCCAATTTCTCGCCAAAGGACATCGAATCGATCTTTGTGTTGAGGATAGCTTTGACAAGGCGGCAAACCTGGTCAAAAAGGTGTGTGTTTGCCAGATCTGCCTCGAGAACGCCCTCAAAATCAAAACCGGAAGCGTTTGGGAGGTTTCCATCTCCATCCCTGCCCCTCACGAACCATCGACCCCACAACTCGAGAAGTGCCACTTTCTCCCAATGGGTTCCATCGCGGAACGCTTTCTGGATGCCCAGAAATTGAGGGTCACGAGGATTGTCAGCTGTTGGGAGGTAGTCAGCGATGGTGAAGAAGAGAAAGCTGCTTTCGGACTGGACGAGGAGGTTGGATGAGTGGAGTCCTTCGATGAGCCGATTCTTGAAAGGGCGGAGGTGAACAATGCATTTTGTGGATTTCGTCGCGTTGAGAACAGCACGACACCGATGGAATGATGCGATGAGTTTCGCATCATCTGTCTCGTCGAACAGCGATGTTTCGAATTTCTCGTTTTTGTCCACAAATGAAGGATGAGGCGCTGGAAATGACGTGTCAACAGATTCTGATGGACGGATGTCCCACAAGAAGACAGTGTTCTGGGGTCGTGCGAGATGATGATGAATCGCCACCAGAAGGCGCTGATAGTTATGTCTGGTGAAGTCGACCGTGACTGTCGACGAGTCCGAAGTGGGGAGTGATGTTTGCGTGGAGATGGAAGGTGACAACAGCGATTGTGACGAGTCGTTAACACTCAAATGCCACGTCGCTTCTATTTCAGTTGGGGGATGAGTGGTGAATGTACTCAGGTTGTCCGATACGGACTCTGTCAAACTCTGCTCTTCGATGTGAGAGATGTGAACGATGTGTTGATATTTCGTTTGGAGAGAAAGGAGTGTGGATCGAAGACAGCGAGATTGGAGGAAGGAAAGATCAGTCTGAAGAGATCGATGAACAAAAATAAAGACAGACCCCAAGTGTTGCATCTTTCTCGATTGTCTCCATCATCGTCACCCATTCTTTCCAATCAAAATAAACATCCCGAACAATCTCCAGCGAGTGTGTTTCAAGGAGATTCTTCACAGCAGACAGAAGCTGTTCCGAAGACTCGAAATTGTCTCTGGGCAGAAATGAGTGATGGGTGGGAATGAACAGGTTTCGACTGAGGGGATCATGGAGAACAAGTTGAGTGAACGAGAAGGCGAGATTGTGCGGGAGAAATGGGTTTGAATAAAGTTGGATATTGCCAAATTGAACGTAACAATTTCCCAAAAACATCAGTCTGTCTGGTGGAGACGAGTTTAGGAGAATGAGATCGCCAGAAGCCACGAAATGGTCGACGAGGGCATTTATGATGTGTGAGAAGACAATATAATGTTTGTCTGAATCAGGTGGGAGAATCAATCGGTTTTGCTGTTCGAGAGTTTGATGGATACACAGAAAGAACCGGCAGAGCGTGGAAATGTCGGATGAAAGGGATCCTGCGATTGGTGATTCCAGTTGTGGAGATTGAGGAGCTGATCATATGAAAGAATTTGGAAAATTTGGAAACCGATCAAAACTGTTGAGGATGGGTCGATCCGGACGTCATTCAGGGACAGAGGCGGTGCAGATGTGTGTTCACTTCTGAAAAGTTCTGCTCCGATCACTGCTTCAACAAACCATTCTATCAATCTCTGCAGGAAGGAATAATAGTGGTGTCACCAATCGGTGTCTTGTCACCAATTGGTGCTTTTCTCTGAGACTATAGAGAATGTGGTGTGTATGAACTGTGTGAAGTGATAGAGTTAAAGAAGGCCTCCATCCAGAGAAAAACAAGAAATACTGGTTGAGTGTCCAATTCATGGGTTAGATCATCCCTCGTTCTGGAAAAGAGGATAAATTAGAGATTATTCACTTCATATTTTGTTTCCTTCAACTTCTTTAACAAACATAAGGCGACTATGAATCCTATTCTCATCGATTCTTCGTCATTTCCCCAATTTTGTCAGATAAAGGGATACCAATCTCTCCCATCTCTGAAAGTTGAAATTTAAGCACGCCTCTCTCTGAACTTTTACGTCGAACATTTTTCATCAATACTTCAACTACCGGATCAAACATCGTTCTTGTGTTCAACGTTCTCTTCACCTGGATAACTCAGATTCTCTTCCAAGCTCAAAAAAACATTCAATCTTGTGATCCGTGACACAAAACCGCATCGCTGCAAGCTCTCCGACACTCACACCTATTCGAACGGTAGCCAGATCATATTTTGAGAGATTGATCGCAGCTGCTTGATCAGGCAATCCGCTACCAAATGACTTCTTGTCAGCATTCAAGACATCACTTTGTGGCCTTACTGTTATCTCAACCGCGACGGAGCAACAAGTGTCATGCGAACGAGCATTTAGCTTCATACGGATATCTTGTTTTCACAAAATCTCCTGCCACCCAGGTCAGTCGATATTCCTGGCAATCTTTTTTTCCACACTCTGCTTCGAGTTTTGCGGACTCCTTCCCCATCCGTCACTGTCACTATTCCCAACTGTCTCATCCTGCGTCGTCACGTCAACAGTCAACTCGAAACACTGCATCCAGTCGAAACTGTGTCTGGGTGCACATCCTCTTCCTATCTCCATCAGCTCTCATCCCACCGACCAACGTGTTCTTTGTGGAAGATGGGGAAAGCGGAGATTGTTCAGATGGCAATCATGGCGGATCACTCAGCACAGCACTCTGGAAATCATGAAGTGGGACGAACTTCATCAACATTGGAAGTGGATCATTTGAAGTTCCGCAAACGACGATCTCGTCCAACGTTGAAGGGTTTGGAATTGAATTTCTCACGAACGCTTCCTTCTCAACAACACTTCACTCGTCTGGTTTGACTGTGTCTTGAAATGGGAATCTGACACTCGTTGGATGCTCTCTCGATGACTTTTGAGGTGGTTCATTCACTCTTCGATATGGCGCCTATGCCAACATTCATTCAGACGTGAATGGCAGTGTTCTTCATGCGATCAACACCACTGTCTCCTTCCCTCACGTGTCATTCACGAACCGCTCGTCAAAGAACGGTAGAGTAGCCAACATTGAACTCGGAGGGTCAAGTTATTTTCATGCGTACGTCACTCTTCGAAGGAAAGACACTTACGCAGATCCCATCGTTTGGAGGTGTCTCAATGAGCAACGAATATCGAGTCGTGATCGAAGGACTGAACGATCCGACAGAAATGGAGCTCATCAACTTCTTCCTCCCCCTCACCAACGATCTCAGTGAACGGGAGTCGACAGCTGCCTCTCGGAGGATACAGTGGGACAGACAACGACAAGTGCAAATGGACAGGAACCCACTGTGCGACATTGAAATATGGAGTGAGTCATCTAAAGCAGAAGTATAAGAATCATACACACTATCCGCAGACGATCACGTTTGTGTGGAACATGACGTACACTGAGAAGGACATTGAAATTGCAGATCAAGACGTCACTGTGAAAGGAACGACAGCGGCGAAGAAAGAGGCGGCAGATGTACTCCGCTCGATTGTTGATGTGGACTCGTCGATTGCAGAAGGAGCGAGTCTGTTCACGATCAAAGAAGAAGCTCGCCTGGCTGTGAACAATTTGGTCATCCTCTTCTCAAATCGACTCGTCAGCCAATCACCATCGTGGATTACACGTTTAACCAGACGAAAGACTCGACTGCAAGCAACACTCTCCGCTCCTCTCATTTCGTGCTCGTCGGACACATCGTCTCTCTTCATTTCTTCCGCAACTTTCCATTCATTCTCTGTGACAAATCACACGCTGGTGGAGATCAGGAGCGAACACCCAACTTCCATTCTCTCCACCTCGTTCTCAGATTGTGTCCGAACTGACCCAGATCAACCCAAGCTGATTCTTGTGACATCCTCGTCTCTCTCATCCATCTTGTCGGGAACACTCTGGGAAGGCTCCTTCTCTCCCGACCAGCCACTCCTCGACTTTGTTGGGCGGGACAGTTCGCTGATGTCGAATGAGAAATGGTTCGAAACATCACTGATGTACCATCTCCTTGCCCCAACAGTGAAAATTGTGGCGGGAGAAACAGGAAAGAAAGAACAAAGTGAACACCCGAAATGTGGATCTGATCGACTTCGATGTTCGTCACTGGAACCTGCAGTGGCTTCTGCTCTCTCACGCACTCCTGAATTCAATTGAGGTCGCAGGAACAACGGCACTTTCCTCCTCTCTTGTTGTCTCCTCATCAGCCTCAATCTCGTCTCCTTCAACGAAGTAGGTCATCGTCCAGTCTGGAGTTGGATCCATCACAATGAATGGCGCCAGCCAGACACTCTCTTCGACTCGCTTCTCTTCCACCTTTCTCCAAGCAGTGCAGTTCTAACATTCTTCATCGTCTCCACTGGAACCCTATCCCTGACATCGTGTGATGTCGGCTCAGACACTCTGACTAAGCTGAATGACCATACAATCTCATCGGTTCACGTTTCAAACGATCCCTCTCTTGGCACTGTCATCCATCTCTCGCTCGGCACGACATTCTCATCCACAATAGACACTCTATTCGACGAGATCGCGTCAAATGGAACAGGCTCGCTCATCTTTGTTGAGGCATCTGATCTCGATTCAACATCCAAACAAGCACCATTCGCTCTTCTTAAAAGTTCCATCGAGCCTCCACAGGGACGGTTGTTCACAGAAGCCGAGAAGGACGAGTTTGTTGGGCAGGTCGGAACTGACTCTCCAGAAAGCATGTTCTCCTTCGGGTTTCCTCACACGATTCAAGAGACCACGCTGTCTGTCCACGGAGAGGGAGAGGATCATGCCAATTGTGGACTCACTCAGCTTCCTTGTGAGACGTTGGACAAAGGATTCTCGTCTCTCAAGCGAACAGAATCAACATTACTCGTCGGAGGTTCAACCAGCCTTGCAAAACCGCATTCGACTTCTTTTACCGAGCAGACCATCAAATCGAAGAGCGGGATCGCAACAATCACCACGGCCTCGTCTGCCTCTTTTTCTGTTTTGGTCGATCACACACTCCATCTGACCAGTCTCGCTATCCTCTTCGGAACCGACCAAAGATCAACTTCCTTCATTTCTATCTCTACTGGTTCACTGTCGATCGAGTCGTGTTCATTTAGATCAGCTGCAACTGCTTCCACTCTGAACGACGCTCTGTTCAACATCGTCGGAAGCATGACCATCAAATCCTCCATTAAGACGAGAATCAGCACCTCATCGTCAACTGGGCTTTTCTCCATTGATCTGTCTGGCACTCATTCCCTCTCCGTCATATCAACCTCCCTCGTTTCATACACGGCATCAGCTGCTCCTCTCGTCTCCCTCACACTCTCCAACAACACCGAACTGACCGATTGGAAATTCAACCTGAGTGGTCTCTCGTTCCCTGCCGCCTCGTCGAATGTTGTTCCGAGAGGGGCTCTGATCTTTGTGTCTGGAACATCCTTCGCGACACAAATCGTACACTCTCGTTTCCCGTCTGTGGACTCGTCGACCGATCCAGAAGCGTTTCGGGAATGATCCTTCGACTGAAGTGTCCTCATCGCTGCTTGAGTATCTAATTGCAACAGGACGAGAGATTGATGTGGATGGGGAGAATGGGAAAGACATTGCACACTGTGGTCCCAATGGGGTGAGTGACTCTTGAGGATGGAAGATCTGGAAGAATGAGAAAGAAACGATGTCGATCGTCACAGCCGAAGATGTCTCCACTCCAGGGTCACTTGCGGGTGTGATGACATTGGTTGAGTTGGGTCGAGCTGAATAGCAGGCGTTCCTGACCTCATTCGAAGGGCTTCAACATATCAAGATCGATCTACCCATCTTCTCATTTCATTTTATCAACTAAAACGAATCATGTCAATTTAAGTCTTATGTTTGTTAAAGAAGTTGAAGGAAACAAAATATGAAGTGAATAATCTCTAATTTATCCTCTTTTCCAGAACGAGGGATGATCTAACCCATGAATTGGACACTCAACCAGTATTTCTTGTTTTTCTCTGGATGGAGGCCTTCTTTAACTCTATCACTTCACACAGTTCATACACACCACATTCTCTATAGTCTCAGAGAAAAGCACCAATTGGTGACAAGACACCGATTGGTGACACCACTATAAAATGGTGAAGAACAACACACTGTCCAAGAAAGACGTTCATCTCTTTTTTCAAATCGTATGAAAAGTGATTCGAGAGATTCTGTCCATGTCTCCTGAGACAGTGCTTTATTGGCCATTTCACTTTCGTCAAACTCTTTACACGCACAGGAAATGGACGAAGAATGAGAGATTGATGAATGTCAAACGAGGGTATTCGCTCTCGGCCCGAATGAATGACGATTCACGAGAGAATTCAAGTAAGGCGATTCTTGGCGAAAAAAGAGACAGATCGAGTCTAGGAGTGCTGTGAAGATGAGTCTATGGCAAGATCCGATGATCTGTGACCCCTCTCGGTTTAAGGGTTCTGATCGAATGACCAATTTTCCAAATGACTTGATCGTCACATCTTCATTGTCATCTATCTTCTATACCAAAATCTTAGGTGTTAAGTAGAATTTCGAGACTGTTTGTTTCCGGGATGTCACCAATGTGCCGAGATCAAGGACCTTTATTTGTTTCGACACTTCACAAAGATCCTTTATTCCCATGTTTCTTTTGAGAATTCACTAATAGTCTTCACAGCCCCCCCTGCTCTTGAGCGGGGGGCTGTGAAGACGACCAGACATTGTGAAAAAGCGACGGGATAAAGGATCGGTAGGCATGGGCAGCGGTCGGTCCGACTGCTCGTCGACCGACCGACTGCTTTTTCCGACGCGATCTTTCCCATTTCTGACAACACATCACTCTCTCCCTCCATTTGACCCAAATCACAACTAAAGATGATGAATTAGCATTATACGTGTTCATTCAGACATATTGCGATTTCTCACCGTCCTTTGCACGTATTTCTATTGATCCAACCACAACAGTCGAACGAAATGAAAAAATTCAGGATGAGGACATCGTTCTGGTTCCGCTCTTCTCGTCGTTCATCTTCTTTCTCTCCTCTTCCTACATCTCTTATTCACTCTTCTTCCTTCCTTCTTTTTCTCCCTTCTTCACTCACCTTCTCTCATCCTCCTCTTCTCTCCGTCTCCTCCGCTCCACCTCCGCCGTCAGCTGTCACTCACTCTCCTCTTCCTTCCTTTCGTTGTATCTCTCTTCTTCTTTTCTTCGTTTCTCTTCTCGATCTCGTTCTTTCCCTTTCACCACATTTCCATTCTCAACTGGCTGCACCAACGATTGTTGCGCTTCTCTTCCTTCTTCCTTCGTAAAATACTCAGAAATCAGCGGCTTCGTGAAGGACGAGTGTTTGTGGTTGGACGTGTTGAGGTGCGTCGGCCTCGATGAAGCGTGGATGAGAGTCTGCAGTGTTTTGCTTGTTGGCCAGTCTGTTCGGGATGATGTCTGATTCAAGATGTGTTTGGGAGGCGAACCCGGAAGGTTGAAAACTGGAAACGACGGCGATTGCGGTTGGACCAACGCGATGTGGATGGCGGTGGTTTTGGATGCGGAAGATGAAATGGTGTCTCAGTTGAGTGTGTGTGAGGTGTGTGGTCGTTTTGTCCTTCAGTTGGTTGCGTTTGAGGAGCGAGTACATCGAAATCCCAATTGAATGGTGACTCGTTTCGGTCTCTTCGTTTCTGCCTGTTCTCGTCGATAGCGCGCTTCACATTCTTTCACCGTTCGATTTGCTTCGCATTTAATTCCTCCAAGTCTTTCTTTCTTCTTTCCGCTTCCAATTCTTCTTTTTCTGTCATTCGATCCTCATGATCTTGTCGAGTCGATGATCCCGACAGAAATTGGGGATAATCTGGCTGGTTCGATTTAGTCATTTCATTTCTCCGATGTGTTTCGTCTTCACGTTGAGTAGAACTCGAAAGATGATTCTACAGACGGTTCGCTTGTGTCGCCATCCTTCCGTCGTTTTGGACATCAAATTGCTGAGTTATCGATTCTTCTCAAGTATTTTGTGCGACAAAGTTCGTATTAACTGCCCATCAGACAGTACTTCGATAATCATATTCCTCAATTCGTCAAGTGAGAATTGGATGTGTTCCGGTTGAGCGTATGTCGCATAAATGTGCATCACCAGAAAAAGCAATGTTGGGGAAGACAATTGTGGAGAGATGGGGGCGGGAAGAGACGAGATGATGGGAGAAGACGCGATCAGAGTTTGGTGGTCAGTTTCCAATGGAGGAGAGCGAAATGAGGTTGATGTGTGTGCGGATCGTAATGCATGCAAAGTTGCAGTGGTGCTGAGTGTGTTAATTAATGTTGTTGGGGTTGATGATGAAGTGGGTGTGTTGAGATTGTCTTGCTGTTCAGCCGACGGAAATGAAGCAGAACTTATGTCAATAAAGGGCGGATTGGGGAGCATGAAGATAGATGAAAAGGTGGACTCGTCAACAGATGATGTGAGGAAGGTAACCATGGCTGGAGAGAGCCACAAATGATAATGACGATGATCAACGATGACATAAGATAGAAATCAGACAAAATCAACGGGAAAAGGCGAAAAGCATACGATGGATGACGTTATTTTGATGCAATATATGAGTTTTGTTTCTGATTAGCGGCTAGAGGTGAATGACGATGAATCATCAAAAATTCAAAACCAGCAAACGATGTGTGGTCAGAATTGGCTGAAAAGAGTGTGCATCAGCATGAAGAGCAGATTCAATGGATGATGGAATAAGGATCTCCTGAACTTTTCCACAATCTGATTTCGCAGTGAGATCACGACTGTTTGCGAAATAGTGTCGTGTTTCATAGCGATAAATGCGGAGCAGAGATGAAATATCTTCGGTGAGAGTTGGAAGCGAGACGAAGGGACCCATTTCAGAAAGTTGGGCACTTCAGAAAAGTTGACGACATTTGGAATGATTAAGCTGGATCAGTTTAAGAATCGAATGAGATAGTCTCGAGGAGTGGAAGAAAGTGGCCGTGTTTCATCAGATGACACTGAAACAATCAAGGATGAAAGAAACAGACCGAAGAAGGAGATGCTTTCGGTGATCAGTTGTCATGTGGTCGAAGTATCTTGACAAGAGAAGAAATATAAAAATGTGAAGAAAACACACTTCGAAGAAGACAACCGAGAGTTTGATGATCAAGTTGAGGATCATAGTTCGTTCTGACTCGGCTGTGGGACAAGGAGTCATTTCGAGTGAGATTCTGAATGAACTTGATTGTTAAGGATTGAGAAGAAATAATCAACCATTTTACAATTATCTAAATTCATGGAAAAGGTGTTAGAATAAAATGAAGGAGTCGGAGTCGGTCGGACAGGCCGACTTTTTGTCCGATGTTGGGGAAGGACAGACCGACTCAGGGACTCTTGATCCACGACCTCATATGCATTAATTTCGTGAAAACTGAGATGAAGAAAATGTAGATATGTTGTGAATCAAAAATAAGAAAAAAGTGAATAATAAAGTGACTCTGACGGGATTCGATCCTGGGTCAGAGGAGCAAAAAGCTTCCATGCTACCGCTCGACCATAGGGCACTTCAAAAAAGTCGCCGACTGTTTTATTTTTAGGGACTGGACTCGATGTTTTCAGACCGACCACTGCCCATGCCTAAGGATCGGAGTGAAGTGTGGATCAACTTGGAAAGATACGACTTCTATACATTTTTTGCACCTCTACCATTTTATTAAACTCAGTTTGATTCAAGTTAGGAAAAGTCACTCTACCCATACTCTGATGACGGTCTCGGATCATCGGATTTTACCGAGTCTATTGAACAAGAGTTTGATTCGCAGAGAAGAGAGTCTTCTCAGTCGAGAAGAAGAACAAAGTTTGGTTTGATCAGAATCTGACAAAGAAACAATTAATCAAATCGCAGTGTCCGCTGGACAGTTCATTTCACAGTACAAACAGTATTCGGTCCAGATCGAAGTGCAATATCTTCTATTTAGACGAAAAAATGACGAGACAATTCAGAGATGGTGCAAATGTCGAAAATAGGAAAGAATTGGAGTAAAATAAATCAAGAATTATCCACCACACGAAGGCTAAGCATCAACGAATGAAGGATTTGGTATAGAAAACTCGTGGTTTCTGGGGGAGGCGACAAACGATGATTCTTCATCGAGGATGAGCTAGTTCGCATCAAAAAGACATACATCCCGTGTTTTAGCTGTTTGGGAGAGAATGAGAGAAAATGATGACGAAGAGATGACACAAACGGAGAGGGAGATGAAGAAAGACCAAAAATCAGAGATTGGTGATTGAATGAAAAGAAAAAGACCAAAATATCAGAACACACCTCAAACAGATCGTGGGTGGCTGTGCAATGGCGGGAATGTGGGGCGCATCCCATTCCGACGAGATAAACGAGAAGTCTTTCGGAGATAGCTTAAAAGTCGAGATTGGGAAAGATAATCTGGTCACAATGCGTCATGCAGGGACGCAATGAATTGTTTGGAGAGACGACGGTTGACGATGTGACAGTCAAAGACAGCCGTGTTGAGAACGACGAACCCAAAAGAGCTGACCATTTCTGGACGATTGGAGGTGATCTCAGAATCTGCTCGTCGGCACCACCAATCAACGCATTCCCAACATCCGACGAGTGTCTACAGAAATGAGGTGGAGTTCTTCGAGAGAGGCAGTTTCGATGCGTCATTGGAGATCTCACTCTTCAGTGAATTCCACATTCAATCCCAATTTGCGTGAGATCGAATGACACATGATAACAAGTTCTTCGCATTTATCTTCGTCCTTGTGGTGTTTCAGCATCTGTTCAAGTGTGTCTTCGAAGCCAACCGAAAACAGAGCTTGCATTGCCCGTTTCCCAGATTGGACCACTTCCGAGCTTTGTTTCTTCCAATCTTCGAGTGATTCGTTCATGTTGCTGACAGAAACCCAGAGAGTTTGATCATCTTCGACGAACGAGAGACAACTTGAGAATGCCATCACAATCGGAGATGTGAGGATAAACTCCAATGTTGGACGATGATACGGGCATATTTTAATGAATTTGCACATAAGAGACATGAAATAATGGAATATGACATCATTGAAGGAGTATCGATTTGAGATCAGAAACGTCACAAACTGTGACGATGGGAACACGACCTTCTGGAAGATCATTTCACGATGGTTGGACTGGTCGACAGCAGTAGTGATGTCAAGTTGATCGAGATAATATGGAAACGTGAGAGAGGCAAAGATTTCGATGATTTTGATGAGATGGGCGATTATCGTGTTGTTTCTTGAAATTGGCAGTGTGTGAGGTTGAACAGTTGCTAACACGTTGCGGATGAGATCAGACTCCACGAGACGACATCGATCAACAGGTGGGACAGCTGTAAAAGCTTTGAAGAGGAATGACAACGCTGCTGCAACTATAGTCGTGCGGGGAGATGATAACAGAGTGATGATGCTCTCGATAAAGCCAGAAGGTGAACCATCTGGAGAGGGCACGAGTGTCGAAATGAGATTTACTGAAAGGTCGTTGTCGCTCCACCTCGGCTCGAGGATCCGAAGAAATTGGGCAGCTCTGTCTTGAAGGGCATCGTCAAACTCACAATTGGTTCGAATGAGTGAGATGAGGGAACGATAAAGAGTGGCCTTGTCTTCGAGTGACATTTTTGACCTCCGATCGAAACTGAGGAAGGCTGAGGGTTCTTCCAAAAATGTCGCCTCTGTAATAGATGCATGGATCGAGCTAGAATCACGAGAAGACTGTGAAATGTTGGTATCACCTTCAATCGACATGATTCAAGAATTGCCCCATTGTTCGTCAGTTCTCGAAAACAAGAGATGGAATTATGAAATAATCAGGAAAAGAAGTAAGGTGAGGATGTCATTGAAACGATATTCATTCGATAATGGAAACTTTTGTCTTGAATCTCCCTAAAAACACAAAATTATATCAATCAATGTTGAGACCGATGACAATCAAGAGAGATGAGTGGGCTTCGGCTTGATGGCGACGAATTCAAACAAAGGATGTCAGGTGATGCATAGGCGGCGAGCGATGCAACTATGCTCAAGACGAAAACCAGTTTTGAGATTATCAGAGATGGTCGGATTTCAGGTTGAGGATCTGCAGTCAGGCATCTATGGGACGGCTAAAAGGCTCTGTTTTGGAAGTGTCTCCAGAAACGTTCGCAGACGGCAGTAACACTTCCTGAGGGTCGGATATTTGTTGTCGCACATCCGATCCAATTCCATCACAAATGACTCGTTTGTAAACTGTTCCAGAAGAGCTGTGGCAACTGTGTGTGATGATTCGTTGTTTGGTGAGAGTAGCCGCTTGAAGGAATGTACCAGATAGTTCGCTGCTTTCGTGTTGAGATTGCCTCGGTGATTCCATGCAAGCTGCAGCATTTCCGATCTGATCAACACGAATTGATGCTCCGTTGGCATGCTAGCCAACAAATAAACACATCGCATCAGCTCCACCATCGATTTCAGTGGAAGTCGGCTAATGATTGCTTGCAGGTATTCAATCACTTTCATCGTTGCCTCTGTCGCTGGCAAGCCCGGAAACAGTGACAACAGAACAATCTCAACATGAGCAGGTGTCCCACCCAACGCGTTTCCGAGGATGAAAAGCACATTCTTGAGAAGTGAATCTTTCGACCAGTTCAACTTCAGAAGATGAGGGACAGAGATTGTGTCGTCCATTGTATCATCTAAAATAAAGTGTTGAATGCTGTCCCGATATGCAAGAGGTCGTTGGAAGTTGTGTTGCCGGTAGGCGGTTCTCAATGGTTCAAGAAGATGAAAAGGATCCTCCAACTGAGAATCGGTCTCCACCGCCGTTCGGAAATATTCATAATCCGCCCCTGCCGACATCAAGGGTGGTGGAGTGCCTTCATCCGTGACGACAATCGACCAGGAAAGCAGTTCTCCCAACAACTCATAAATCCCACTGTCGATCACAATCTCCAACAAAATGATAGAAAAGAGAACACACCTGTTCCAGTTCCTCTGAAAAATATGAAAGCTCCCCGAAGATCGCTAGAATCGTCCCAATCGTCTTTAAGCAATTCGGAAAGAGACTCATCACTTCGCCTTCAATTGTTCGGAGACCAAATATTTCTGGACATGATGCTCGTTCAGGATGTCCTAGTTGTTCCCTGATGTCTGCACACACTCGGCGGAACACGTGGAACACTCTCACGTTTTGGTCGAAGTCCATTCGCTTTTCTTTCACCAAGTCCACAAGATAATCGATAACAGGTATCCAGGTCGTATCCTCGGGATTCATCTGGTTGTTTGGAAGCGGGAACTGCAAGAAATATTCGTTTTCTGAATCCGAAACAAAATGGCGCGCATATTTCAGTGCCAGCAGTTGAACATGTCTGTCCCTGCTCGGAAAGTACGGAACACACGCAGTCACCACTTCTTCCTTTAGATCATCTGGAAACGATACTTTGATCAGCGCTGTCAACAGAAGCAGGCACATTGAGACTGTCCATTTTCGGCTCTCCTCCAGTTCTAATGTGCCACAGCAACTCCTTTCGTTTCGACCAACCGATGAAGGCTGACATGCACGCAGATATTGCAGAAGATGACTTGTAACATCACTTTTCACTTCAAAGCGACCAAAGTCATCCTCAGTCAAAGCTGCTTGATACAACACATGAAGAACCTTCAAACAAAATGAGAACTTCGCGGAGAAAGAAAAATACGAACCTGCAGGGTAAGACCATCGTTCACTGTCGAGATACGCGACAGACTCTTTGACAAAAAGGCTGGAACCATGATTCGGGAAACAACTGCAGTGGACACAGACGCTGAACAAAATCAACAAACAAACGGCACACTCAGACGAGCGAGGAGGGAATAAACTGCCATCTGGAGAGATACAGAGAGAGAGAAAATACCAAAACTGCTTCGTCTTCATGCGAGAAAACAATTCCGAGAAGCTTTTCAAGTACATTTGTTTGCAGAATCACTGTCACGACTTCATCATCATCATCAGAAGTCTCAGTTTGGACCATGATTGATGAGAGGATTGACAAGAGTGACACGTCATCCTCCTTCTCTAATGAGGTTGAGAGTTCGAAAATATGATGGAAAATGCTCGGTCTTGGAGTGTCGAGAGGATTTTGTTGGGATAGTTTGTTTCTCCGAGATGATCTCAGTTGAATAGGATGATCATCTCTCGGATTGAGTATGTCTTCCGAATCAGATCCTTCAAAATTAACGAATCTTTGGTGCATCTTCCAGAGAGGACAGTAACACTTCTCGAGTCAATGAATGATTGTTAGAGTCAGAAATATGAGCCAGATCGATATCCTAAATAGGCGCTTCAATTTCCACAGTTCAGACTTCATCATGTCGCGAGAAACAATTCGCGATATCTCTTATCGGCTCGTGGCGGACCCCAATCTTCTTCCGCCCACCAAATCAAAGAAAAGAAAAACTACCTCTCTCAGCGTTCTCCAAACTGTCACAATTCCAGACTCGTTCACAATCGACCAATTGTACAGCCAACTGGCCTTGGATCTCAAAGATTCACACGTTTACATTACGATTCAATTTCCGTGCACCATACCTCCTGACCACGTAGAAGATGACCTGCCTGGACGAGACATTCTCGATCCTTCACGCGTTCCTCATCTTACACAATGGATCGGTCTGGTTGGATGGTCTGGTTATCGATACGACCCATCAGAAACAATACGCAGTTTGCTGAACCACTGGCCTCGTCAAGGTCGTCAAATGGTACCAATGCAAGTGGTCGCAATTCCCACGACAGGCGTCGAACAACTACTGCCCCTCGCTGACGAAACTGAGGAAGAACTGACGGACCGTGTACACCTCATGGGGAGTATGTACGACCTGTTTTACACGCAGGCTGTGGAAAGAGGAATCGCCCTCCCAACAGTTGATTCTAAGTTCAGAGATCGAATTCAAATCTATATCAGAGATTGCTGGAATGAATTTCGGATCGGAGTGATCGCACATTTTGAGAGGTTTTGTCAAAGAGCTGCTCTTACACACGCTGAACTGAAAAGCCTCCGACGCGATTGCTTCACCAACGGATACCTTCCGCCCAAACCTGGTGAAGACGAGGAACTGTGGAGATCACTACACAAAACTCCGGATTGGATTGCTTTCGAAGAGGCGGATGTTTCACCTTTTCCCACTCTTGTCGATGTAAATCTCATGGGACGCGATTTTTATAAGGCAATTTATGTGAACGGGCAGCCTGGAACGGGGAAGTCGCAAATGTTGATATATCTGATACATTGTCTGATAAAGCGTTACCAAAAAGTGGTTTGCATTTAATTGATCTTCCATGTTTGTCAGGCGGTTATCTATGCCCTCCCAGATCTGCCAGTGATCACGATTCTTGTTGATACATCGAATCATAGCGACCCAATCAGGATTCGAAGCCACTTTTCCTCACTTCCAGAAGACTGGTACACAAAAGGTTTCTCCGTGGTTCGCGTTGTGGACTCTGTCGATCCAAAAGCTGCCATCGGCATGCAAGATTACTTCACAGTATATGCAGCTTCTCCCACAAAATACACAGTTCATATCCGCAGTCTTGACAAATGGAAAACGAAATGGTTCGGCAAATATCCGTTTTGGACAGAAAAGGAATTCTACATGTTGCTGAAGTGCCTCGGGATGACAAATCCGGAACATTGGATCCGGCCAGTGACCGCCAGCACAATTGTGAAGCTGCATCCTTTGGTGATCCAGCTGCTCGGAGCACATGGCTCTCTGATGCCAGAATCAAGATATTCCCAGTTTCAAACCGCAGCCTCAGCAAGGAGGGCAAACGCAGACAGCATATTACCCGGGGGACTTCCACTTAATCTCGTGTCGGAAGTTACGACGCCTCCAGAAGGAATGAATCCCGCGCAGTCACCAACTGAACAAGGAGGGAAACCTGGCAGATCTTTGCCCCCAAACGACTTTTTTGTCTGTTTGAATATGATTGAAGTGTTTGGACTGAGTCCCCGAGCTCTCAGCTTTGACTTGAATGGCGCCTTCGACAGGATAAGCGAAATGTTTGGAAATGATGGAATCACCATCGACGAGAAGACACTGAGCAGCATGGCCTGCCCTCTGATCGCCCCCCACCTCTCCAATCAGCCAGTGAGTGATTTTGCTGCTCGCTTGCTGGCACTGGTGACAAGACTACAAAAGAACAGATGCTTGACCTTGAAACACGACGTGAAGCAGGACGATGCGCGGCTGGCCGTTCCAAATGTCGAAGTGAGGTGGAGGACAGACAGCCCAGAATTCCGAGATTGCTTCGTGATGAAGCTGGATCTGGCACTGGGTCCAAAAAGCACACTCGAAATGGATGTCCAAGTTTGCGACGATCACGATGCATCGACGAACGATGGGGAAGTTGATGATTTGAAAGAAGGGGATGAAGACGAAGCTGTGGAAGTCGTTGAGCCGCCACGGAAGGTCTCGAAAAGAAAGAACAGGTGGTAATTCACCTCACGACACCTCTCTTCATTTTCACATCTTTGGATTACTCACTTCTTTTTTGTAAAGTGGTCAAGCAAGCAATTCCATGACGGGCCTCTCCAAAACAATATTCTTTGGCTTCTGTGCGATGAATGAGATGGAAAAATGGTAAAAGAGGCAATTTATAGTGTCATGTCATGTCCAGTTCTCGGTTCAGATTCTGGTGACCACAAAAACAGCAATATTCGTCTTTCTTCCTCTGCCCTGTCTCCATACCATCCGAGACGTCTTGCCTCCCATCACAACGATAAATCTGTGAGTGATTTTGCTGCTCGCTTGCTGGCAACGATGTGCTCCTTGCCTCCAGAGCTCTGTGAAGCGATCTGCTCCAGCTTGTCTTCGTGCGGGGATTGCCGTTGTCGATTCTCGGTGCACTGTACTTGACTCGCCCAGATGGGTCGCATGAATAGTGGCTGAGTGTCTTCCGCTTGATCTCGTCCATCTCCACCTTCATCTCGTGCGGGCTGAGGCGGCTCGACATGATCAAAGAACGGTGCGTCCATGTTGGTTGGTCGGGTTTTCCGGTTGGAGTGTCGCTTGTGGCGGTGTTGAGGAGTGCGTTGAGCGAGGCGTGCGACGGCGAGCAGATGACGAGAGAGAGGTCGCCCGTCCGGACTCTGAATCGGATTCAGAAGGCGCTGTTGGGTCAAGTCGGGTGCTGAGGGTGTGTTGGTTGAGGCGATGGACATTTGGTGTGCCCACTTGGCCTCGCGCTCCTCCTGCTCCTTCAGCTCAATCATCCTTCGCATCGTCGGATCGTCTGTGTACCACCTCGACTTGTTGAACGTGAGTGGGACGTCGTCGTCCGTGAAGAACAGACTCCCCGACGTGATCTCCTCCACTTTCTCTTCTTCCGCGTTTGCTTTCTCAGCTTCCGCTTTTCGTGTGAGTCGCTCGCTCGTCCGCGCTCTCTGCTTCGACCGAGACCCACTGGCTCGCCTCCAGTTCTCTGGCGACGCTTGTCTGTTTCTCGGTCTGTCTTCCATCGACTGCAGGAACTGTGGCTGGCGTGATGTGATGTCCATTGAGTGTTTGAGTGTGGATGCGATGCTCACTGCCGCATCGATCGCTGTTGTTGGCCTCGTTGTGGTTGTACTCTTCAGCGGGAGTGTCTTCTCCAGAGTGGTGGTTGACGAGAGTGTTTCATTGGCTGTGTTCCTGTCGACCTCATCCATGGTGTCCATCCAGTTTTGGAAATGCTGGTTTTGTTAGAACTCGGCTGGAACTTCGTTTTCGCTGAGCTGTTTGTCGAGGGTGAAGTTGGGGTTGTTCAAGTACGGCACAGCAGCAACCTGAGTTGTGGAGTCCATTCTGTTGCTTGGAGTGGAATGGACGGCGATCAGATGTGAATGACGACAGTGTTGAGAAGAGAGCTCGTTTGGAGGAGTGTTGGCGTGGTGGAGTTCCTCATCGTCTGAAAAGCGATTCAACGCATGCACAGTCCAAAGAGCGAGAAATCGGGCGATCATTCAGCCTTCCAAAAACGACATCTGAACAGCGCCTCGTGAGTGTCTTTAGATCCTTCCTTTCTGGTCATCGACTATACACTTTGGACATTCTCCAGAATCGACATCAGAACGGGAGTTGCGGGTTCGGGTTGAGCTTCTTTTTGCTTCGGATGTGAGGTCCATGTGGAACTGCTGTAACCTGTTGCATAACAAGTTGTTCCATCTCTGATGATGGACCATGCAGACAAAACATTGTGTCGGTTAACAGACTCGACAAGAGTGTTTGGATTCTTCGATTTCGGACGGCTGTTTTAGGCCCGGTTCCAGGAACGAGAGTAAAGACTAAGAAGACAGTCAACGAGTGCGATGATCATGGAACCAATCGGAGATGGGTGTGGAATGGTGAGAATGCGGGGTGCATCCCCTTTCGACGAGATAAACAAGGGTTATGATTGAGATGGCCAAAAGTCGAGATTGGGAAAGATAATCTGGTCACAATGCATCGGTCAGGGACGCAAGGAATTGTGTGGAGAGAGGACGGTTGACGATGTGACAGTCAAAGACAGCCGCGTTGAGAACGACCAACCCAAAAGAGCAAACCATTTCTGGACGATTGGAGGCGATCACAGAATCTGTTCGTCGGTACCAACAATCAGCGCATTCCCAACATCCGAGGAGAGTCCACAGAAATCATTGTAAAGTCATTCGAGAGAGGTGACTTCGTCTTCACTTTCTTCTTCATCATCGTCTTCAGCTTCATACATATTCGATCCCAGCAATTGCGAGATTGATTGACAATAATAATCAACTATGATAGCATCATTTCCGCCTATGTCGTGTTTCACTATCTGTTCGAGTGCGTCTTCGATCCCTTCCAAAAATAGAGCTTGAATCATCCGTTGTGTAGATTGGGTTACTTCTGCGCCGTCAGCCTTCCAAAGTTGGAGTGAAATGTTGAAGAATTTGAGAATATTCCAGAGATGACGGCTGTCTTCGATGAGGAGGAGACAACTTGAGAATGTCATCACAATCGGAGATGCGAGGACAAACTCCAATGTTGGACGATGAAATGGGCATATTAGAAGGATTATGCTCAACAGATTGAAAAATGAGATGGGAAATCTTTCAAAGACGATGTTTCGATTTGATATCAGGAATGTCACAAATAGTGACGATGGGAGTACGACCTTCTGGAAGATCATTTCACGATGGTTGTATGCATCGACTGCATCAGTGATGCCAAGTTCACTGAGAGATCCTGGAGATGCAAGGTTGAGATAAACGATGATGAGATAGTATATATGGTCGAATATCCTATCATTTCCAGAAATTGGCAGTGTGTGGGGTTGAATAATCGCCAATACATTTGTGATGAGATCAGACTCCACGAGCTGACATCGTATTGTTGGTGTTGACTCCAATGTTGTTGAACGAATGAACGAGAACGTTGCTCCAATCAGAGTCGAGTGGGGAGATGACAGCAGAGTGGAAATGCTATCAATAAAGCCAGAAGGCGATCCGGCTGTTGAGGGAACGAGTTCAGAGATGAGTTTCGCTGGATGATCTGGGTCCCACTTCGGTTCGAGGCTTATCAAAAATCGGGCAGCTTTGTTTTGGAGTGCATTGTCAAATGTGTATCCCGCTTTCACGAGCGCAACAAGCGAACAGTAAATTGCTGATTTGTCCTCAAACGACAATTTTGAGTTGAGATCGTAATTCAGGAACAAGTCCTGTTCAGGGTTTACTGATGAATGTGAATCCCGTGGGGGAGCCAAAGAGGCATCATAAGACGTTCGCAAATTAGAAATGTTGGTTTTCATTAATCAAACGAAGGAGGATCATCCCATTTTGTGTCACGAAATGATTCACAATAATCAAAGTACACCAAACATGAATTGGTCCGTGAAATGAAACAAAGAAGAACAGGATCAAATGAATCAGCCTTGACAATAACCCAGTTCGATGTACTCGTAGAGAACTTGCATGAGACAGAGCGTGCTAAAAATAGAGCCCCAACAACTGTTGGGATGTGCAACTACGACCACGACGAAAAAAGCCTAAACATTATCGTGAAAGTGTTATCGATAAAGAAAGCGATGATCGAACAGACAAATTCAGGAAAAACGAAAAAACGGCTGTGTCTGCTGAGAGTATCAACCGAAATAGACCGAAACATCAGAACACACCTCAAGCAGATCGTGGACGGACGTGGAATGACTGAAAAGTGTGGCGCATCCCATTTAGACGAGATAAACGAGTTGGGTTTGCGAGATCGTCCAAAAGTCGAGATTGGGAAAGAGAATCTGGTCACAATGCATCGTTGAGGGACGCAAGGAATTGTTTGGAGAGAGGACGGTTGACGATGTGACAGTCAAAGACAGCCGCGGTGAGAACGACCAACCCAAAAGAGCAAACCATTTCTGGACGATTGGTGGCGATCACAGAATCTGTTCGTCGGCACCAGCAATCAGCGCATTCCCAACATCCGAGGAGTGTCAGCAGAAATCATTGTGGAGTCATTCCGGAGAGACGATTTCGATGCGTCAATTGAGATGCAGTTCGTCACAGTCTTTTCATATTCGATCCCAACACTTTCGAGAGTTGCAGGCAATCCTCAACGAGACGGTGTCCATAATATCCGCCCTTGTCGAAGATCAGCATCTGTTCGAGTGTGTTTTCGAAGCCTTCCGAAAACAGAGCTCGTCTCATCCATTTTCCAGATTGTAACACTTCTGGGCCTTCGTTCTTCCATTTTTCCAGCGAACGTTCGATGAAGAAGAAAATACTGTTGAGCGTACTATTCATTTCGATGAACGAAGAACAACTTGACAATGCCATCAAAATCGGAGATGCGAGGACAAACTCCAATGTTGGACGATGAAATGGGCCTATTTCAAGGATTTTCCACAATAGATACATGAACAAGCCCAGTAAGTCTTCATTGAGTATGTGTCGATTTGAGATCAGAAATGTCACAAAGTGAAATGATGGAAGAACGACCTTCTGAAGGATCATTTCGCGATGGTTGAATGCGGCGAGTGCAGTGATGCGAAGTGAATTAACCAATTTTGGACATGCGAGGTCGACGAATTCGTCGATGATTGTGATCAGATTTCTGATTATCTCTTCATTTCCAGAAATTGGCTGTATGAGAGTTTGAGCAGTCGTGAACAGTTTGGTGATGAGATCGGACTCCACGAGGCAACATCGAACAACAAACGATGAATTGCAAATTGATTCGAAGAGGAATGAAAACGCCGCCTCAACCACTCTCGAGTGGGGAGATGACAGCAGAGTGACAATGCTATCAATAAACCCGGATGTTGATCCATCTGAAGATGGAACGAATTCTTTGATAATTGAATCAGCAAGTGTGCTTTCGTTCGATTTCGGCTCGAGTATCTTCAACAATTCGACAGCTTGGTCCTGAACGGCTTCTTCAAAAGGAGATTCCTGTTTCACACGGGCCACAAGAGACGAGTAGAGGATCGATCCGTCTGAAAAGGGCAAATCTTTGCTTGTTTTCATGGTGAGGAAAGATGGTCTGGAAAGAGATTGTCCGAATACAGAATTCACAAATGCCCCTTTTGGAATGATAAAGGATACAGTTCTCCCAATTAGTTGCTCAAATTCTTCGTCTGTGCCGTCAAATCCTCCGTCGGTGTCGTTAAAGATTCCGCTAAGCATGTTGAAGGTGATGAATAGATTGCTGAACTGTCGATGTTGACGATGGGAAGATGATTAGGATCATCCCATTGTTCATCACAGTTCAAAAAAAGGAACTAGTTGCATTATACACGAATCATGACACGAAATGGTTTCAAGACGAAGAGCCTAAACGATTCAATCATCAATGACAACATATAAATGCCTTTCTGGCCAGTTGGACAGTCATCGAATGATTCTGAGTCGACGTCCACACATCCAGCTTGTTCTCCTTCCAACAGCAAACATCAAAGCAGGTGAAACCAGAGTCTTCAAAATGTGGACGAGAGATACTTCTGAGTTTGAATGACAAATGAAAAGCGGCGACGATTGGAGCACATTTCGATGACATCAGAACCGCATGTGTGTTTGGAAATGGCATGCTGAAACAATGGGATGGAAGTTGTGATTCATTTGATGTCGATATCGTCCGGTTCAGTGAGAATGAGTTCGTGTTCAGAAATGCCAGAAACAGCGTCATAGGAACAGGGGACGGGCAAAAGAAATCAAAAATTGTCCACCAGACGAAGGCTAAGCATCAACAAATGACGGAGTGGGGACGACAAACTCGCGGTTTCGTCAAAGGGCGATGAACGATGATTTTTTGTCAGGAGTCACCTAGTTCGCGAAACAACGACCAAAATAATGATTGTTTTAGCTGCTGTGGAGACACTGAGTGAGAATGACGACGAAGAGATGAGACAAAAGGAGAGGGAGATGGAGAAAGACAAAAAAGGAGAAAATTGTGATTGAACGAAAAGAATAAAAAACAAAATACAGTACACACTTCAAACAAATCGTGGATGGCTGTGGATGAGTTGATTGCGGTGTGGATCCCATTTTGACGAGATACACGAGATGTGTTTCAGAGATGGTTCAAAAGTCGAGATTGGGAAAGATAATCTGGTCGCAATGCATCGTTCAGGGACGCAAGGAATTGTTTGGAGAGAGGACGGTTGACGATGTGACAGTCAAAGACAGCCAAATTGAGAACGACCAACCCAAAAGAGCAAACCATTTCTGGACGATTGGAGGCGATCCCAGAATCTGTTCGTTGGCACCAGCAATAAGCGCATTCCCAACATCCGAGGAGAGCCCGCAGAAGTCATTGTGGAGTCATTCGAGAGAAGCGTCATCGCTTTCACTGTCTTCTTCGTCATCGTCATCAGTACAGTCCACATTCGATCCCAGTTTGTGTGAGATCGAAAGAAACATGTCACCAAGATGGAGACCACAATATCCGTTCTTGTCGTACATCATCTTCTGTTCGAGTGCGTCTTCGAAGCCTTCCGAAAACAGAGCTTGTATCATCCGTTTCCCAGATTGGGCCACTTCACGGCTTTGTTTCTTCCAATCTCTGAGTGATAAGGGGATGTTCAAGAGGGTAACCCAGAAACGATGCTCGTCTTCGAAGAGGAGGAGACAACTTGTGAATGCCATCGCAATCGGAGATGCGAGAACAAATTCCAGGGTTGGACGATGAAATGGGCTCATGTCAATGAGGATTGCCAAGAGAGTCATGAAGGAGTCCAACAAGTCTCCATTGAGGATGTACCGATTTGAGATCAGAAATGTCACAAATCCAGACGATGGGATCACGACCTTCTGAAAGATCATTTCACAATGGTTGTATTTGCCGACTGCATCAGTGATATCAAGTTGACTGAGAGAGAAGTGATCTGCGAGATTGAGACATTCGATGATGACCCAATTGAGCTTGTCGAATATCTCTTCATTTCCGGTAATTGGAAGTGTGTGAGGTTGAACAGTCGCTAATAGGTTGCTGATGAGATCTGATTTCACGAGATGAGATCGGATTTCGTCTGGAGAAGCATCTATCGTGGCAGAAAGAAACGATAAAGCTGCTTTGGTCACCTTCGAGTGTGGAGATGACAGCAGAGTCAGAATGCTATCAACGAAGTCAGAAGGCGATCCAGCTGAAGAGGGAACGAGGTCAGTCACGAGTTTCGCTGCCTTCTCTTTTTCGTCCCACTTCAGCTCGAGGCTCTGAAGGAATTGGGCAGCTTTATCTTGAAGGGCATTGTCAAAAGCATATTCAGCTTTCACGAGGGCAACAAGCGAACAGTAAATCCTCGATTTGTCTTCAAACGACAATTTTGATTTCATTTTGAAATTGAGGAAAGGTTCTTGTAACCCGTTGACTTTTGATTGGGACTTCCGTGGATGAGTTGAAGAGGCATCAGAAGACATTCTCGAATGAGAATGTCCCTTTTTCATTGAAACATGAAGAAGAGCATCCCATGGTTCGTCCGTACTCATGGAAAGTTTGGAGAAATTGCACAATTCAAGGATTGTTCGTCTGTTCTCGAAAACAAGAGATGGAATTATGAAATAAGCATGAAAATAATTAAGGTGAGGATGTCATTGAAACGATATTCATTCGATAATACTGTCGCCAGACAACATAGCCTTGAAACGTGGAGGAATGCTGATCGATGAAAAACGAAAAGCAACCAGGATCCCGTCACATGATGATTTCGAACATGTCTCACCACAGCAACTTCACAGTCTCCATCACCTCCTTCAACACCTCCAGCATGTGCACGCCACACATCCCCCAACCGACACCCACCCCGACAGACATTCCCAACACTCCCACGTTCTCCTCCACTTCTTCCCAGGCTCTCCGCTCCAAATGGAACCCACTCAGATCTTCGTTCAAATCCATCTCCAAAATCCCGTCCAGCGAAGACGAGACAACAGAGAGGATGGGAAGAGCAAAGAAAGGGATGAAAGGAGGAGTCAGCGAGAGGCGGAGGGAGAGCGGCGAGATGGGTGTGTGGGGAGGAGGCGGGTGTGGCGTTGGGGAGTGCGACGAGCGACAAAGAGAGGAGTGTTGTGTCAGCTTCTGTTTCTGCTTCTTCCTGCTCACACCTCGCCGACCCTCTTTCCCTCCTTCCCTCTCTTCTCCAATCACAACACGGCCTCGAATCAGAATGTCTTCAAACACACTCTCTTCCACTCTCCCAATCTCCCACTTCGTCCACAATCCACTCTTTCCTTCTTTTTTCCCCTTCTTTCCCATCCGTTCTGCTTCCTTGAACAACAACCCCCACAGCGAACTCTTCCCTGCGTTCCACAAGTCGTGTCCGCTCGTGTCAAACACAGCCGAGCTCGTCAGCCGATTCCACACCTCATTCCGCACAGGCACGAACAAGTACGAACACACCAGCTCGACCACCAACGACACAACACCGAGTCCACCAGCAATCATCTCAAGAAGGTCGGTCTTCCCCTTCTGCAGCATCTCGGGCACTTCCTTCTCGGCAAACACGAATCGGGCGGGAGGGGGTGTTGGGGTGGTTGGGGAGCGTCGGTTTGTGTGCCTCGCGATTGGCTCGTCGAAGAAACTGTGCAAAGCGAGAAGGGCTGTTGGCGAGCACTCCTCTCTCCAATCTCCAACCGACGTCATGTTCTCGTCCACACTCCATCCACACCCAACACTCGTCGGGAAGGACAGACCACAGATCGACGCGACGAGAGCGGACGAGGAGGAAGGAATGTGGGGAGAGGAGAACGAGCTCATTGGCGATGCTGATTCTCCTACGCGAGAGGGCATTCGATGATCGAGTGTAGTGGGGAGGGCTGACGAGGATTCCAAAGGTGGAGAGGGGGAAGGAGTGTAAGGACGAAAAGAGACAGCGAGGGTGGGAGAGGTGGGAGGAAGGTGGGTAAGGGAAGGAGGACGAGGGGTTGTTTCGGAAAGTGGGTTTTCGGATGTTTGAACTTCGTCGAATGACATTTCGAGGTCTTTCACTTCAGGCTCAACAAAATTATGGTCGAGATCCGAAGAATTCAGTAAATAGGTATCGTTTGGGTTATTGAATTGTGGAGACGGTTGCACTGAGGGGGGAGCTGTTGGAGTTGGTGACCGCATGTTGGATTCCGATCTGAACGTGTTGAGCCCTGATTCTGCGATGAGCACGACAATAGGGAACAAATCGTCCAGTTCTGTGAACAACGAGGCCAATCTCACATTTCGGATGGAACTGAACGACATCAGGCGAGCGTCGAGTTTCACGTGGCGGCGGAGTTGGAGGCGAAGAAGCGGAAGAAGAGTCGGTGAATAATCCGATTTCAATTCGTCAATATTCGAATCAGAAAATGCGACATCGGAACAAGGATCATTTTGAGCATCAGACAACACGCGGTGGGTGTGAGGGATCTGCACAGGCTCTGAACGACGGCTGAGACTGTTCGGATGGTTTGTGTGGATGGGTGTCATAATTATGTTGTGGTTTCGAAGGTGCTCATCCATCTGAACACTCTGGACGAGTTCAGAAGATGACGTCGTCGGGAGAGAGAAAGCGGCAGAGGAGACCGAATCGGAAATCGACATTGCCAAACTCGACAAAAATGAAGAATATGCAGTCTCCCAATTACTAAGAGTTGATACGAGATACATCCCAACATCGGCAGATGACGGGACGAACGGAAGAGAGGGTGGGAGGAAGGAGGGAATGGCGGAGATTGGTGGGACAGACGAATCGCGGATAGGGAAACAAGAAAGCGAGTCAATTTGCTCGACAGGCGTGCACGACCATCGGCGTGGCTGTTTTCTGAGCAAAAGCGAAGGTGAGCGGACAGGTCTAACTTTGTGGAGCTCAGTCTTGTTGGAGTTGTGGAGATGGTCGGTGTGTGCAAAATTAAGGTTCACCTGGACGTACAGGCGTTCGGAAGAGATTCCTAAGGCCGTTGAGGTGTCTTCTCCCTCAACCAGAAGCTTTGAGAGTTTGGTTCGGAGGGTGGAACAGCGAGAGCGGACCCGTGAGATCTTCCCGTGGGTTTTGAAACGATCTGTGTCGATGTTATGTAGATTGCTTGTGGCTTTCTTGAATCGGTTGTTTTCTCGGCTTTCTTCACTTCTCAGCTGGCGAATTCTGTCATGAAATGATCTGACCGATGGGAAGAAGTCCGGATGCTGGTCAGTGCTTGTTGGCTTCGAGCGAGTTGAATAAGACACTTGAGACGCGAAGTGACTGTCAGTTGGTGAAGGGCTGGAAGGGAGTGCTGGAGAATGTGGAAGACGGTGATTCCTTGGCAGTGTGGCAACGAGGTTCTGATTACTTGCAGAAGAGAGCATTCGGAATGATTCGATTAGTTCAAGGGAGAAGACACCCACAGTAAATGAGACTTTGGATGGAGAACGCACTCCAACCGAAGAGAAGAGCGACTGTGTTCCTGTGATTCGTGTCGCGTGTCTTCGGTCCAATAATTGACTAGTATGTTCTAAGAAGGATCAAAAGGATGAAAGATGAGACCTTGTGGATGAAGATGGAGAGAGTTTACATTATTCATTCCGAAGTGGGCGGATCATGGTTCGAGCACACAGAATCGATATTTCAGGCATAATTTCCAGACTACCAAGGCAGATCAACAACAGAGCGTCATTATTTGGAAGAAAGAAGGTCTCAATGTGGTTGAATCTGGCAATTGCTCGGTTTGACGAACCACCCAGTTTCCTGATTATCGTCGATGAATGAAGGGTTTGTGAGGACGGGTCATGGAAAAAGAAGAGTGAGAGTGGTTAGAGGGGATCAGGTCACCGTTGTTGATAAACCTGCTGACGAAGGTGTATAATGAGTGTGCGAAACTGAAAAGCGACATGATTGGTGTTTGGTTAAGATTATCTTGTTCTTGGGGAGGTTTTGTGGAACTTAGACAATTGCTGTGTTGATTGAAGGACAATTGAATAGAAAATGACTGAAAAGAATGGTGGTAAGCAGGATTCTATTTCTTGTGGTACTGATCAGATCAGCTTTGTTCCATTCTTTGCTAAATGAGTAGATACATCGACTCAGACTTATGTCATCAACTCTGGCCCTTTAAAACTACTCGGCCTCCCAAATTTCTGGAATCCAAACGCTACCCACCAAGATCCTTCGACCACATCTCAAAATACTTCCAGTCGCTTGTCCTATTCATCGAGGAAGAGCACGTACCGTATGACACCGATATGACTAGCCTTTTGATGTCGAACCTTACACCTACTTGTTGGTCTGATTTCTCTAACGACGACATTCTCTTCAAACTTGTCCCGACAGGTGACGGAACTTGTTCTGGATTTGCCGAATCAATGGTGACGCTCCTCACCTCATACGACGACAACCTTGTCAACGAAGCATGGGAAGTTCTGGTCAGAGTTGTGTGCAACACATCTCCAAAAAACCGCTTGGCATTTCTGGCGACAGGCTTCTTCGAACTCCTCCCAGAAGACTTCTACGACGACGACAGGCTTCTTCGAACTCCTTCAGAGCTCTCTCTGATGAAAATTGTGACATTGAACATCAACGATTTGTTTGACGAATCAGCTCGCGAACAATGCGAAGAAGACGGTGTTTTATTGGACTTTTTGGATCAGACATTTATTGACCAGTTCTTCATCCCAATTGAACCGTTCCTCGAGAAGGTTTTCACGAACAGACGACTCATGGACAGATCTGATCTCATCAACATTTTCCCGAAGCTGACTGAGACGATTCTCGAATATTCACCTCAGCTGGACGAAATGACTCATTTTGTGTTGTCATCCCCATCCTTTGCACTGGCGTTCTTCGACACTCTTGAATCCGCTGAATCGAATGACACTATCTCAACCCTTCTTCGGAGTGTGATTCATTGTGTGAATGTGAGATGGGACAAAGATCCGGCTGTACTCAAGCACAAACAGCAGATTAAGACCAAACTGCGGGAAGAAGGTCTTGGGGATGAAATTGAGTTACAACTCCGATTATCAGAAAGGGTTGGCAAACACCATGTGATTGGAATCCGGGTTAGGGTCCTGATCGAGAAATTGGGTGGGAATGCATCATAGTTCGCATTCTGATCGGATTAAATTGAAACCGGACATTATCCTTTGAGCATTTCTTCTTGTTCTTCATTTGATAGAATTCAAATCACATACACTCGTGTCCACCTCTAATTTCTCATCAATGATGACGCCCAAATCAATCATTCCGCCATAAACACGGTACCATGAAAATGGCTGTTGAAAAGTCGATTGTCAACCAATGGGATGATCCTTTTCTCTTTTCAATGGAAGCGGAAATCATTGCTTTGAACTCACACAATAAAGACTGTTTGACCAATTCGCCTGGCTCACTTTCAACAGTCAACCCAGAACATGAACCATTCCTCAAATTCGGGATGAACTCTGAGTTGTCGTTTGAAGACAAATCGAAGATTTACTGTTCGCTTGTTGCTCTCGTAAAAGCTGAATACCCTTTTGATGAAACCCTTCAAGACAGAGCCGTTCTCTTTCTGAAGAATATCGAACCAACATGGAGAGATACATCAGAGTATGCAGCGAAACTCTTGACTGACCTCGTTCCCTCTTCAACTGGATCACTTTCTGGCTTTGTTGCGAGCGTTCTGACTCTGTTGTCCTCTCAACACTCGACTATGATTCCCGCAGCGTTATCGTTCCTCCGCAAAACAACAACGAGATCATCGACTGCAATTCAATTTCTGACCGAGACAAATCTCATCAGCAACGTGTTAGTGATTGTTCAACCTCACACGTTGCCAATTTCAGGAAATGAAACGATCTACAACACACTCATCAGAATCGTCAGAGCAGCCACGGACAAAAGTTTACGGGCACCCAAGCCTGCAATTATGAACAGGTGGTTTTTTGTCATTTTTTAACAAACACTTAACATTCATGAAAGACAGCCATTTTTCAAATATAAAACAAAACAGAGTGAGTGAAATGAAAATCAAGCTGTTCGAGTGATGTGCCCTGGGAGGCACTTTTGATCACGGATGTCTCAATCCGTCCCATCTTCCAGAGTGAGGAGATGTGACAAGTAGAGTATGCTCCTCCACTGAGAGCTGTCTGCTCCCACTCCTTGCGGAGATGAAGGACGATCTGAAGCGAAAAAGTCTGATTTCTGTCTTCTTCATCTCACCTCACCCATCCGTGAAACTCTCCAAAACACTTTAACGTGTTCTGAGAATGCTTATTATGCTCCTATCCGACGAACTGCTGACAAATCTGGTGAACACGAATGTTGTCAAAAAACTCAGAATTTTTTTGTCTCTACAGCACGTCACACATGTTGAGATAATGATTGAATCAAGTTATTCTTCGAGAATGAGAACGTTCGGAAGAGTTTCACGGATGGGTGAGGTGAGATGAAGAAGACAGAAATCAGACTTTTTCGCTTCAGATCGTCCTTCATCTCCGCAAGGAGTGGGAGCAGACAGCTCTCAGTGGAGGAGCATACTCTACTTGTCACATCTCCTCACTCTGGAAGATGGGACGGATTGAGACATCCGTGATCAAAAGTGCCTCCCAGGGCACATCACTCGAACAGCTTGATTTTCATTTCACTCACTCTGTTTTGTTTTATATTTGAAAAATGGCTGTCTTTCATGAATGTTAAGTGTTTGTTAAAAAATGACAAAAAACCACCTGTTCATAATTGCAGGCTTGGGTGCCCGTAAACTTTTGTCCGTGACTGGAGATTGCCTAAGCATCGCCACTCCCTATTTTGTCGGCGAACTTGGTATCACTGCTGCAGTCAGACAATCCAACCATCGGGAAATGGTCTTTCAGAAGGTCTTGCTCCCATCGTCGCAGTCTATGGCTTTTCTGATCTCAAATCGGTTCTTCCTCGAAGGAGATGTATTCGGCTCGTTCATGAATCTATTGGACAGATTCATTGAAATATGCCCATTTCATATTCCAACATTGGATTTTATCCTCGCATCTCCGATTGCGATGGCAATCACAAGTTGTCTCACACTCGTCGAAGACAATTATCGTGTCTGGGTTACCTTCCAGCACATCTACAAGTCACTCGAAGACTGGAAGAAGGAAGGCCCAGAAGTGGTCCAATCTGGGAAACTGATGCTGCAAGCTCTGTTTTCAGAAGGCATCGAAGTCACACTCGAACAGATGTCGATGAACAACAAGCACGGATGTTTTGGTATGTCAGTTGTTAATGATTGCCTTGAGATCCCACAACTTATGGGATCGAATGTGAACGACCAATAAACGATTGCATCTCAAATGACGCGTCGAAGCCACCTCTCTAAAATGACTCCACAATGATTTCTGTGGACTCTTCTCGGATTTGTGCAATGGTTTGATTGCTGGTGCTGACGAACAGATTCTGGGATCGCCTCCAATCGTCCAGAAATGTGTAACTTGGGCCCCAATCTTGATATCATCCAGAATTTTTAGAACACCGTTAATTACTCTTAATATATTCAGAAATGGTGTCCGTAAAACCTTAAAATGCTTCAGCATCGAGAAATCGATCACAGTAAATGAGACTCATTCTCCAGAATACACGCTCGAAAAGACTCCATCCCACCAGACAGTCGAATGAAAGGTAAAAGTTCTTCCAAATTGTTGTGGTCAGGATTGTATTCTATTTCTTTGAGGAAATCACTTTCACAAGGAGAAAGTCACTTCTTGAAATAAGGAGAGAGAGGATATGAGAAAAGATTGACAGACTATTGGATTCGAATTTAAGAAGTTGATGTGGTCATCAACACCAATCTTCGGGAGTGTAGTGATTACTGGAGTCGTTTGTTTCCGTGGAAATTCGTCACTAGAAAGTGCCAAATATGGGGTATAATTGATTCACACAGTCCATCGTTATCGATTCTGGAAAATTAGAAACTTCCACTGAAGCGATCGTGAGATAGGGATGGCTGTTTTCACGAGTGGTATCTACACTTTAGCCCGTTTTTCTGACAATATTGGATCAAGTACGGAAGAAAAAGTGAATACCGTGTTGATGAAGATGTGTGTTGATCTGGAAGTGCTTGATACGGGCATCTGTCCGTGATCGCTTCATCCCAATTTGTCTTTTCCTTGTTTCTGGTGATGTTTCGGAAGTTCCTTCAAAGATATTGTTCCTGTAAGTCAGATATACGATAAAAGTCCGAAAATGAAGAAAAGTGAGGAAAGCAATGAAGATGACTGATCACATAATGAAACAGGAAAATTTGTCCAGACTACCTTTGATCAGTCGCGATCTCGCTTGGGATTGATTCTATTCTTTCCTCAGCTGTTCAGTCCTCTTCATTTTTGGGTTTCGGTTTGGTAATTCGTGTGTTTTGTGACTCCAAACAATGAAATATGGGGTATAATTGTCATACAAGTCAAAGGTAAATCAACAAATGGACAACGGAAAGTTGAATGATAAAATTTCAGGATTGTAATTCAGGAGGGATTAGTGAATCGAAGATTGGGACCCAAAAGCCACAAATGGTCTGCTCTTTTGGGTTCGTCCTTCTCAACGCGGCTGTCTTTGACTGTCACATCGTCAACCGTCCTCTCTCCAAACAATTCGTGGTGTCTCTGAACGATGCATTGTGACCAGTTTATCTTTCCCAATCTCGACTTTTGGACCATCTCCAAAACACCTCTCGTTTCTCTCGTCGAAATGGGATGATCGCCGCATTCCAGCCATTCCACAGCCATCCACAATTGGTGTGATAAGTTCTCCTTCTCTGGGATTCTTGTATTTGCGCCATCAGCTCGAGTAATTGTAATCTGAATTCATCAATTCGATTTCTCTGTTCACTAAGAGCTCTTTTCTCCCATTTCTAAATAAACAAAAATCAGCATTGGTTTTCATCAGCGAATTCAGATGAGGTACATGCACGATCGTGAGCCAAGAGTTCAAAATCAAAACTGTGGTTCAGATTTTTTGAAACACCCTGTCCCACCGAATGTTATCACACACCAAGACCCACCAGATGCATTCTGTTCCTACAGTTAATTTACAACAACTAGAAGATCGCAGCAAGTTCATCCGTCTACACTGTGCCACTTCTTTTCTTGCGATCTCAAGGTCGATTCTTTTGATTGTTTTGGTGATTATTGGGTCTGCAACTCTCCTCTGTCATAAGGTTTCAGACCTCTCCAATTCATTAACATCAAAGCTCCTTCAGAACTCTTCTTTGCATTCGCAATGATTTGCACAATCAATACTATTGTCTCGGGATATATCGTCTTCAAAGCAAACCAGTATGTTTTGATCTATCTCATGAATTCTATATATGTTCTTTTTCAGATTTGACGAAAATAAACCAGTCTGTCCTAAAGGGAAGAAATCTCGCCACGCATCATCTGACCATTCTGCCCCTTTTGAAGATGAAAGCAACGATAATTATGAAGTATCCCCAATGGACTTGCGATCAGAGCTCATGGAGGAGAGGAATCTGTCTCGAACTGAGACACCGACACCTCCAAATGAATGCACAGCCATTTATCCACTATCAACCGACCCATCCGCCAACCGAGAGTTTCCTGAAGCAGTCCATATTTTTCTGCGAACGGAACCTCCGGCTGAAGGTGTTTCTTCCAAACATGAGGATTCAAAATCGATGCCTCTCCTTTCTGTCATGAACTTTCACAAGATGACAGTGGAACAGCTCAAAGAGGTGTTTGAGCTTGATTTTCTCCTCGTGGATCCGTTTTAATTGTTCTGTTTCTAATGTTTCCTTATCTACCAACCTGTCCATCAACGATGGATGTTTTCCTTCTGTTCCTCGATTTTCACAAAATATAGACCTCAAAAATATCTGATAGTGTGAAATAGAATAGTAGTGAGACTAACACTTATGTTGTTTAGAAACCAACACCAGCGCGGATACCAGCGACATGACCTGAGACAATCTTTTCAATGAAGGCAGCTTGCTTCAGTTTTGCGGCATCAGCAGCGGTGTCAATAAACATGTTCTCGGTGAGAATGGCAGACATTGTTGTGTCACGCAGGACAGCAAAGTTGGCCATTTTTTGACCGCGATCTCGGACACCCATCGCGCCAACGATCTTGGGGTGGAGCTTGGCCTGAATATTGCGGGAGTCAGCTGTGTTGCTTTGGTGACGGTATGATTCGAATCCAGTTCCACCACCAGCGTTGATGTGGATGGAAATGAAGAATCTTGCACCCCATGAATTGGCCATCTGAGCACGCTGAGACAGGCTCAAGTAGACATCAGTTGTTCGGGACAATTTTACCTCGCATCCACTGACTCTACGAAGGCCGGCTGCAACTTTGTTTGAGATGGTGAGAGTGAGGTCTTTTTCGCGGAGTCCGTTTGCGACTGCACCTGGGTCAGATCCTCCGTGGCCTGGGTCAATAAAAATTTTCACAGCAGAGCTTGAGCTGATGAGAGCGAGAGAGAGAGCAACGAAGGAGAGCATTCTGACAATTAATGAAAAGACGAATAAAGGGATGAGAAATATTCACCCTTTATTTGTGTCAGGCTAATGCTGCTCATCATATCTTTGTTCCATTTGAGCCTAGCTGAGCGTGGAATCTGTGAATTCAAACCAGATGCCGTTTATACTCTCGCCGAAGCCAGAGAATGTCTCTACTCTATCCCGGTCTGGTCATGACTTTCTCATTCATCACTCTCATTATTTATACATTTTTCTCATTGCTATTGATCCTCGTTCTTTACACAGAAAGGAGAGAATGACATTGAAGTCAAAAATATGCCCGAACGACTGAAAGGCTATGAAGATAATCTCGTTTTTCGCTCACTCCACATGAACCCGCCTTCTCCATGGGAAGACTTGAAATTAGACTTGTACGCAGAAATAGACAAAGTCAAATACACAGACTATGACACCGCGATGGAATATTACGAAGCACTCATGGGTGTCTTCAAGATCATGAAAGACCCACACACTCTTTTCACTCCTCCGTGTCGCTCAGCGTTCTATTTCTACCTCCCATTCGATTTCTCTGCTACTCTTAACCCCGAAAATCCAAAAGAAATCCTTATCACTGCACAAACAATCGAAAAAAACAACATGACGAAACAGTTCGTTGATGCAGGAAATCCAGACATTACAGGCCGCACAATCACCCGAATCGGCTTGGATGGAGAAACTCTTCCAGAAAACGAACAAGCCGCTGAAACAATCGCGAAATGGGCGGACCGTTGGCTCCCAACTTCGAAGGACAAGGCAGCTCGATTTAATCGTGCGATAAACTCGGATTTCGCAATTCGTCAAGCAGCACGCTATGAAACACCGAAAACTGATGTCTTGGTGGAGTATATAGATGAAGGAGGAGTCGAGAAGAAGACGCTGAAACTCCCGTTCTTCTCGCTCTGCACAAAGGAAATGAAAACACTTGACGACGTATGCCCAATCAGGCCACCTCCAGCTGACACGTTTGGCTTCTCGGGAACAGAAACAAACCCAACGGAAGAGTTCCAGAAGGAGCTGACTGAGCCGGTCACAATGGGATCGAAAAAGAAGTCGTTTGGAACCTCAAACGATGATAGCCAGTTCGAGAAAATTGAAGATACATCGTACATCTTGTGCCTGAAGCATAAAACAGATAATTATGGCTATCTGAAGATCAAGACGTTCTCCTACGAGAAAATGACCGATTTTGGGGATACCCTCGCTGCGTGCCTTATTAAGCTCAAGAAAGCAGATGTGAAGGATGTTATTATCGACGTCAGGTCGAATGGAGGAGGATATGTAGCACTCGGAATGCAGACCGTGAATCTCCTGTTCCCTTCGCTCTATCCGTCTTATGGTGTGTATGATATGCCTATAACGGACACAAATACGGAAATGCTGAAGTCTGTAGAGTCGGAGAACAAATATCGAGATCCGACTTCGGATCGGCTCATAACTCGTGACGAAAGTTACAACAAACGCCAAGTGGACAAAAAGTTCAAGGATACCGAGGGAAAGGAATTCACCCAGCGTTTCACACAACCGTTCATCCTCGAACTAAGCATCCCCGATATCTACAACAAAACAAGGCCACAATTGGCGACAATGCGATCAAGCTCATATGCCCCGCTGTGGGATCGTGATCACCTCTACGTGCTGACCGATGGAATGTGCGGATCAACCTGCGCTTGTTTCACAAAACACATCGAAGAAGCCAATGTTGCCCGTATTATCGGCGTCGGAGGCTATCCTGGCAAGTTGGACGAGAAATTCGACGTTGCGAGCTTTGCTGGAGGAACTGTGTTTTCAGCAAGTTCGGTTTATGCTGAAAAGTACAAAAATGGATCGAAAGTGGATAAATCGAAGATGCCGGCTGATTTTGATCGAGCGTCGACGGAGGTGAGATGGGCGCAACACGCGATTTATTCGTTTGATCCAAAAGACGCTGCGAATGAGGTGTTTTTGGAGTTCAAAGTGAATCCAGTCGATACAGTGATTAACTTCTATGGCGCACCGTCCGACGAAAGTGAAGCAGGGATCTTGGCGTTGATGGGAGAAGTGAAAAAGGTGATGGGAAAGTGTGTGGAGGGCGAGGTGTCAATTGAGAAGAACCGAAAAGACAAGAAGAACACAGTGAGCCACGCTCTATATGGATACAAGTGCAACGCTGAAACAGGAACGTTTGACAACACGACGTGGGCTCTGAGCCGATGCGAGGACAAGTACTATCTGAACAAGGACGGCTTGTGTGTGATGATCCCGTCGGTGAAGAAGATGCAGACGATTGTCACGTCGATCGTGATTGCTGGGGTTCTTGTGCTGTGTTTGATTGTCATCGTGATTGTGGTTGTGTGTGGGTGTATTCGATCGAGTAAGGACAAGAAACAGGGGTATGAGAAGATCGGTGACGTTGGAAGTGAGCCTGGAACATCGCAAGCCTCACAATCCATCCAGAACGATAAAGTTTGAAATATTTGCTCTGATGTCATTTCATCTGTCTATCATTTGGAGAGAAGAAATGGTTTTCTTTCGAGTGAGTCCAAATGACTGTGAATAATGGCATGATCTTTCCATCTCCCTTCGATCGGATCCGACTGACTATGATGTCATGAAAAAAAGCCTTTAGAGAGTGACACCCGGTCTGTCCAACTCTTTCAGTTCTGTCTGTTTCTGTATAGGAGTCTGAATTGGTCAAGAAACAATGGAACGTGGAAATGAGGAAGTTAAAAGGTGTCTGGAAGTAAAGATAATTTCGTTTGAGAGAGAACTGACATAAATGCACCTTGAAAGTCGATCACAGCCTCCTAAATACGATTTGGAGTTCATCGTTGTGAGTGCACTAGAATCCAAGCAGCACAGCGAGGAGAAGAGCAAGTGATGCGAAGGCAACTGTCTTTCGTGCTCCAGAATACAAACACCCGACATATCTCACCTGGTCGCCGAACTCCATCTTCACTGTGTACTCCCCACTGATCCCCACATTAGCTCGCGGAACTGCTGCTACTGCATAGTCCGCCTGACCCGATTGTTTGAGTTCAACTCCTCCAAAAGCCACACTTACAAGGTTTAGACCAACGTACCACGTCATCTCGTCCCAGCGAATGAGTTTCTCGTCGGCGTCTTCGGTGTGATAGCGAGGCGCAATGCTCACTTTCAGGCGGCGAAGACCAGCGACGCTCAGGGATTTGGTTCGGGAGTAGAATTCGGCAAGAAGATAGTTGCCAAGGTCACTCGATTGGCCGCCTGTTTTTGTGGCAAATTTGAGGTTCGAGCGGGAGAGTGTCACTTTGGGGAAGACAAACGCAGTTTTGGAGATGTTTTTCATGTCCGTGTTGTTCAGTGGAAACTTCGTGTCCACATCCTCAGAATCGTATGCAGTACATTTCCCAGAAAGATGGATGTCGAGTGGATACTGGTCGATTCCAACAAGAGTTGTTTGTGCAGAATCCAATTTTGGTATTCCTGAGTTTCTAATTATGATGTTGAATGTGTTCGTGGCATTCTCTGGGATCGAACACACAATTCCCTTCGGGACAAGGCTAGTTTGTGATGTGGAATCTATCTGTGAGATCGAAACATACGATTTTGTGATGTCAATCTCTTTCAGAATGAGCACACCAAGTTCTGGGTCATCTACATACAGTAACCCAGTGTCCGGCAAGACCAATGCTCCTTTGTCAACGACGATCGCTGCCGACTTTTGGTCCCATGGTTCAGTTTCGAACTTCGAAGTCAGCTTCGTGAATGGAGTGGTTAACGGGAGTTGAAGAGGTCGCACAAGAAGCTGGGACTTCAGTTCAAGAACACCATACTCCTCCACACGAATCACGTACTCCTTCTTTGTCCCGCCTGGTGTTCTTGTGGTTGAGATGATAAATTGGCTAACCGAAATAGAGCCGAGCACGAGGCGCATCTCAGCTGTGTTTGTGCCTTTGATCAAAATCGTCCCAAGACCAGTCAGACCGTAGCGATCAGTATTGGAGCTGAGGACATGGTTTTTGAGTGTCATTGCGAAGTAGACGTATGTAGTAGGCGTCTTCTTGAACGGATCAACACTCGAATCGAAGACCACTTCCCCAATCAGTTCGGCGTGTCCCTGAATCTCGATGGCGGTCACGTTTTCCCAATTTGCATGCTTCACTGCTTGATCAAGCGAATGACACGCTGTATCCGGAGTTAAGCACGTTTGGCTCATGCCTCCGAACTCAAGGAAGATTGTATCACCGTCGGCCGAGAAAAGGAATGTTGTGAGTACAAGGAGAATCATGTTCGGATTGTGAAATCTGATCAAAGTCGGGTGGGTATTTACGCAACCCACATTTTGCATCGAAATCAACTGGTCCACCCGATATGAGGATGTTTACTGCCTCTCCTTCAGGTTTTGTGAATAATCACTGCTTCTGAATGAGGTGTTCGAAAAGGGGAAGCTTGGACAAATGAATGATGATTGCGAATGAAATGAATCGCAGAGAAAACGAGAAAAAAGGAGCTTAACGACGGAGAGGATGGTTTGGATACTTCTGAAGATAGTCTGCATAAAGGAGCGAGATCACAGGAAGACGAGAGGAACAGACCATTGACCTCATTCGCAACACTCTGACACACAAAGAATTTCGTCATCCACTTCTTCCCATTTGGACCAATTCCTTGATGAGTGTCGAGGTAGGCCGAGAGTGTCGGCTCGTGGTACAGTTTCCGGTCTGCTCCATACACAGGCAGCGTCATCAGCTGGGGAGATTGAGCAAGAATCACAAAACCTTTCCATCGATCGGATCAAGCCACTTCTGTTGGATCTCAGTGAATCCTCCCGATTGTGTTGCTTGCATTTGTGGTTGTGCCTGCAGGAACTGAGGATGGGTCTGTACTTGCTGTGGGAATCCACTCACAATCGGCTCTGAAATGTGAAAGACAGGAGAGAATGAAGAAAAAGAAAATCGAACGTGTGTCGGTGATATTGTAAAAAATGCTGAAATAGAAGGCAGTGTCGCTGTGTGTGTGGTATTGGAGAGACATCTTGCATGATTGTTGAGTTGCGATCAGATTTCGTGTTGGTTGATCGATCAGCGACCTTCCAAACACAACCACGTAGTGAATCTTCCCATCCACGCAGTATCGACTTCGAAAGGCAGGGTCCGCATCGAGAATGGTGATTGGGATGAATCGGACCAAAATAGAGTTGTCTGTTGTGGTTTCCTCAACATTGGAAGAAAGAGTGCATGTCACGGGATATATTGTTTCATCATTTGTCGGTTGTTGAGGTTGAACCTGTTGTGGTTGAAACCCAAAAGTTTGATTTTGTTGGGGCACAATTCCTGATTGTGGAACAAAGTCGATAAACAGAAAATTGAATCCCTCCTGTTCGGTGTAATTTAAGAAGGAGCACTGGACGTTCACAAAACTTGGAGAAGGACTCTGTGACAGTTGATAGAAGGAGTTCAAGGCAGGTGATTGACTGGGAACGCAGAGTCTAGCCGGGCGATTGTTCCATGTAGGATCGGGACTTTGAGAAATATCAATTTGAAACGAGTACGAATTTTGCCCATTTCCGAGAGATCCGATTTGTTCTGTTGGAAGGATTGGTTTGACAATAATGGTGAGTTGAACTGGTTGTGGTTGGCCAAGAATATCCTGTACGATGGATTCACAGGTCGATGCTCGTGTTGGATCACGAGGGAAGGTCGCTGTGAGGATTAAATAAGGTGCTGATTGATTGAGATTTGAAATGATTCCACAGACGTCCCGTGGTTGCTGATCAAGAGCATACTGGTAATATGTCGATTGAAGTTCGGGTGGAACTTGGAAAAAGGCACGAGCATTCTGTCCAATCGGTTTGCCGTCAGATGTGATTTCGACATCGTAGAGATCGTTTGAGACAAGCCTCACCATTCCCTGCCATCGAACAACATGACCATGATATGACGTTTGGAATTTTTCGTAATTCAGACTCATTGATCCACGTACGTCGAGATGACAAAACGAGGACCCACAACTTTTTTAACACCGAATCTAAATTTGGGGTAAAACTCAGACACCGACAATCTCTTCGTGAAATGCAAAGAGGATATCGATACGAAGCTCTTCAGAGTTCTCAAAGGTCAGAATTTCACATAATTTCCGAAAAAACACGCTTCAAGCTGAGAAGTGAGATGGTTCGATCACAAGAAGAGTATGGTCCGCCAGAATATCTGATGACGGATTCTGATTGCTTAAGTTCAGACTTAGAATCTGCTGTGTCCAAATGAACGGCGACAAGGATCAGAAATGGTGAATCTGGCGATCGTAGAATCGTCCAAAAGTGCCGTCCGAACTGCGCCTCGTGGGTCTATTCCGTTCTTCCTTTCCTGTCATCGACTGTCCAAATTGGGTGTTGTCCAGAATCAACATCAGAGCGGGAGTTGCCGATCCTTATGACCCTCATTTTCGCTTCGGGAAAAGGACATGCAGTCGAACGGCAGGAACCTTTTGCGCAACAAGTTGTTCCATCCCAAACGATGCACCATGCAAAGTTGTCCCCATGTGGGCCAACAGACTCATCAGGAGAGATTGGATTTTTCGGTTTTGGATGGCTGTTTTAGGCTCGGTTCCGGGAACGAGATTAACGATAGAGAGGACAATCAACGAGCGAGATGATCAGAGAACAGATCGTGGGTGGCTGTAGAATGGCGGGAATGTGGGGTGCATCCCATTTCGACGAGAAAAACGAGATGTGATTTCGAGATGGTCCAAAAGTCGAGATTGGGAAAGATAATCTGGTCACAATGCATCGTTCAGGGATGCCAGGAATTGTTTGGAGAGGGGACGGTTGACGATGTGACAGTCAAAGACAGCCGCGTTGAGAACGACCAACCCAAAATGAGCAAACCATTTCTGGACGATTGGAGGCCATCCCAGAAGCTGTTCATCTACGCCAGCAATCACAGCATCCCCAACATCCGAGGAGAGTCCGCAGAAATGAGTGTGGAGTCATTCGAGATGCACCCATCACCTCCAATTCACATTCGATCCCAGAAATTGCGAGAGAATGTGACAATGTTCGACAAGACGGAAACCATCATCTCCGCCCATGTTATTCCTCAGCATCTGTTCGAGTGTGTCTTCGAAGCCTTCCGAAAACAGAGCTTGTATCATCCGTTTCCCAGATTGGGCCACTTCAGGACCTTCTTCAATCCATTCTTCGAGTGAATCGTGGATGTGGAAGATTGTCCCGAAAAGGAGACCAATATCTTCGACGAACGAGAAACAACTTGAGAATCCCATCACAATCGGAGATGCGAGAATAAATTCCAATGTTGGACGATGAAATGGGCCGTTTCGAATGTGTGTTACCAATAGCAACATGAACGAGTCGAACAGCCATCCTTTGAAGATGTGTCGATTTGAGATGAGAAAAGTCACAAATTGAGATGATGGGATCACGGCCTTCCGAAAGATCATTTTACGATGGTTGTATTCGTCGACAGCAGCAGTGATGTCAAGGTCACGGAAATATTGTGGAGATGCGAGGTTGAGGCAATTTAAGATGATTCTGATCAGATCATCGATTGTTGCTTCATTTCCAGAAATAGGCAGTGTGTGAGGTTGAAAAAACGCTAGTATTTTGGTGACGAGATCAGACTCCACGAGACGATATTTGGTTTCTGATGAGGATAAACGTGTCGTTTCATTGAGGAACGACAACACTGCAGCAACCACTCTCGAGTGGGCAGATGATAGCAGAGTGACAATACTCGCAACAAAGCCAGAAAGTGATCCAGACGAAGAGGGAACGAGTTCTGTCGCGACGACGCTTGGTCGTTTCTTGAATCCACTCGGTTCTAGATTCTTCAGAAACAGGGCAGCGCGGCCTTGAAGGGCATCGTCAAAGGGATGTTCAGCTTTCACAAGTGCAACAAGTGAACAGTAAACCCTCGATTTGTCCTTTAACGACAATTCCGAGTTGGCGTCGAAATGCAGGAAAGCTTCTTCCTCATGCGTGGCAGTCAAAGGTGTGTTGGTTGAAAGATTCATCGAGGCTTCACTGGAGGAGTTCAAAGAAACATATTCGTCGTTCATTGAAATGAGAGTTGGATCATCCCATTGGTCGTGATTCACTGCTTCCCCTCAAACTAGTTGAAAAATGTGCGAATCGTTTGAAGCAGATCAATCGAGGCGTACAGAATAATGAGATGGATCATCAACGATAACAAATCTGTTCCTGCCTGGCATGTTACACTTTTGTCGAAAGTTTCTGTCTCTGTCTCCAAATGTGCAAGATTGTCTTTTCAAGACAATCACAAATGCAGGCAGTTCAACCATTTCGAGTTGTGTACGGTGAAGACTCTCGAGGGTGAATGACGGAAGAGGCGAGGCGACTTCGACACGTCATTCGAGATGCAATCATTGCGGCCTTTTCACATTTGTTCCCAGTTTCTGTGAGATGGTGTGACAATTGGCGACAAGACGGACGCCATAAGATCTGCTCTTTTCGTGTATCATCTTCTGTTCGAGTGTGTCTCCGAAGCCTTCCGAAAACAGAGTTCGCGCAACCAATGTTTTAGATTGGATAAATTCTCCGTCGTGGAGCTTCCAAATGACGAACCAATTCGTGATTTTGATGAGAATGCTCCAGGGAAGAAGATCATCTCCTTCGATGAAGGAGAGACAACTTGGTAATGCCATCGCAATCGGAGATGCGAGAACAAACTCCAAGGTTGGACGATGGAATGGGCTTATATCAATCAGTGTGCCCAAAAGATCCATTTCGTCGCTTATTAAGCCTTCGTTGATGATGAACCGATTTGAGATCAGAAATGTCACAAATTGGGACGATGGAAGCACGACCTTCTGGAAGATCATTTTATGAACGTTGAATTCGTCGACTGGAGTTGTGATGCTGAAACTCAAGGAATGTGATGGAGATCCAAGGCTGGCGAAACAGTCGATGATTCTGGTGAGATAGTTGAGCATCGTTTCATTTCCTGCGATTGACAATGTGTGAGGTTGAACTGTTGCTAAGACTTTGGTGGTGAGATCTGAGTCAACCAAGAGAAGTCGAAGGTCATGTGATGAATTGAAAAGTGTGAGGTAGAGGAACGACAACGCTGATTCCACCACAGTTGAATGTGGAGAGGACAGCAGAGTGACAATACTCTCCACAAAGCCACAAGGTGACCTGCCTGATGATGGAACAAGGTGGAAAACGAGTTTCGCTGCGAAATCGTTGTCGCCCTGTTTTGGTTCGAGGTTCTTCAAAAATTGGACAGCTCTGTCTTGAACGGCTTTGTCGAACGGGTATTCAGCTTGTACCAGGCCAATTAGTGAACAGTAAATTGATGATTTGGCTACGAATGATAATTCTGTTTTAAGACCGAAAATGAGGAATGGTTCACGTTCCGGATCGATTGTTGAAATGGATTTGCGTGAATCCGGGAAACTGTGAGCAGGAGCCGTTCTCAAACGAAATAGTTGGTTCCCCATTGAAATTGTGAGAAGATCATCCCATTGTGCGTCTCAAACAGTCTCTCAATCAAACATTTGCACAACACATGAATTGTTCGAAGCAGTTCAATCAGGACGAAGAGAAGAATGAGATGAATCAATATTGATAAAGAGAATGTTCCTGCCTGGCATGTTGTCCTTTCATCGTGAAAATGTCAGTCTATGCCCGCATTCACAAGTATTCACTTTCAGACAGCAAACATCAACGCAAGTGAAGCCAATCATGTGGAAATCTGGACGAGAAATACTTCAGAGCCTGAGGTCAGACGAGAGAGAGGCGGCGATTCTCGTTCATGGCGAAGAGATAAGAACCGCAAGTGTGTTCAGAAACGGCATGTTGAAACAATGAGAAAGCATGAGTGTGTCATTCAAGGTCGAGATCGTTCAGTTCAGTGAAAATGAGATCGCGTTAAGAAAGATCAGAAATCTCGTCATATGAACAGAGTCCGGGCTGAATAAATCAACCACTGTCCACTGTTGGAAGGCTAAGCATCAAAGAACGACTGAGTGGGGATGACAAACTCTGATTGCAGTGAGGTGGCGATGAAGGATGATTCTTCATCACGAATGAGCTAGTTCTCACAACAAGGACCAAAATTCCGTGTTGAAGCTGTTGTGGAGAGAATGAGAGATAATGAGGATGAAGAGATGAGACAAAAGGAGATAATGACAGAGAGAGTCCAAAGAGCAGAAGGTGAGTCTGGAACCAAATGAACAACGACAAAACATGCTGAACATACAATATACAAAGCGTGTATGGCTGTAGAATGGTTGAGATGTGGGGCACATCCCATTTCGACGAGAAAAACGAAATGTGTTTCAGAGATATCCAAAAGTCGAGATCGGGAAAGATAATCTGGTCACAATGTGTCGTTCAGGGACGCAAGGAAGTGTTTGGAGAGAGGACGGTTGACGATGTGACAGTCAAAGACAGCCGCGTCGAGAACGACGAACCCAAAAGAGCAGACCATTTCTGGACGATTGCAGGCGATCCCAGAATCTGTTCGTCCGCACCAGCAATCAGCGCATTCCCAACATCCGAGGAGGGTCCACAGATACGAGTGTGGAGTCAGTCGAGAGAGGCGGATTCGACGCGTTGTTTGAGATGCTACCGTCGCGGCTTTTTCACATTCGATCCCAGCTGTTGTGAGATTAAATGACAGCATCTGACCATTTCAACGTCATAATCTCCGTGCTTCAACCTTTGTTCGAGTGTGTCTTCGAAGCCTTCTGAAAACAGAGCTTGCATCATCCGTTTCCCAGATTGGGCCACTTCTGGGCCTTGTTTCTTCCATGCTTTCAGAGAATTGAGAATTTGAATGAGAATGCTCCAGAAACGAGAAAAGAATTCGACTGATGAGAGACAACTTGTGAATGTCATCGTAATCGGAGATGCGAGGACAAAATCTAATATAGGACGATGAAATGGGCCCACTCGAATGAATGCGCCCAAAAGATAAATGAAGTAGTAGGCCGAGTCTTCGTTGAGGACGTGCCGATTTGAGATCAGAAATGACAAAAAGTGAGACGATGGGAGCACGACCTTTTGAAAGATCATTTCACGATGGTTGTATTGGGCGATTGTTGGAGTGATTCCAAGTTTTCTAAGATAAAACGAATCTGTGAGGCTGATGCTATGGTTGATGATCAAGATCAGACTGTTGATGATTGTTTCATTTCCTACTGCCAGTGTGTGTGGTTGAACAGTTGCTAGGACATTCGTGATGATATCTGACACCACAAGACGAAGTTTCACTGGAGGTGGGGAGTAGACGAGCACATTGTGGAGGAGAGATAACGTTGCTGCAACCAGAGTCGAGTGGGGGCTTGACAAAAGAGTGACAATGCCCTCCACAAATCCAGGAGGCGATCCTGCTGAAGAGGGGACTGGGTCGTTGACTTGCTTTGCCGCTTGATCATGTTCGCCCCACTCGGGTCTGAGGTTCTCCAAAAATCGGGCAGCCCTGTTTAGAAGGTCAGTGTCAAACGGATATTTCTCCTTCACAAGAGAAACAAGCGAGCTATATATTGCTGATTCGTCCTCATTCGACAAGTCCGAGTTGGGATTGAAATTCAGGAATGGTTCTTTCTCTGTGACCAACACCGGATCGGGATAGGGATAAAAAGAATGAATAGTTGTGGAAGCTAGAGATTGCAAGAATGACTTGCCTTCCATCTCTGAGCAGAATTCGATCATGCCCATCATTGAACTGTGCTTTCTCATTTCTCCAAATTCTTTCAGTTTCGACGCAGACGACGTGAACAAGATGAACGAATGGCTGGATTCTGGGGAGGGAACAATAAGTGGTCAGAGCTTCTGAGAATCGATGAAATGAGAAAACTGACGAAAACACCAACAACGAAAGCCCACAACGAGCGATTGTGGAGAAAGAAGAGGAAACGGGAATTAGACAGAATAAACAACCTTTTGGAGGGAATACAAGTTGGATCCGGCATGAAAGCGTCTTTCAGTTCAATATTCAGAATCTGAGATGATTGGACGAGACCGGTCAAAGGCAGACGAGCTGTCGGGAAGAGAAAGCAGACAAATTGCAGAGGAGGTGTCAAGCCCTCATGTGGCAGCCAGTCTCACTTGGTCACTTGCAGGAGAATCTCATCTGCTCCGAGAGCGCCGGTAGGGTCCGGTCAAACGTGGCATCAGCTGGGAGTGGGAGACCACAATCTCAAACCAAGTCTGGCTGGGCAGAGTGAGTGCCAGATGCGAGTTCCGTTCATTTGAAGAGTCGACGAAAAAGAGTGCCGACGAGCGTGTTCCTGTTTCTGTCGATGAACGGCAGCGCAATGGCGCTGCAACACGACATGAGGGCGTCTGCGTCAATTCTGATCTTGTTTTCGCCAGATTCGTAGAGAAGAGTTGTGTCATCTTGTGGATCGGTCTCGTTGTGATGTGGTCTCCTCGCACTTGCTCCCAGCTCATGCGATATGAAGTGTATCCAGGGATTGTGCTGTTGAATCGTTGTGACTTGTCTGATTCTCAGAATAAAAAGCGGCTGATGCTCCCATCCTTCAGAGAAGACGTGCAAAACGACTGTCCATCGTTTCCATCGAGCAAAGTCCGGAAAGTTCACACCCCCAATCCAACAACAGAACAAGACTGATGAGCATTCCAGTTGTAATGGTGGTAGTGGAGTTGTGGACACCGTTCCGCTGTTTGGAGGGGAATGGACGGCGATCTGAAGAGAGTGACGACAGTGTTGAGAAGAGAGCTCGTTTGGAGGAGTGTTGGCGTGGTGGAGTTCCTCATCGTCTGAAAAGCGATTCAACGCATGCACAGTCCAAAGGGCGAGAAATCGTGCGATCAATAAGCCTTCCAAAAGAGCCATCTGAATAGCGCTTCGTTAGCACCTCTGATCCTTCCTTTCCTGTCATTGACTATCCAACTTGGGTATTGTCCAGAATCAACATCAGAGCGGGAGTTGCCGATCCTTATGACCCTCATTTTCGCTTCGGGAAAAGGACATGCTGTCGAACGGCAGGAACCTTTTGCGCAACAAGTTGATCCATCCCGAACGATGGCTCATGCAGAGGAAACTCTGTGTGGACCAGCAGACTCGACAAGAGTGTTTGGAGTCTTCGATTTCGGACGGTTGTTCGTTGCTCGGTTTCAGTATCGAGAGTAAAGACGGAGAGGACAGTCAACGAGCGGGATGATCATGAAACAAATGGTGGATGCCAGTGGAATGGTGGGAATGCGGGATGCATCCCATTTCGACGAGATAAACGAGAAGTGTTTGAGATGGTCTAAAAGTCGAGATTGGGAAAGATAATCTGGTCACAATGCATCGTTGAGGGATGCCAGGAATTGTTTGGAGAGAGGACGGTTGACGATGTGACAGTCAAAGACAGCCGCGACGAGAACGACGAACCCAAAAGAGCAAGCCATTTCTGGACGATTAGAGGTGATTCCAGAATCTGTTCGTCGGTACCAGCAATCAGCACATCCCCAACATCCGAGGAGAATCCGCAGAAACGAGTTGGAGTCATTCGAGAGAGGCGGTTTGACGTGTCATTGACGATACAACCATATCCGCCTCGGCTTATTCGATCCCAGCAATTGCGAGAGTTGCAGGCAATCATCGACAACACTAGGACTAAAAACACCGTTCTTGTCGTTCATCAGTATCTGTTCGAGTGTGTCTTCGAAGCCTTCGGAAGACAGAGCTTGCATCATCCGTTTCCCATATTGTTCCACTTTTGGACATTCATCCTCCCAATCATCGATTGTCGCATTGATGATGGTTTCGAGAGTCAGACAGAAACGATATTCGTCTTCGATGAACGAGAGACAACTTGTGATTGCAATCACAATCGGAGATGCGAGAACAAACTCCAATGTGGGTTGATGATACGGGCTGATTTCAATGAATAAGTGCAACAGATTCATGAATGACTTGAACAGGTCTTCATTGAGGATGAATCGATTTGAGATCAGAGATGTCACAAATTCAGACGATGGGATCACGACCTTTTGGAAGATCATTTCACGACGGTTGAAGATGTCGGCTGCATCTGCGAGGTTAATATTTCTGATATATGAAGGAGAAGCGAAGGTGACAAAATGTTCGATGATTGTGATCAGATTGCTGATTATCTCTTCATTTCCTGAAATTGGCTGTGTGTGAGGTTGAACAGTTTCTAAAACGTTGGGGATGAGATCTGACTCCACGAGACGATCCTTAAAAGCATAGGATGAAGTTTGAACTGTTGCGTACACAAACGACAGCGCTGCTGCAGTCACAGTCGAGTGGGGTGATGACAGCAAAAAGACGATGCTGTCGATAAAGCCAGAAGGCGATGAGGCTGAAGATGGAACAAGGTCTGTGACGAGTTTGGTTGCCCTCTCTTTTTGGCTTAACCACGGTTCGATATTATTCAGAAATTGGGCAGCTCTGTTTTGAAGGTTATCTGGAAATGGATATCCTGCTTTCACAAGAGCAACAAGTGAATTGTAAATCTTCGATTTAGCCTTAACCGACAATTCTGTTGAAGAATCATAAATCAGGAAAGGTTCTTCTTCAGGCTTGATAGTCGAAGGTGATTCATGACAACCATCTAAGCAGGCGTTGTCGGAAGTCTTCACAAAAGCGGTTTCTTCTTTCATTGAAAAGAGAAGATGATCATCCCATCGGTCGTCAGTCTCTCATTCAAATCAAAATCCTTGCACAATACACGAATTACTCGAAGAAATCAAATGAAGGTGGAGGGAAGAATGAAATGAATTATCATGAGCGACGATGATGCTCCTGTCTGGCTTGTAGCACTTTCGTCGAGCTGTTCTCGTTCAATGTCCGCATACGCACAAGATTGTCTTTTCAAAAGCAATCATGAATGCAGGTGAAACCAGCGATTTCGAATTGTGGATGGTGAAGAGTTGAGAGTGTGATGGACGGACAAAATGAGACGTCGATTCTTGTTCATGACGAAGAGATGGCAAGAGCAAAATTGTACCAAAAATGGCATATTGAAACAATTGGGCGCAAGCTGGGTTTTGTTCAAGATCGATATCGTCCAGTTCAGTGAAATGGAAGTCGCGTTCAGAAAAGCAAGAAATTGAGTGAGCAGGACAAAAGAAGGGCAGGTCAATCCAACGGTGTCCCATCGAAGAACGGCTCAACATCAGAAAATGACAACAGAGGTACTCCAAACTTGCCTGGTAGTGTTGGAAGTGATGAACGACAAATCCTCCATTCGAACGAATGTGAGGATATGTCGACAAGATCCAAAGCACGTTGTTTGCTGGGATGGGAGAAGGAGAGAAAAAGAGGTTGAGGAGAGACGGGAAATGAGTGATGAAAGAAGAACGATTCACTGAAAGCGCCGATGGCACAAACACAAGAAGCACAAAAAAGAGAACACACCTCAAACAGAGTGTTGGTGGCTGTGGCATGGCTGGAATGTGGGGTGCATCCCATTTCGACGAGATAAACGAGATGTGTTTGTGAGATGATTCAAATATCGAGATTGGGAAAGATAATCTGGTCACAATGTGTCGGTCAGGGACGCAAGGAATTGTTTGGAGAGAGGACGGTTGACGATATGACAGTCAAAGACAGCCGCGTTGAGAACGACGAACCCAAAAGAGCAGACCATTTCTGGACGAATGGAGGCGATCCCAGAATATGTTCATCCGCATCAGCAATCAGCGCATTCCCACCATCCGAGGAGAGTCCGCAGAAATGACTTGGAGCCGTGTGAAAGTGGCTCCTTCGACGTGTCGTTGACGATGCAACTGTCATTGCCTTGGCAGATTCAGTCCCAGTTTCTGTGAAAAATAGTGACACTCATCCTCAAGATGGAGGCTATAATCTCCGCTCTTTTCTTTCCTCATCATCTGTTCAAGTGTGTCTTCGAAGCCTTCCGAGATCAGAGCTTTCATCATCCGTTTCACAGATTGGGACACTTCTGGGTCGTCTTCCTTCCAGTGTTGAAGCGATTGTTTGATATTGTCGAGCTTAATAAAGAGACACATATCATTTTCGACGATCGAGAGATACAGGGTGGCCCAGAAGTAGTCTAACCGTATGGGTCGATCACTTTTCTTCGATCATGTGCAATTGACGTCAATGGACTTTCTCTTCTTTCCTATGCTTCTAAATTTCCCTTCTTTTCATTTCACAAGTGCTTCCTCGACTGTAGTCTCAATGGATCTCATGAAACAGAACTGACTCCGTTTTTTGAACACTCCTTTCTTGAGCTGACAAGGATTGTTGATCAACGAAACAGTGGTGAAATGAAAAGAAGTTAAATTTAGAAGCATTGTAATGAGGAGAAAGACGATTGGTGTCAACGGAATTTGTTCGACGAGAAGTGATCGACCCATAGGGTTAGACTACTTCTGGGCCACCCTGTAACTTGAGATTGCCATCACAATCGGAGATGCGACAACAAACTCCATTGTTTGACGATGGAATGGACTTATTTCAATGTATGAACACAATAGCTCCATCCAGGAGTCAAATAATTCTCCATCGAGGAAGTGTCGTTTTGAGATCAGAAAAGTCTCAAATTGAGACGACGGGAGCACGACCTTTCGAAAGATCATATCCCGATGGTTGAATTGGTCCGCTGCTGCATTGATGCCAAGTTTATGGAGAGACGATGGACTAGCGAGATATATGCAATTCTTGATGATTTCCATGAAACTTTGGATGATTGCTTCATTTCCTGATATTGGCAGCGTGTGAGGTTGAACTGTTGCTAGGACATTGGTAACGAGATTCGTTCGAATTGAAGGCGATACAGTTCTGGTTGTTTCTCGAAGGAACGACAGCGACGCTGCAACTACTGTCGAGTGGGGAGATGACAACAGAGTCACAATGCTCGCAACAAAGCCAGAAAGTGATCCAGACGAAGAGGGAACGAGTTCAGTGATGAATTTGTTGGGCTTAGTTTTATCGCGCAAATTCGGTTCGAGTTTCTCCAAAAACTGGGCAGCTTTGTCTTGAAGAGCATCATCAAAAGGATATCCTGCGTGTACAAGGGCAACAAGTGAATTGTAAATCCTATATTTATCACGAAAAAACAATTTCGACTTTGGATCGAAATTGAGGAATGGTTCATCTTCAGGCTGGACAGTTGAAGGTGATTCGGAAGTATCACCCAAATAGGCATCAATGGAGGGCTTCAAAGCAAAGAATTCGTCGTTCATGGAAATGAGAGTTGGATCATCCCATTGGTTGTGGCTCACAGAGTCCAATCATGTTTCTGGCACAATTCACGAATTGTTGTTCTTTGAAATACAATCGAGGTAAACAGAATAATGAAATGAATCAACAACGATAACAAATCTGCTCTTGCCTGACACGTTACACCTTCGAAGAGATGGTCGCAGTCCACATCTGCTTCTCGTTGCTTCTTATCTCGTCTTCGCAAACAATCTCTCACAGTCATTCTCAACAATCACATGTTCCATTCATCAGACGATGATGCAGACACTGGCTGCACGGTTGTTCAGTCCAAGCACGTGGTCGGTGGAGGAGTTCTTCCTCTCAAAGCACATGCACCTCCCAAACTTGATGTTCTTAAACACCAAAAATAACAACGACGTCAGTGTGGGTTGACAGCACTGAGTTAGTGGCGGAAGTGTGTTTGGTCGGATCAGTCGACGAGCGATGCAGTTCACCCTCATTCCAGCAGAGGAACGAGATGGCTGGCCATTCCAGTTCCGATTGTGCCAGCCGAGTTGTGGAGTCCATTCTGTCGTTTCGAGTGGAATGGACGGCGACCTGAAGAGAGAGACGACAGTGTTGAGAAGAGAGCTCGTTTGGAGGAGTGTTGGCGTGATGGAGTTCCTCATCGTCTGAAATGCAATTCAACGCATCCACAGTCCACAAGCGCCAGAAATCGTGCGATCATTCAGCAATCCAAAAGCGACATCTGAACAGCGCTTCGTGGGTTTCGTCCGATCTTTCCTTTCCGGTCATCGACTATCTAACTTGCACATTTTCCAGAATCGACATCAGATCGGGAGTTGCGGGATCTGTTGATCGTCCTTTTCGCTTCAGAATGTGAGCGCGCTGTGGAACGGCCGAAACCTGTTTCGCCACAAGTTGCTTCATCTCTGACGTGGTGTCATGCAGAGAAAACGTTGTGTTGACAAACAGACTCATCGGGAGTGTTTGGATTCTTCGATTTCGGATGGTTGTTTGGGAATCGGTTCCCGGAACGAGAGCAAGGACTGAGAAGACAGTCAACTGGCGTGACGATCATGGAGCCAATCTTAGACGGCTGTGGAATGGTGGGAATGTGGGGCACATCTCAGTTTGACGAGATAAACGAGAAGTGTGTCTGAGATGTTCAAAAGTCGAGATTGGGAAAGATAATCTGGTCACAATGCGTCATGCAGGGACTTCAGGAATTGTTTGGAGAGAGGACGGTTGACGACGTGACAGTCAAAGATAGTCGCGTCGAGAACGGCGAACCCAAAAGAGCAGACCATTTCTGGACGATTGGAGGCCATCCCAGAATATGTTCATCTGCACCAGCAATCAAAGCATTCCCAACATCCGAGGAGAGTCCGCACAAGTAAATGTGGAGTCATTGGAGAGAAGCGGTTTCGACGTGTCATTTGATAGTACCCGGACAAACCCGTTAGAGCGGATATACCCGTTAACCATTCCACATGAGCATAGCAGTCCCCCCTCTTCACTAAAATTATCCTTCCACTTCCCGTCCATTACTCTTTTCATGATTTTTAAAACAGGAGTCCCTGTTGAAAGAATGATTGTGAAATGGAATGAGAAAAGTGAAAGTCGAAATGTGCTCGGAACTTAGCCAATGTCTTCCCAGGCGTCCAAGGGATGGTACATTGAGATACAACCTCTTTGTACTCAGCATCACATACAGGGTGTCGTGGCTGGTCATTCATCGATTTGAACTGACCCATTGACCTCGATCAAACATCTGAACAGGGGACAAATCATTTCAGAATTCGAACAATAACTTTCTTTCAAGCGCAACATATCAGTCGTCATAATAAAAGTTTCAATGTGAAGTGTGGTATGTTGGTAACGGGTTTATCCGACTTAACGGGTTTATCCGGGGACTATGAGTTGCCACCATTGCCACCTTTTCACATTCAATCCCAGCAAGTGTGAGATGGAGTGACACTTTTTAACAACACCGAGACCATAATATCCGCCTTTGTCCTTCATCGGCATCTGTTCGAGTGTGCCTTCGAAGCCTTCCGAAAACAGAGCTCGCATCATCCGTTTTCCAGATTGGACCACTTCCGCGCCTTCTTTCTTCCATTCCTTGAGCGATTGTTTGATATTGTTGAGAGCGGTCAAAAGACGAACCTCACTTTCTAAGAACGAGAGACAACTTGTGATTGTCATCGCAATCGGAGATGCGAGAACAAACTCCAATATTGGACAATGAAATGGGCCCATTCGAATAAAAGCGCCCAAAAGATAAATGAAGTCGTAGGCCAAGTCTTCGTTGAAGAGGGATCGATTTGAGATCAGAAATGTCACAAATTGAGATGACGGAATCACGACTTTCTGAAAGATCATTTCACGATGGTTGAATGCATCGACTGCAGAAGTGATGCTAAGTTCTCTGAGATAAAACGAATCTGTGAGGCTGATGCAATGGTTGATGATCAAGATCAGACTGTTGATGATTGTTTCATTTCCTACAATTTGCAGTGTGTGAGGTTGAAATGTCGCTAGCACTTTGGTGACGAGTTCTGACACCACGAGATGAGATTGAATTTCGTCTGAAGAAGCATTTATCGTGGCAGAAAGAAATGACAACGTTGCTCCACTCAGAGTCGAGTGTGGAGATGACAGCAGAGTGACAATGCTGTCGATAAAGCCAGAAGCTGATCCGGCTGGAGAGGGAACGAGGTCAGTCACAAGTTACACAGCATGATCATTGTCGCCCCAAGGTCTGAGGTTCTCCAAAAATCGGACAGCCCTGTTTTGAAGGTCAGTGTCAAACGGATATTTCTCCTTCACAAGAGAAACAAGTGAAATGTAAATCCTCGACTTGTCCTCAATCGACAAATCCGAGTTGGGATTGAAATTCAGGAATGGTTCATTCTCTGTGACCAACACCGGATTGGGATAGGGATAAAAAGAATGAATAGTTGTGGAAGCTAGAGATTGCAAGAATGACTTGCCTTCCATCTCTGAGCAGAATTCGATCATGCCCATCATTGAACTGTGCTTTCTCATTTCTCCAAATGCAATCAGCTACCACGCAGATGACGTGAACAAGATGAACGAATGGCTGGATGCTGGGGAGGGAACAAAAAGTGGTGAGAGCTTCTGAGAATCGATGAAATGAGAAAAACGACGAAAACACGAATAACGAAAGCCCACAACGAGCTATTGTGGAGAAAGAAGAGGAAATGGGAATTAGACAGAATGAACAACCTTTTGGAGGGAATACAAGTTGGATCCGGCATGAAAGCGTCATTCTTGGCGATGTTCAGAATCTGAGACGGTTTGACGGGAGTAGTCAAAGGCAGACGAGTTGTCGGGAAGAGAAAGCAGACAAATAGCAGAGGAGGAGTCCATTCTGTCGTTTGGAGTGGAATGGACGGCAATCTGAAGAGAGTGACGACAGTGTTGAGAGGCGAGCTCGTTTGGAGGAGTGTTGGCATGATGGAGTTCTGAATCGTCTGAAAAGCGATTCAACGCATGCACAGTCCAAAGGGCGAGAAATCGGGCGATCATTCAGCTTTCCCAAAGCGTCATCTGAAGAGCGCCTCGTGGGTTTGGCCATTGCTTCCCTTCCGGTCATCGACTGTCCAACTTGGACATTTTCCAGAATCGACATCAGAGAGGCGTTTTAGGGTCCTGATGAGCCTTATTTTCGCGTCGAGAAAAGAACACGGAGTTGAATGGCAGGTACCTGTTGCGCAACGAGTTGCTCCATCTCTGACGATGTTGCTAACAGAGAAAACATTGTGTGGACCAACAGAGTCGTCTTGAGTTGTGTGGATTCTTCGATTTCGGAGGGTTGTTTGGGGATCGGTTTCAGTATCGAGAGGAATGACTTAGAGAACAGTCAACAAGCGGGATGATCATGAAACAAATGGTGGATGGCTGTGGAATCGCTGAAAAAGTGGGGTACATTCAATTTCGAGGAAATAATCGAGAAGCGTTTCTGAGATGGTTTAACGTCGAGATTGGGAAAGATAATCCGGTCACAATGCATCGTTGAGGGACGCAAGGAATTGTTTGGAGAGAGGACGGTTGACGATGTGACAGTCAAAGACAGCCGCGACGAGAACGACGAACCCAAAAGAGTAATCCATTTCTGGACGATTGGAGGCCATCCCAGTATATATTCATCCGCGTCAGCAATCAGCGCATTCCCAACATCCGAGGAGAGTCCACAGAAATGTGTTGGAGTCATCCGAGAGAGGTAGTTTCCTATCGATATTTGGGACATCAATCTTCTGTGATTTCCACGTTCGATCCCAGCCGTTTCGAAATTCCGTGACACTCTTTCACAATCTTGTTGGTACAAATTCCGTCTTTGTCCCTCATCGAGATCTGTTCGAGGGTGTCTTCGAAGCCTTCCGAAAACAGAGCTTTAATTGCCCGTTGTCCTGATTGGGCCGCTTCTGTTTTGTATCTCTTCCATTCAGACAGCGATTGGTTGATGTGTTGGAGAGTAATCCAGAGACGAATCTCATTTTCATAGAATGGGAGACAACTCGAGATTGCCATCACAATCGGAGATGCGAGGACAAACTCCAATGTTGGACGATGAAATGGGCCGATTCGAAGGAATGTGGCCATAAGATATACGAATGATCTCAACAAGTCATCATTGAGGATGTGTCGATTGGAGATCAGAAATGTCACGAATTTAGACGATGGAAGGACGACCTTCCGAAAGATCATTTCACGATGGTTGTATTCGCCGACTGCAGTAGTGAAGCCAAGTTCTCTGAGAGATGATGGAGATGCGAGGTTGATGTCACGGCTGATCATTTCGACGAGATTGTCAAAGATGGGTTCATTTCCTGATATAGACAGTGTGTGAGGTTGAATAATCGCTAACACTTTGCTGACGAGATCTGACACCACAAGACGATCTCGAATTGCATGGGAGGCTGTAAATGCTGTTTCCGAAAGGAACGACATCGTTGATGCAACCACAGTCGAGTGGGGAGATGACAACAAAGTCACAATGCTATCAATGAAGCCAGAGAGAGATCCAGCCGAGGAGGGGACGAGGTCCGTGATGAGTTGAGTAGCTAGTGCTTGTGGGGCCCAATTCGGTTCGAGTCTTTTCAAAAATAGGGCAGCTCTGTCTTGAAGGGCTTTGTCAAAAGGATATTCAGCTTTCACGAGGGCAACAAGCGAATGGTAAAGTCTCGATTTGTCTTCAAACGACAATTCTGAGTTTTCATCGAAATTGAGGAAACACTCACGTTCTGAAAGGATACTTCCATCTGCAACAGAGTTATTGGGTAGAATAGAATGATGTGGAACCAATTGATGAGGAGATTCTTCTTCCATCGTTGACGACTGTTCGATCATGCCCTTTGGGCAACACAATTGAATCGGAAGATTGTTCAATCAGTGTTTAATCATTGACAACATTTCAACCAAATCACAACATGAGATGAACAAATACCATTTGGGCGATATGTCGAGAACGACGGTCGGCGAGGAAGAAGTCACGCGTTCGGACGGAGAATTGGAGCAGAAAGAACGTCGATGCGGACAGGGCGAACGGGAGTGTCTTGTTCGTTGGGAGCGTGACCCACTCGAGGGCAGGGTTGGTTGGAGGAAGGGGACGGCCAATGGGCTTCGTCTGCTTCAGTCGGGATGCGACAGACTGAGTGGAGTCGCTCTCGTTCACGTTTGGGCTGATCCCGACAATTTGGACGCAACAAATGAAGTTGTGGCATGGACAGAGAAGAACGAGATGAGAAGAAGATGTAGTGGCAGATGGATTGTGTGATGTGTGTCTCGATATGAAGTCATCGTCGCCTTCCTGAGCGCCAGTCCCTTGATCATGACCTGTGTGTGGGAGAGCATGAGAGAAAAGGAAGACGACGGGAGGCCAGAATAACCGATGAGGTCGAAAAAAGAATAAAATGACAATTGTGCCCACGGCGCAAATGCAAGAAACCCAAAAGAAGCAAAACACACTTCAAACAGATCGTAGATGGCTGTGGAATGGCTGAAAGGTGGGGCACATCCCATTTCGACGAGATAAACGAGAAGTGTTTAGGGGATGGTCCAAAAGTCGAGAATGGGAAAGATAATCTGTTCACAATGCATCGTTCAGGGATGCCAGGAATTGTTTGGAGAGAGGACGGTTGACGATGGGACAGTCAAAGACAGCCGCGACGAGAACGACGAACCCAAAAGAGCAGACCATTTCTGGACGATTGGAGGCAATCACAGAATCTGTTCGTCGGCACCAGCAATCAGAGCATTCCCACCATCCGAGGAGAGTCCGCAGAAATGACTTGGAGCCGTGTGAAAGAGGCTCCTTCGACGTGTCATTGACGATGCAACTGTCATTGCCAGGGCTTTGCATCTTGAGGTCAATCCTGCAGAAATTGGGATCGACTGACCTCAAGATGCCAAATCCCTGTTGAGATCAATTTGGATGTGGTTTTCACTATTTTTTCTCCCTTTTTAACATCAACATTTCACAAATGAGCATAAAAAATGGTTTTCTGGAATAAAAAAGGAAAAAAGATGAAAAAGAACACATCCTTCTGACCCCGTGATTGTAGGACTGAAGATGGACGATGATGGTTCAGATTCTGATGGGTTCGATCATCTGGATCTGACAGAATTATTGATTTACCGGTGAATTTTATCATCTTCTCACAATATTTCGTTGAAATTCACTTCGAATAATCATTATTTTGTGAAAATTACTGCTTCCACGTGGAAAAACAGTGATAAAAAACGACATTGTTTTTTGACAGTTAAAGACAATTGTGTTTTTTCTGGAAAAATTTACAGACAATATGATCATAATAAACATGATGTGAGAAGAAGAGAAAGAATTACACACGGATAATTTGTTGAGGTCAAAAATCTTGAGATCGATGGGATCGAAATCAAAGCCCTGGTCATTGCCTTGGCAGATTCAGTCCCAGTTTCTGTGAGAAATAGTGACACTCATCCTCAAGATGGACGCTATAATCTCCGCTCTTTTCTTTCCTCATCATCTGTTCAAGTGTGTCTTCGAAGCCTTCCGAGATCAGTGCTTGCACCATCCGTTTCACAGATTGGGCCACTTCTGGGCTTTCTGTAGTCCATACTTTGAGCGATTGTTTGATATTGTCGAGCTTAATAAAGAGACTCATCTCATATTCGATGAATGAGAGATAACTTGAGATTGCCATCACAATCGGAGATGCGACAACAAACTCCATTGTTTGACGATGGAATGGACTTATTTCAATGTATGAACACAATAGCTCCATCCAGGAGTCAAATAATTCTCCATCGAGGAAGTGTCGTTTTGAGATCAGAAAAGTCTCAAATTGAGACGACGGGAGCACGACCTTCCGAAAGATCATATCCCGATGGTTGAATTGGTCCGCTGCTGCATTGATGCCAAGTTTATGGAGAGACGATGGATCGGCGAGATATATGCAATCCTTGATGATTTCCATGAAACTTTGGATGATTGCTTCATTTCCTGATATTGGCAGCGTGTGAGGTTGAACTGTTGCTAGGACATTGGTAACGAGATTCGTTCGAATTGAAGGCGATACAGTTCTGGTTGTTTCTCGAAGGAACGACAGCGACGCTGCAACTACTGTCGAGTGGGGAGATGACAACAGAGTGCCAAAGCTCTCCACAAATCCAGAAGTTGATCCAGTGGAAGATGGAACGAGTTCAGTGATGAATTTGTTGGGCTTAGTTTTATCGCGCAAATTCGGTTCGAGTTTCTCCAAAAACTGGGCAGCTTTGTCTTGAAGAGCATCATCAAAAGGATATCCTGCGTGTACAAGGGCAACAAGTGAATTGTAAATCCTATATTTATCACGAAAAAACAATTTCGACTTTGGATCGAAATTGAGGAATGGTTCATCTTCAGGCTGGACAGTTGAAGGTGATTCGGAAGTATCACCCAAATAGGCATCAATGGAGGGCTTCAAAGCAAAGAATTCGTCGTTCATGGAAATGAGAGTTGGATCATCCCATTGGTTGTGGCTCACAGAGTCCAATCATGTTTCTGACACAATTCACGAATTGTTGTTCTTTGAAATACAATCGAGGTAAACAGAATAATGAAATGAATCAACAACGATAACAAATCTGCTCTTGCCTGACACGTTACACCTTCGAAGAGATGGTCGCAGTCCACATCTGCTTCTCGTTGCTTCTTATCTCGTCTTCGCAAACAATCTCTCACAGTCATTCTCAACAATCACATGTTCCATTCATCAGACGATGATGCAGACACTGGCTGCACGGTTGTTCAGTCCAAGCACGTGGTCGGTGGAGGAGTTCTTCCTCTCAAAGCACATGCACCTCCCAAACTTGATGTTCTTAAACACCAAAAATAACAACGACGTCAGTGTGGGTTGACAGCACTGAGTTAGTGGCGGAAGTGTGTTTGGTCGGATCAGTCGACGAGCGATGCAGTTCACCCTCATTCCAGCAGAGGAACGAGATGGCTGGCCATTCCAGTTCCGATTGTGCCAGCCGAGTTGTGGAGTCCATTCTGTCGTTTCGAGTGGAATGGACGGCGACCTGAAGAGAGAGACGACAGTGTTGAGAAGAGAGCTCGTTTGGAGGAGTGTTGGCGTGATGGAGTTCCTCATCGTCTGAAATGCAATTCAACGCATCCACAGTCCACAAGCGCCAGAAATCGTGCGATCATTCAGCAATCCAAAAGCGACATCTGAACAGCGCTTCGTGGGTTTCGTCCGATCTTTCCTTTCCGGTCATCGACTATCTAACTTGCACATTTTCCAGAATCGACATCAGATCAAGAAGCCGCAATCAATGTCTATGTTTGTTGGGGTGGAGAAAAAGGAAATAGGGAAAGAGATAACGATATCGAACAATAAAACGATCTTAATGGAAACACGTGTTGTGAAACATATTGTAAACAGAGTATAAGTGGACGGGTATTGAGATCGGGGAGCGAAAAATGAAACGACTCACTTCACACCTTCTCAAGATTATTTTTACAACTTTTGAAGAAACAATTCATCTAATGGTAACTGGCAACTTAACGGTCAAACTCAAATCTTAATAAATTGTCGTTTATTACATTTCACTAATTATGCTATTGACACTTCCAAACTTTTTAGAGTGAGCAAACGCCTCTATCGACGGGGATCTCTCTACATTTAGAGAAAGGGTTGATCGAATCCCAACAAGGAAGAAAAGCGATTAAGGATCGGATTATGAATTATATTCTGTTTGAAGAGTGGTAGACTTGAAATAAGCGTCTAATATAGCTTTATCGTGGAAGATCGAGGAAGATCATCTCAAAAAGCGAAAAAAGAGAAAAAGTTGGAGGTGAAAGGAATTGAACCCTGGACCTTGTGTCTATAAGTACTCGGTACAACTACTACACTACTCTGGTTCAAAATTTTTTTCCAGTTTGCATATTCTATTCACACTTCACCCGATCCTTTTCCTGTCACTTTTCACAATGTCGGATTGTCTTCAGCCCCCGCCTAAGGGCAGGGGGGGCTGTGAAGACTATTAGAGAATTATCAAAAGAAACGTAGAAAAAAGGATCTTTGTGAAGTGTACATACGAAAAGGTACCTCGTTCGGTCAAGAAGGTTGATCAACCCTTGGTTTACAAAACTGGATCTTGTCTCCGATCAAGGCGTTTGCTCACTCTAAAAAGTGTAGAAACATCAATATGGGTCAATATTTTTGACATCATAGAAAAGTTCGAGCACACATCGAAACCAACCGTCGCCATTCTTTTTGTCAACTTTTCCAATCTCTCTTAAATAACTCTTTCACACCTCAAATAGCTGATCATGAGTGTTTTTTTCAAAATCATCCCACTAGATGTCTAGTCAGATGGAGAGAAAAACAATTGATGGGATGATCTTATTGTGGTGGGCGATGTTGTCTCAACTATCGTCCCTCACTGCACTAGTTATGTTTTTGAGAAAATATTGATGTTGAGAGGTAACAAGAAGGATAGGATAAAGAGTCAAACAAGATGGCTGGTGATTGAGAGAGATGAAATTGATGTAGTGGAGGATGAATGAGAAGAGTAATTTGGGGTTGGGAAGGATGTGTTGGGGAGTTGAGGATGAGGAGGATGAGGGAAGAATGAGATGACAAGAGAGGACATTGGTAGGACGGGGAGGTGACTGGAGGCGAGTGGAGGACAAGGCAGACGAGTGGAGGTGACTGTAGGGCGAGGGAGGCGAGTGGAGGACAAGGAGGCGAGTGGAGGACAAGGCAGACGAGTGGAGGTGACTGGAGGGCGAGGGAGGCGAGTGGAGGACAAGGCAGACGAGTGGAGTTGACTGAGGGCGACGGAGACGAGTGAAGGTGACAGGAGGGCGAGGGAGGCGAGTGGAGGACAAGGGAGGCGAGTGGAGGACAAGGGAGGCGAGTGGAGGACAAGGGAGACGAGTGGAGGTGACTGGAGGGCGAGGGAGGCGAGTGGAGGACAAGGCAGACGAGTGGAGGTGACTGGAGGGCGAGGGAGGCGAGTGGAGGACAAGGAGGCGGTGGAGGACAAGGCAGACGAGTGGAGGTGACTTGAGGGACAAGGGATGGGTGGAGGTGACTGGAGGGCGAGGGGTGGCGAGTGGAGGACAAGGCAGACGAGTGGAGGTGACTGGAGGGCGAGGGAGGCGAGTGGAGGACAAGGCAGACGAGTGGAGGTGACTGGAGGGCGAGGGAGGCGAGTGGAGGACAAGGCAGACGAGTGGAGGTGACTGGAGGGCGAGGGAGAGTGGAGGACAAGGCAGACGAGTGGAGGTGACTGGAGGGCGAGGGAGGAGGGAGTGGAGGACAAGGGAGACGAGGGAGGTGACTGGAGGGACAGGGAGGAGTGGAGGACAAGGCAGACGGGTGGAGGTGACTGGAGGGCGAGGGAGGAGTGGAGGGACAAGGCAGATGAGGGAGGTGGACTGGAGGGCGAGGGAGGCGAGTGGAGGACAAGGAGGACGGAGTGGAGGTGACTGGAGGGCG